>CAXHTJ010000012.1:3070577-3547257 GCA_964019445.1 Populus tremula
AGAGTCTGAACGACAAAGAGCGGCTTATGAAGAGCTTCGTCAAATGGTCATGAACATGGTACAAGGTGGAACATGTGCACCGAATCCTTTTTGGCCGCATAACTGCCAGCCTCCTTCTCCTCCTCCTCCTCCTTTATATTAATTTTTAATAAACATTATTTACATTTAAAATTTCATTTAATGTTTTTTTGAAACATTTCATTTTGTAATGAATATTATTTATCTTTCATTTTTTGTTTTTGATGCTCAATATAAATTTTATTTGCATAATTGGTTTTTATTACCATTAATTTATATCATTTTATATTATGTATTCTAAATAATTAAAAAAAAAACAATTACAGAGGGATTTACCGACGGAATAAATCCGTCGGCATTAGACAGTAGCCGCGACCATCACCGATAAATTTCCAGACGGATAAATTCGGTCGGTTTTCATGACTCACCAACAGATTTACCGACGGAATAATTTGTCGGTATGTAATTTACCAACGAATTGACAGACGGTATATTTCTGTCGGTATTTCAACAATTCACCGACAAGTTACGACGGAAAGTAACCATCGGTGACTTGTGATATCACCGATGGAATTAAAATCCGTCGGTATTTTTCAAGCGGAAACTTTTTTTTTTGGCGCGCAAATTCCATATGTAAAACCGTCGGTAAATGGATTTTTTGTTTTTCCGATCGATATAGCGACGAGATGTGGAATCACCGACGAAAGGTAAGTCGACGGACGTATTCTGTCGGTAAATTAATCGGTAAATAATTTACCGACGTACTCTCAATCACACACCGACAAAATATTTTCGTCGGTAAAACTGTGAATTCTCGGGGTGCACATCATCATCTTATCATGTTCATGTATTGGTTTTGGCTTCAAAATGCTCCCTGTGCCTCCTCAAGATCATGTATTGTTGTCTGTTTTTTCTTTTTAAATTTTATTGATCAAATGGGGGGTTCCATCTAATTTATTACTGTTTGTTCTACCGTACAGCCCAGTTTCACCTGGGTTCTATTTATTATGGGCAGTTGTTGTTTCCTGGACCTTCTTGTGCTTTGCAACGAGGTTGTTCGTAATAAAACACCACCTTCGTCTTCTGTCGCTCTTGTTTTTGTTTAAATGCTGCCATTGATTAGTAGCATGGCAGCAGCTTCCTTCTGCCCTCTGCAAACCCGACCATTCCAAGGCACAAGCAACTTCAGTTGACCGGAAAACAAACAGAGGGAATTATAGTACTGATAAAAATCAAGAAGAAAGAGATAAAACAGCCACACTTTAAAATTATTGAGTGCCGTAGTGGGTGTCTGCTTTTTCTTTGCTGCCTCCTCCTTTCTCTTGATTCTTTCAAAAGTGAAAGTGTTCAAAGGAGAGAGACGACGAGCCTTCGCGTGCATGCGCTGGACCCCTTTAATTCAAAAACCTTCGAAGCTATATACCAAGTGATTGAGACGTCAATATAATTGATTGATTGTAGAAACTTGAAAAATTAACTCCTTTTGTTTGAAGTACATAGAGGACTTAATTATAATTAATTCTCTATTCTTTTCAACATTAGTTTCCATTTTTCATCAAAATAAATATGTTATTTTTTTATAGCTTGATCATGGGTACAAAATCACACAGAATAATTTTGAATCATGCCTTGATTCCATAAACAATCAACTAAATATAATTATTAAATCCAAACTAATTCAAGCAATCTGCCCCATCCAAAGCTTAGCTTAGCCAATTTTTTTTTTTAATTTCTCTTGTTCAAGACCACGTTGGTAAAATTGAAACAACATAATTTTAAGAGTGATCCACGTTAACCCACAATCTAAACTTTTCATCAGATCAGATGGATCTGACCTGTTTGTTTTTGGATTTTAAAGTGTTTTTAAAAAAATTTAAATTTTTTTTATTTTATTTTTTGCTTCAAATTAATATTTTCAAATTATTTTGATATGTTGATGTCAAAAATAATTTTAAAAAAAATAAAAAAAATTATTTTGATACGTTTACAAATAAAAAACACTTTGAAAAGTAACTGCAACTAAACAAAATATCTAGAACTTATATTTTTACATATACTTTGGATGTGTATTATTAGGAAGCATAGACCGAAACCATGAAAAAGATTGCGTGCCACAGTTAAGGAACTTGGATAACAATTTGTATTTTAAAAATATTTTTATAAAAATTTTGAAAAATTATTTTTTTTCTTGTTTTAAATTAATTTTTTATTATTTTAAATTATTTTGATGTGTTGATATTAAAAATAATTTTATAAAAATAAATATTATTTTAATATATTTTTAAATTAAAAATACTTTAAAAAAAAACAGATATTATATTCTTAAACACTATCTTTTCAAGCTAAATGGTCAAACAAGGAGAACCTTCCTGCAATCAGACGAAAAATGTTAGGTCACTAGAAGGAACTTAACAGGCACATGTTCTTCAGTTTCGTTCCTGTCTTAAAACGGTAGGTATCCTGTTATCCTCTCAAGGAATATAAAAATGGAAGCATATGCTCTGGTTGTTTCATGGTGATGGGGCATTAATTATAATCTAATCCCTATAGTTTAATAAAATTACTCAACTGATCCACTAAGTATGACAAATAATTAAGTAATTTATTAATTAGCATCGTCCATCATTAATTTAATGATTTTTCTTACCAAAATCCCTTCCCTTCCTTGCAAAATCGATTAAAGACTGGGTTTTAAGTGGCTTTAAGATTTATTTAACCATTAAAATTAATTAATTAATTAATTTGTCAACTATAGGGAATAAGTCACAGGCAACTGTGGAGCAGGTGAAGTGAGAGTTGGGAGGTCTCAATCTTGATTATCTGAACGCCCCATCACAGGCTTCCAAGTCTTAAAGTTCGAGGGGTCGGTCCATCTGATATCAAAATTTAGATTATTATAATTATTGGATTTGTTGTCTTTCATTTAATTGCATTTCTAGTTGATTCTATCCTCTTACAAATATTCTCAATGTTTTTTTTTTTTAAAAGCCACCGGTGCTTCCTAAAGAAATGTTTAAGAATATAATAGTAGTTAGTTTTTATTTAAAAATATATTAAAATAATATATTTTTTTTAAGTTGTATTTGACTTAGCATATCAAAATATCTAAGAATATATATAAAAAATTTTTTTGATTAACTAGGCAGCAATTTCAAACGTACACTAAGTCATATATGCCAGAGGACGTGATTGAGATGTTAGGGATAATCTTGCATTTTTTTTAATACTTCACAATTGCTTCTTTCTTGTTTTTTTTTTTCTAGATTCTAACACTAAGTCAATTTCACAATTGTTTTTTTCTTGCAACGCCATTATGTCTATTGGACACCACAGTAATTAAGTATGATGGTTAAACCTAACATTTGATAAGTTGATGTAATTTAAAATTTGATTTAAGCTAGTTTTATTTTAAATAAATAAAAATATTAATTCAGTAAAATTTCGTTAATTCATTTAAACCTAATTGATTTATCAATTCCAAAAAACATTATTAAAAAAATTATAATTTACAGGTGAAAAAACCCTTTGTTTCATTTTTATTGTTATCGTCACGTACTAGTATGTAGATATTTTAAAAAAAAAAATTGGATCATTAATTTTATAATCATTCAAAAACATTAAAAAATTAATTTGAAACAAATAAAATTTTAAATTTTAAGCAAATAATATTTTGGTGGCAATGTCAAACCCTCTCTTAGATATTGTAAAAAAAACAAAATTATTGTTAAACCTACCTTGGCCTGGTTAGGTTAACTTTAAAAATATAAAATTCAGATTTTAATTTGGATTAAGTTTCTAATTAAATTTTAAAACTAATTGACCTAGCTAATTTTTTAATAGCTTGTATCACATCAATGTTAATGGTTTAAAAAATAAAAATAATAATTTTTAATAAAAAAACAATTGATTCATGCTAACATAATGACTCAAACTCTAGGCTGGGTCTAATAATAATGACTGGAAGATATATATATATATATATATATATATATATATATATATATATATATAGTTTTTCGACGGATTCATCCAAGCGAATAAGTCGTAAATCAAGTATTAACATAAATAATAATTTTCGTTTTTTAATTATTATTTTATTTTGCTGATTCTAATTAAATTATTTGAATATCAAATGCCACCGCTTCCTTGTGTGAAAGGGCATCTAGAATTTGAGTATACAAGTACATTTTTATTTTTATTTTTATTATATGTAAATGGCTGCGAGTTCAAGTATCCACGTCGGGAAGAAAATTCGACTGCTCGGAAACATAATATTACATTAACAATTAATGCTGAGAAATTAATTAGGATTTCTCGGTGCTAGAACTATAACTAAAATATTAAAAAAAAACTTTGATTTGATAAATTTTGAATATTAATAATGATAATTTTATATTTTGTTGAAAAGTAATACACAAAACTATTTAAATAAGAGCTAAAATCTGCATAGTTAATGAAAGTTGAATAAAAAAATTCCAAAACTTAATTAAAGAAGAAATTCAAAAAATAATTAGAAAAATAGATAAAATTATAAAAGATATTTTGAATATAATTTGGGCATAAAAACAACTTTAGTTGGTTAAAGCCCGATCCAACAAGCTTGTAGAATGGCTAGCAAAATTCCAACTAAATTCAATCATTATATAAGAAGCTATGCTTATTTTTCTTTTAAAAAAAAACTTGTCTGATGCATTCAGACTTTTTTTTATTACTTGTTTAATATTACGGTGTATGCTATTTTTTAAAAGTGATTTTAAAAAAATATATTAAATTTTTTTTTATATTATTATTTGTTTTTATATTAGGACATCAAAACTATAAAAAACACTAAAAAATCATCAATTTAATAATTTTTTCAAATAAAACATAGTTTTGAAATGTATATAAAAAATAATCGTACTTTTGAAATTTTGTATCTATCATATTTGGTCCTTATTCTTTTGATTATTATTTATTTTATTTGAAATAATTTATGAAATTGTGTTTTTTATTAATTTTATAATTTTTTAACTTTTTAATCTATTAGCTTTGATCTCTATTATTTTGATTGTTATTTATTAATTTGAGATCATTTCTAAAATTATATTATTTTTTTTAATTTCATTCTCATTCAACTTTTTAATTGGTAAGATTTGTTCCTCATTATTTTAATAAATTTGAAAAAAAAAATAATAACACTTTATTTTCTAGTTCATTTTTTATAATATAGCCAAACACTAGAAAATATTTTTCAATTTATTTTCCATGATATTACCTGACATCATAAAATAATTCAGTTTTCAGGAATATATTTTTCAAGAAAATCACTTTAAAAAAAAATATTTTTCAACAAATAAACGGGACTTACACTTGTTGATTTGATACATGAATGATGCTCATTAGCTATTACTAGTTAGGTGGCCCGCGCTACGCCGCAGGCTCACCTATTATTTTAATAAAAAAATATCATAATGATCTAAGACCAAAAAATATTAGGTTTGGCTGTAACGTCGAACCAAGAGTGTTAAGCCTAGCTGTAATGCAAAATCCAACAATAATATTTAACTTGTCTGCTAAATTTTTTATTTTTTTTAATCTTTCAAAAAACATTATGGTTTTTCTTTGATAATAATAATAGTTTTTTAAAATTTATTAATGATAATGATAATGATAATTAATTTTATACTTCAAATCAAATCTATGGTTGTTTTTCAATATTGATAATAATGTTTTTTAAATTTATTAATTATTTTATTAATACTATTAATAATAAAAATAAATAATAATAACAACACAAATAATATTATTTTTAATATTAATACTTTTAATAATAATACAAATAATTATATTTAGAAACCTAAGACCGAAGAACCTTAGGTCCTAGTGTTGAACCCAAGAGCATTGGGTCCTGACATAGCCCAAGAAAATTGGGTCCTGACAAAGGACCAATAATATTGGGTCAGGCGGGGCTACAGGACGAAGAGATTTGGGTATGCAGCCTAGCCACACCTTATCTCCTTTGGGTGTGGCCCCCTTTTCTTGTCTTAAGTTTTTTGGATTTGGAAGAGAATGTCTAACCCAAGAGAAAAGAAAAAAAATGAAAACAATTATCGGTGGGTCCTTCTAGGGGCATGACCCAACGCTTATGGGTCCTATTAGGGACAAGATCCAAGTGAAGGATCATGCTCACAGCAAGAATCAAGACTGATGGGTCCAGCGACGGCTAGACCCAAAGCTATTTTGAGTCTTTCTTGGGGTAGGACCCAACTTAATATATTCTTTTTAGGTGTGACTACGCAGCCAGATCCAATCTTAATATATTTTAAAAAAACACAAAAACATTAAAAATATTAATTTGAAATAAAGAAAACTATAAAAAAATTCAATTTTTTTAAAGCATTTTTAAACGCAAAACCAAACATGCTTTAATAAGGAAATTGAACTCAACCTGAAATGAAAAAACAAATTATCATCACTCAACTTTTGTATAATATATAAAAAAAATCACATTAATTTATTTTCTCTTTACAATATGAAAAAAAAAATCAATAAGCGAAAAGAAACAAAAATTCAAGAGGTAAAAAAATAAAATTGAAAATATCTTAAAATATTTTTTATTTTTTAAAATCTATTTTTTATATAATTACATAAAAATAATACAAAAACATCTTAATATGAATTAAAGGAAAAAATATATTAATTTGAAGTACAGAAAAAAAACAAAAAATTGTCAAATGTTTTTCAAAGCATTTTTTAAAACCAAAACCAAACATGCTTTAATAAGGAATTTCGACCCTACCTGAAATGATAACAATAAATAATAAAAAAATTTCAATTTACTACTGATAAAAATAAATAATAATAATAATAATAATTGTTAATTTTACCCTTGAAATAAAATCTATTATTGTTTTTCAATAATAATAATAATAATGTTTTCGAATTTATTAATTATTATATTAGTAATATTAATTATACTCAAAATAATAATATTGATAATACAAATAATAGTATTTTTAATATTAATAATATTAATTATAATAAAAATTTAGTATAGTAATAATAATATTAAACTTGTCTAGTCCAAGTTTTTATAGTAATAATCTTTTTATAAAATTTATTAACGATAACAACAACCACAACAATAATAAAAATTGTTATTATATTTGTTTTTATTTTTTTTCAAATTTGTTATTTTTCTTTGCGAGGTCTGCAACCCCTTGGGTGGTCCGCATACCCCAGGTGCGAGGTTGTGCAGACCCAATAGCGAGGGTATGCAAACTACGAAAAAGTGATTAATATCTTATCCCATTTAAGCTGTGTTTATTTCTTGAAAAGTGATTTTCGAGAAACCATTTTCCAAGTTTTTCTGTGTTTGTTTGTCATTATAAAAGTTAGTCAACGGAAAACACTTTCCGGTCAACAGAAAACACACTTTCCAATCAAAGAAAAATTTGGCTTGGTTTCCAGAAAAGTGTTTTCCTTTTATTTTGAGCGGAAAACACTTTCCGGAAGTTGTGAAAAATTTAGAAATATCATATTAATTGCTGATTATATTAAATTTGGTCCTCAAACTTTTGATTGCTATATATATTTTGTTTTGAATATTTGTTTTTCAATTTCATCCCTTAGATTTTATTTTTTATATTAACTTTGGTCCTCATTTTTATAATTGATGTTTGATTTTCCTTTATCATTTTTTAATTAAATTTTTTTATCTATCAAATTTGATCCTCATTCTTTTGATTGTTACTTATTTTATTTGAAATAATTTATAAAATGTTAATTATTATTATTTTAATTTATTCATCTTTCAATTTTTTTATTTTTTAGATTTGATCTTTATTATTATGATTATTATTTATTTTATTTGAGATAATTTATGAAATTATATTTTTTTTAATTTTATTCTCATTCAACTTTTTAATTTGTAAGATTTATTCCTCGTTATTTTAATAAATTTGAGAAAATAAAAATATTAATAAGTTATTTTTCAGCTCATTTTTCATAACATAACCAAACACTGGAAAGTGTTTTCTAACCTATTTCCATTACATTACCAAGTATCGGAAAATAATTTTCCAAATTCACTTTTTCCGGAATTTATTTTCTAAAAAGAAACTACTTTGCAGCAAACAAACGGGGCTTTAATTATAAATCTAGTTTGAGTTAGATTATGAATCTTAAATTTATTAAGTAACACGGAATAAATTAAACCGAGTTTAATAACTGTATTTTTCATTAAGGGTGCCCTCACCTTTCCTTGATACACAGCCTCTAAACATTACTTTGCCCTGGGAGCCTTTGATTGAATGTAAAAACTACCGTTCTTGGCGTTTCTCTCAAATAAATTGTCGTAGTTCTGCACAAGTAGAAGAAATATGTTTCAAGACATATTTCAAGTAAATGTAGATGAATGAACATGCAAATAAACACCAACCTTCAATATCTCCTCCCAGGCAATTTCCTCAGTGCACCAAGAATCTGCCCAGCTTCTTGCTCCTCCATGACTTTGCTTCCTCTGCGGGTTGTGTTTTGAATTGTCTCCTGGGCAACACCAGATTCTGAAGCATCTGCATTACACCATGAATCTAGTCAGGAGGCTGCGTAGAAATATGTAGCAAATGCAATAATTGCCATTCAATCTGGGGAAACTATCATGGAAGATCCCGGTGGGACTCTATCATGGAAGATATCTTTTTTTTCTGGGGAAACTTCAATAATCAATTCCCGATTGAGTCGAAACAATTTAACAATTCTGTCCCCGTTCATTCAAGTGTGATGCCTGGTATGTTTAAGGCAACATATCAGGCAATCACCAAGGGAAAAATCCCATGTGGAATCAATTATCTGTTCCTTCATGCACTCTGTATGCCTGGATTCCAAATCAACGTGCATACATGAGCCACCGTATTTCAAAAGCATGACCATGTCTCCGGCAAGACCACATGGTGTCAAGGACGCTTGCCGCTTGCTCAACTTGGAGGACAGTACTACAACTCATCACATTTCACCAGCTGGAAGCATTCACAGGGACAGTCCTGCTGCTGAATACCTCATGGAACGTGGGGTGGTTTGGAGGAGGAGGAAAAGGAAGAACAGCTCGATGAAGAGGAGATGGAGGATGATGTTCAGTAGTCTGTTGGTACTCTCTCAAGCACACCAATTGGAGTTGAGACTCCTGATGTTATCATATTTTTTAAAGAATTCACGGACAACACCAACCAAGGGCTTGGGGCGGGAAACAAGAGATTATAGCCGTTATAAATAATGAACGATATGCATCTTTGAAAACTCTACCAGTCATGGCAGGCATACGCCTGGACAAGAAGGAAGACTTCGCCACGATGAATCTGCAGTTCCTGCGGACTCAGAAGAACCAAGGATTTTCAGATTATGGTAGAATCCAATTAAAAATCAGAAACAGAATTAAGTTGACAGGATTAGGAGTTCTGAATTCCGTTGGAGTTTTGAGCTATGATTTAATGCAACAATCTTAGTTGTTGCATGCAATTTTCTTTGTGTTACAACTTTTTTCTAGTTTACTTGGCAAGACATCATGTTTGTTTTTGCTTTCGTGTTTTCATCACCGAAACCAAAAATTATAGCAACAGAAACATAAAGTTGATGCTTTTGTCTTGTATTTTTTTTTTATTATTATAGAGAGTTGTAATCCATAACAACCACGACCATCTTGGTGGTGGTCCAGTGGTAAAAGCTTGGGATCAAGAGGTTTGCTTCCTCTGTGGTTTCAGGTTCGAGCCCTGGATTGCTCATATGATGACCACTGGAGGCTTACATGGTCGTTAACTCCAGGGTCAGTGGGATTAGTCAAGGTACGCGCAAGCTGACCCGGACACCCACGTTAAACTAAAAAAAACAAAAACAAAAACAAATATAATATAGATTATTTAAGAGTATAGTTACGGTTATTTTTTTAAAATATTTTAAAAATAAACAAATTAAAACGATCTAAAATATATAAAAAAAAATACATCATAAATCTAAAATAATCAAATTGCTCAACCCATAGAAAAACTTGGATATCCTAAAAGATTTTTAGTTGAATCATGCAAGACATTGATTTGGCCAATTCCATTATACTCAATCAGATTTTTAGTGAAAATCAAACTAAATCAAGATTTAATCGGGTTAAATTCTTATAAAAAAGTAAAAAGTTATTGTTTTATTAAAAATGATGAGTTGTTCATCTAACTTTGTAACCCAAACATTTTTTAGATGGATATCCAAATTGATTTTTATAACTATGATTGCGAAGAGAACTATGTAACTCTAATATATATTTTTTAAAATATATATATATATCATTATCTGACATGGTTTGGGATGTACTTTTGTCCATTATCGGACTGATAAAAAAACTCGAGAAGCCCACCATTAACATTCCTTCAAATTCCTAATATTGAAAGAATGGGCTGCATGGGTAGCTACCAGTACTGTAAATGGAAAAGAAAGATTTATAGCTCACTTAAATGGAGCCCGTCACAGTTAAGACGGCAAGAAGAAGCCGAAAAAAAAAAAAGAGAGCTCTGATTTTATAATATTAAAATGATTTAAAAATATTAAAAATAAATTTAATATTTTTTAAAAGTATTTTTAAATTAACAAAACAACCAACAAATTTAATTCAAATACAATAACCTCGCCTCTGACCAATTTAGGTAGACTAGGAAATCAATTAGTTAGAGGGATGGCGTCCCTCAACATTCGTCAAGGGAAAAATAATAGAAAAGAAAATTCAGTTTTGAAGCTTGGAGGATGCCTTGTCCTCCTTCTCTTGTACTCCAACACTTAATTATACATGCCTTGTCCTCCTTTTCTTGTACTCACAATAGTATGGTATGGACTATGAGGAGATATTTGTCCCGATTGCAAAAATAACTACTATTTGTATTCTTATTATCGTAGCTTCGATTTGTCAGTAGCAAATTTATCAGCTTGATGTTAAAAATGTCTTCTTGAATGGAGATCTTCAAGAAGAAGTTTATATGGCACCCCTTCTTGGTATTTCACATGACTCTGGATATATTTGTAAGCTTAAGAAAGCATTATATAGTCTCAAACAGCACCCTGTGCTTGGTTTGAGAAATTCTTTATTGAGATCTCGTCTATTGGCTTTGTTTCTAGCAGTCATGATTCTGCTCTTTTTATTAAGTGCACTGATGTAGGTTGTATCATTCTTTCTTTATATTTTGATGATATGATTATTACTGGTGATGACATTGATGGTATTTTAATTTTGAAGACAGAGTTTGCTAAATAATTTGAAATGAAGGATTTAGGTTATCATCGATATTTCCTAGGTATCGAGGTAGCATACTCACTATCGTACCCTCTCGAGAGCTCGACGTCGAGGTGACCCTTCCTGGTAGCAGGGATTGATGTTGGGGTCTTTGTTTTGTGAAAAAGGGAGTCGCCACCTAGTATTATGGTCATTAGAAAACCTAACTGGTCTTTCAGAGATTCTAAGGCAAGGGACTGGTTGCGTATAGGGAAAGTTTTAGCACCCCTAATACGCCCTACCTAAGGTAAGTTGCTTGGTGTTTGGTTTGCCTTATAATTGCTATGGTGTTGATGTTCTCTAATCCCATTAGTTTCCTAGGATAAGTCTGCTCTGATGAACGAACTTGGGTTCAAAGTCTAAGGGAAGGAACCCTTGGCCGATACGGATCATACCTTTAGATATGTTAGTAGAGTTCCAAAGAAAAACAGTGTAGATCTCTTGAAGTCTACGTTTGATTTGAAACAAATTCAAAATTTATGAATTTGGATACAACTCAGATAGAAATCTATGGAGATTCAATGTGCTTAAGAGCTCATTTTCCCCTTGGTATTTCAAGTGTTCGCGACTCGTAAATCGCAAGAGAAAGAAGAAGAAAAAAATTTAGAAATCTAAGGAAATTCAAGGGGCTTTAAAAGCCCTTTTTGCCTTAGTATTTCAAATTTTCATGACTCTTAAAAATGTGGAATCAAAATTTGAAATGTCCCCAATTATAATTGAGGCTTCTTTCAAGGATACGTAATTAAATTGTTCTAAATAAAATTTTAGGCATAAATCGATCCTTCCGTTAAAAATAAAACAAGTCGTATTTCTATTAACAATATTTTGGACATTTACCTTTCATAGGTTATTTGCCCTTGTTATTAAGGGATAATGACTTTGTTGTTCCTAAAAAATATTTTGATATTTACCACTTGGTGTTTCTTTATCTAAGTATTAATAGTGATCAATGACGAATCATTCCCAATAATATTTTGAATATTAACCCCTCTTGGGGTTTCTTTATCCAAACATCCGTGGTGAATAATAACGAATTATTCCTAATAATATTTTAGATATTAACTCCTTTGGGGTTTCTTTATCCAAACATTAATAATGAATAATAACAAATTATTCCTAGTAATATTTTGGATATTTACCCCTTTTGAGATTTCTTTATCCAAATATTAATAGTGAATAAAGACGAATTTCCAAAAATAGGATTTTTATATTTTTTAGAATATTGGCCAACACCCTTTGAAATTTACAAACATGTTGTAAAATCCAAGATGCAAGGAAATAAATTTTTTGTTGTGTTTAAGAAATCCATGCGAAAACACACTTTTAAAAGTTCAAATATTTATTTTTAAGAAAAAAAAATATTAAAAAAAACATATTAAGGTATTGGCCGTATACAACACGCAAAAAAACATTTTGATATTTTGTCAAAAACACGAACAACACGATTAAACACAAGCATTACAATTAATAAAACCAAAACATACCTCTCTTTTCCAAAATTCACAAGTTCATCTCAAATAAACAAGATTGGACACACCAATTTAAACTCGAAGCCTGAACAGGCTTCACCCATCATTCTCTAAAAATAGGCACAAGTATGTATGCACGAGAAAAAAAAAGTTCTGAAACTGAAGTCATAACAGGAACCGTGACTCACACCCCTTTACTCCTTTCCTAAACTTGGGACCTGCCTTACGGAAACAGAAAGGAAAAAATAAAACTGGGAAGCATGCTTTAGTTATGTATATCACAAACAAAATGAAAAGATAACAAATCATGGTTGGTTAAACTTTCCTCCAGTGAGCGTAAAATAACGTGAGGGTCCCTAAAGCTTGTGGTTTACTCGCAGCATGAGAATGAGGAAAGCAACACACCTTTTACATAAACGGTAATTAAGCTGAACTTAGCGTCATGACAGGATAGTAAGCAAGCATATAGCTTTGTCTAAACAAAAACCAAATATTCATAGGGAAGAAACGGTTTGGAAACCGAACAACCCACAGATGTCTACCCAAAAAGACTAAACCCTGCAAAGGAGATGCCTTCGCGCTTTTTATGTTCTCCTCTGGACGAAGTTATGTTTAGATGAAAACCCTCCTATGCAGCATTCTAAGACAACAAAGACAGCCGAACAAGGAATGCAGGGATGATGAAGACCTATGATGCTCATGGTTCCTACCAACGAGAAGTAAAAAAAAAAACAAAGAATACACGAACCTTCTAAACTTTAAACCATGGAAGACAAAAACAATGGACAAGCAACACAACTTTGCTGTAAAAAAAATAGAGAAAACAAAATGTCCCAAACGAAAGCAAAAACCCGTTTTTTAGAGAACAGTAATCACTCATCAGACACTAGCTTTTAAATACTGCAGGGAAAGAGAGAGTAAGACTTATACCTGCAGATCCCTGCTTGCAGAAAATGGAGAACAAACCGGTGGGCAGTCCCTGCGTGTTTGCCTTTGATGATGCAAAGACAACCTTCCTCTTTCACCGTTAGGAGCTGTTTTAAAAAAACTCTTTAGAGCTTTGTTAAGTTCCTTTCCGGTGAAGTAGAATAGATTGCAGATAAACTCCCCTCCCTTTCACTGTTTCCTTCTATCTTCTGCCCAAACTTCTTCTTGTTCTCTCGGTTCCCTCGTTTCCCTTTCCTTTACGTTTTCCTTTTCCCCTGTCTCTACTTTTTATTTTTTCTGCGTGTTTAACCCTCTCTGTTTTTTATTTTTTTCTTGCCCTGCACTCATCCTCCTCCCTTTTTTTTTCTTTATATTTAAACTCTCTTTTCTGTTTTTCTTCCTCTGCCTCCTTCCTCTCTTTTTTCTTCTCTGTATTTAATCTCTCTCCGTCTTTCCTTCTTTTTCTCCCCTTTTTCTTTATTTTTCTCCCCACGTAAAAGCTATGTTTCTAAGTCATTAACATTCCTGCTGATGCTGCTGGTTCAAATGCAGAAAATGAGGTGCAGGCAGGTGAAAGCCTTTGCTTTTCTACTTCTGAAACTAAAGAAAGCCTTCCTTTTTTTGCCATTAAGAGTTTTTAGAAAACCCGTAGGTTTGGTGAACTCTTTTTCGACAATGCAGGATAGACCGGTGATGATTTTTCCCCTTCGTTCTCGTTTTTCTTTTTTTCTTTTGGTTTTTCACAGCTTGCTTATATAGCCAAGCCAACTGGAGAACAGCCCCCCACCCTCTCTCATCCTAGCCGTGTGTATTAAGGGTAAACTTTCAGCCCTTAGATGGCGTGAGGCTCCTCTCCATGTCCTCATTTGCAGCTGGCACGGAGGAGGCGCAAAAACATTTCCCTTGGACTGGAGCTCCTGCATTGCAGCTGCACATTTGGCGTGCAAAGGGGTTGTACTGTGCACCAGGTTGCAGGATACAAGGACGAAAGATTTCACAAAAACAGCAGCAGCAGGTTGCAGAGAAGGGAAAGGTTGCAGGCGTGGGTACACTACCATGCTTATTAATTCAAAATGGGGCTGCATGCTCTCATACGGCACCGTATCGCTAAAGAAGAGGATTAATGCAGCAAAGAAAAACGGGGTCGTTTGTTGTTAGCAAATGGGCATAATCGTGACCGGTCATTTATTGGTCCCTTCCTTGTTTTTTCTATTTTCTTCAAAACCCAGCCAAGTCTCTTCCAATTTATTTCGGCAACTAACTCCCTTTTCAGTCCTGCGAACTTGGGGGGGGGGGACAGAAAAATTTTGTTTGCGGCAGAATTTTTTTTACGGCAGAATTTTTTTACGGCATAATTTTCGCGGCAGAATTTCGCTTCCTCATTAGATATTCAACGTGAATATCTTGAGCTTTTGCTATTGAAATCAAGCGATTCAAAAACCCAAATTCATCTACACATGTAGAACTACAACTTTCATGAAGGATTCAAGATGAGATAAAATCGTTTTACAGAACAGAATTGGGTTGTAATCTGGTTGGTAAAAAAAAATGGTCTCCTGATCTGATTCGAAAACTAACGAATGTCGGATATCCCGATATGACTGAGAGTATAACCTAAGAATAAAAACCAGCAAAATCATGATGGAAGCAGAGTTTTTAGTGCAACTCTGGCCAGAATCTTGTTCACGGCAGAATTCTCGTCAGATATTCAAACAGGAATATCTTGAGCTCCTGATATCGAAATCAAGCGATTTGAAAGCCCATATTCATCTATGCATCCAGGACTACAACTTTGATAAAGGATTAAAAATGAGATAAAATCATTTTACAAAACAGAAATTGGTTGCAACCTGGTTGGTTAAAAAGGATCCTCTAATCTAAATCAGGAAACTGGCAATGCCAAGCATCCTACTTTGACTAAGAGTCTGCCATAAAAATAGCGAGCCCTAGGACCCAATAAAAGTGTAGGTCAATTTTCAACATGTTATGAGTGACAAAATATAGCCGGGATGGTCGGATATTGCATGGAACTAGATCAGAATCAAAGCCTAAGTTGGAACAAAAAATTGCAACAACGGCAGAGCCAATTTTTTAGTGCAGCTTCTGAGGGATTTATCCAACCTTAGAAACCAGATAGAAAAGGAACGAATATATCATTTAAAAGACTCCTAATTAGCCTAAGAATCCTGACAATTTTGACAGTAAAGGGGAAGGATAAGGAGAGTAGATGCAAGCTGAAACATGGTTTGAAAAACATTTTCTTTTCCTTTGTTTTTGTCAATCTCCCAGCAACCCTGAACTAAACTCCTGCCTTCAATTTAAAGGGGATATACACCATCTCCATTAGCACGTATGGTTCAAAAAATGAGTAACAACACTCATCTAGAGGTTACCTAGTCCAATCACTATTGGGCTTGGAATATGATCTAAACAATCAAGATGCCTAAATGTATGGCAAATGCCTTCTTTTATAGGCCAAAATTTGAAACTATTGATTTGATGACTAATTATTGAGTAGGTGACCACATCTTAACTTGGTGACAATCCTTATCTTCTTGTCTGAACAAAACGCCATTGATAACATCAGAATTTGAACAGACTTAACACATGAAAGTTCTAGAAAATTGTCTTAGCTTTCCAAGAAAAAAATATTGAGGTCATTTAGACTTCTAGAACTCGAGATATGGGCTGAACACCGAATAGTATTTGGGCTGCAAGACAGATTCGGACTTCTCCGTTGTTGCTACAAGTTGACTTGAAAACGACCTTTTAAATCTTGGACTCCTCATCGAAAGTTTTATGCCTATATCTTAGCTTTCCATCCATATTGAGCATACTTAAATCCAAGATTTACAGCTCCAGATATGACCCAATGACCGAACATTGTTCCAGTTTGGACTAAACCAAAATCTCTTTTCTAAGTTTGGTCCTCTCTTTATGTTTTAAATTTCAGTAGTTAAACTCATCAATAAATCCTTTGATTTATGTGATAGGCTTGCATTTAATATGAACATTTACCATAAATTAAAGGTATCTTATAGTATCAGACTTGTTATTATAAAACATGCTTTCGTTAAGGAGTTATTGATACTTCAAATGCAAAGTGATGATATAAAACCTTGATAAAAACACACTTTTAAGTACTAATTAAAATACAATCTAGTTTTCATGTTTTCTAGTTTTGAAGTGTAGTTTTCCTCTGTCCCTTCGAACGTAAAATAAGTTAAAAATAACACTTTGGTCTTTTGTCTTCACAATCAAACTAATAGTCAAGCGTACCAGAAGAATATCTTGGAAGAAAAATCTCCAAAATCCTAAATTCAAAAGACCGAGTCATGAGTAAATTCATATGTTAATGAGATTAGCTGTTTGGGAATGTGGTTCCAATTGTTTTTTAAAGTGCTTTTCATTTAAAAATGTATCAAAATAATTTTTATTTTATTTTTTAAAAATTATGTTTGAAAGCAACACATCAAAATAATCTAAATACACCAAAAAAATATTAATTTGAAGTAAAGAAAAAAATAAAAAAATTTAATTTTTTTAAAGTGTTTTTAAAACATAAAAATAAATAGAATAACATAAATCATTTTGATATATTAATATTAAAAAAAATAAAATACAAAAATATATTTTAATATATTTTTAAATTAAAAATATTTTGAATATTTTTCTAAATTTAGTTTGATTAACGGTTGAGTCATTAAATTACTTATATTTAATTAATTGGATTTTTAAAATAATTAAAAAAATCAAAATTAAAATCAAGCTTGAATCGACAAGTGGACTTATCAGATGAGGCCGGCCTAAATAACTGTGCCACGAAGAACAATCACCGGTCAAGATGTTGATCATGTCAGAGACACCAGAAGAAAAGAAATCTTGAATAATAGTCATCGAAAATGACATATATCAGTGGGTAATAAATCCACTCCTATTATAATATCACAATTGAAAAGGCTTTGCTTGTCCTTTTCTGGATTTATAGCCACTGTAGAAATCAAAGATATAGAAACCTGTGCAAATTGCTGCCATCCATGTTCCATAGTTATTAAATCATTTAAGGCAGTGCCGGCAGTGTTTGGTAGTGATATTGAAAAGTAATTTTAAAAAATTTTAAAATTTATTTTATTTTATTTTAAATTAATATATTTTTAATATTTTTAAATTATTTTAATGTGTTGATGTTAAAAATAATTTTTTAAAAATAAAAAAAATATGTTAATGTGTTTTGAAATTAAAATCACTTTAAAAAGCAAACACTACAACACTCTCAAATGCACGCTTAATTATTTATCATACCCAATCAGGCTTTATTAGGTCAAAGTGTCGGGCCTTGAGTTATATAAATTAATCCGAGATAACTTGAAAAAATTATAAAAAAATTAAATTTTTAATATTTCATATGAAAAAACTAAGAAACAATCAATGTGAATATAGGCTATACATTTTATAAATAATAAAGTTTAAAAGATTATTTAAAAGGTTTTTTATTTCACTTTGAAAAGATACTATATTAATATCTTATCCTTTTAAGTTGGAATATTTAAACAAAAAATATTTTTTATCCCACATTGAAAAAACATAATTTTTTTTTTTGTGAACATAGAGTGTATATACTAAAAAGTTTCAAATTTTACATTGAAAAAATAATTTTTTTCTTGTGAACATAGAGTATATATACTAAAAGACTTCAAATCTTACATTGAGAAAAAAAAACATTCTTATAGTATTTATATAGTGAATTTAAAAAATAATCAATAACCAACTAAATATAAAAAAAGTTCTCTGGTTAGAAGAAAAAAACAAATTTGAAAACAAAAAACAAGTCTCAACCAGGGTTTGTTGGGTCAGTCCAGGTTTAATAACTATATATTAAACCACTGGAAGTTGACCCTGCCAAGGAGGCGGGTCATTGGTTACATGGTCAACCCGAAAAAACTTTTAAGAAAAAAAATTAAAATTTTAATATTTCATCTAAAAAAGTTAAGAAATAATTTATATAAATATAGACTATATATGTTGTAAACAATGAAGTTTAAATTATTATTTTAAAATGTTTTTTATTCTACATTGAAAAGATATTATATTATTCTTTTAAGTTGAAGTATCTAAATCAAAAATGTTTTTTTTTTATTCCACATTGAAAAATATAACTTTTTTCTTGTATTTATATAATAAACTTTGAAAAGAATTATTAACCAAGTAAAAACTATGAAAAAATAGGGGTTTTTGACTACGAGAAAAAACACATTTGAAAAAAAAAAAATCTTTATAAAGTTTTGCTGGATCGACCAAACAGGTCAATTGGGTTTGACTATTTATTTGTTCTTGTCAGTTTTGCACCTTACCCGAATCAGTCGAAGCATCTGATCGATCGAGTCCCGGGTGGACCTGCCAAGTCGGACTAGGCTTAATAGTTATGCTGCCATCTTGCTTGAATTGTATCCACTGTTCTTTTTCATTTTCAACCAATGGATTTAACATAGAAATCAATCTTGATTTGGTTAATTCACTTGTTTCATTCGATGCTTAGTACCCTAGCATGAGTATAAAAACACACCTACACAAATTCATAGCTTGACTTGATTCATAATTAAATTACTCCATCCAAGAGACTTCGGTCCGAGTTGAAATCGGTCTAAATTGAAAAAAAAGAAGAAAATTTTGGCTTATTTAGAAGAAAAATCTAAGTTAATTTAATCTACCCTAGACCATTAATTTAATGATATTTTTTTAAAAAAATTTCTTATCAAAATGGCATCGTTTCAACCATCGACGTTAGCCTTGCTCCGGCAGATTTTTTCAACTATTCTCTTCCCCCGACATTTTTCACGATACAAGTGAAGTCTCCTTCAAAAGTTCAAAACTCCTGAAGACGTTTTCTGGTTTTGAACCCTGTAATACAGATTTCCATGGAAGAAGATGGAAATTCATCTTGTTAATTCTCTCGTTTCCTTTCTAAATTCCAAGTCTTGATTCTGCATCTTCGGCCAATTCAGCACTGCTATCATCTTCTCTGAGACATACTGGTAGTTCAAGATGGTTTTTTCACAAAATCAAATCTCAAATATCATCAGAAGGAATCCATCAAAAACCTCTTGGCAGATGAATCGTTCAATCCCAGCCTTGAATCGATGGAAGAAAACAAAAGAAACAAAATTTGTGTTTTTGTAAACTTGTTGTTCACGCGAAAGAGAGTCAGAGCAACTGGGTCTCGTTGCAAGAGTTTACATGCGAGGACACCAACGCTTCTAGCCCAGCGGTGGAAGCTCTTGTCTCTGCATCCTTCTTAGTTTAAGTCTTTATATATTTGTTATTCTCTTGTCTTACTTGATATTGAATTTATAAAATATTCAATAAATTCAAAGATTAATTATAATGTACGTAAACTCATCTAAATTATCGAGTTAAAAAAAGAAAAGTTTACATCTGAGGAGAGAAAAGGAAAAACATTTTAGAGTATAATGTCAATTGCTGCCGTCCAGCTGTTATGGGAAAAAACCAGCCTGGGGAAATGAATCAACACATAAGGATTAAAAAAATAATAATACGCATCTGCTCATGAATTAACTGGATTAATTTAAAATAATTTTATTCTAATATTTTTTATAAAAAAAATCAGTTGGATTTTGATTGAATATTGGGTTGAGATACTATTTAAAGGTTTTTTGTTTTTAAGTTTTGAAAATTTTTTATTTTTTAATTTTAAATTAATATTTTTTTAGTGTATTCAAATTATTTTGATATATTAATATTAAAAAATATATTATTTTGATGTATTTTCAATTGAAAAGCATTTTAAAAAGCAACTACAACCACACTCCTAAATAGACTCTAATACTCTAATACCGTGTTTTTAAAATTTTGATTTGTTTTAAATAAAAAAAATATGTTTTAAATTGTTTTAAGATGTTAGATATTAAGAATAATTTTAAAAAAAAAAAAAAATTATTTTTATATATTTTTAAATAAAAAATATTTTAAATAACTACTTATAATCTCAAGAAGTTTCTAATTCAATTATGGTTGCCATGGTTTGTCGTAGTTATTGAGCTTGCTAGGTTTGACTTTCAAATGAATGACTTTTATTCTTACCAAAACTCCATCTCCTTCTCAACATCTACGAGAAAGGTGGAAAACACTTTTTTAGCCCCCGCGAGGAAAAGTAGATTAGTGGCTAATCGTCATGAATGACCCTGTAACTAAGCTTATTTACCATGCAACTTGTCATATTAATGGGATAAAAAATACTTATGATCTGAATTATTACGTAAGAACGATGATGATGATTTTATTATTGAATTTTTTTAATTTTATTTTTGTATATTACATTAATTATAATTTATTTTGAATTATTTTTTATATAGTTATTTTAATAAAAGAAAAATGTCTTAATGTTGGGTTTATAATCTATTTTTTTGGTTTTGGTTTTTTATGAATAATTGAAAATGAGGGTACCAATATTGCCACTAAGGCAAAAATAAAGGGTTTTATTTTTGTAATTTTCATTTATTGTCTTTTTGAAAAAACTTGCCTTTATTTTTATATTTTTAATTTTTTTTTAATATTTATATATTTTAATCCAAAACTTCATTTTATTTGCATCAATTACTAATTGAGAGATAAAAAAGCAGGGCAAAGACAGGGAGCTGGCAGAAACCCAACCCCTACAAGGAAACTCTTCCCTTACAAATATTTATATTTTTAACCTAAATAATAAAAAAATTGAAATTTTAATTTTATTTTTTGATTTTTCCCCTGAAGAAACTTATTAAAAAATAATGGAAAAAAAAGTTTTCAATTCATCACTTTTAAAAATCAAAATATCAGTTTTTGTGTTAATATAAAATTTTCATTGAGAAGATTTTCAGTAATTATATTGCAAGAAAAAGTACATCAGAGTTTACAGCCCAAATAAATTGTATGTTTGTGGTTGATTTATAGGCGTTTTGAATCGAGAAATTACTTTCTTGATACTCTAATGGTGATTATTTTGAGTTTCAAAAACCCTTAGCTTGAATTTATTTTTTAAATTCCTCGTCGGCCATGGAAAATCCTAATAAAGCTATTTAGATTTTTGTGTGATTTCATTAGTTGCACTGTTTGTAAGAAAACCTGAACGAAGCTAGCTTATTTTGTCATCTCATACCTCTTTTATAATTTTTTTTTTCATGGATGACAACACGTAAATTATATTTTATTTATTAAAAACAAAATTATTTAAATTATTATTTAAAATAATATCATTTTATTAAAAATCAATATACTCGAATTAACTCACTGATTTGTGGGTTAATATGTACAATCCACCGCATAATCCTATAGCATAGTGGTTTTATATTAGAATAAAACAGCAGTAATTAATTTACAAAATAATAATAACAACAACAACAAAAATGTCATAATCGTGGATAATTAATTAATCAATCAATCACCTTAATTTCCTCCTTGTAAGCTGCGCTGTCTTTTTTTCGTTCGATTCCTCTCTCCCAATTTATAGCTTTGAGACAGACAGAAGAAAATTAAAAAAAAAAAAAACACCAAAACCATCAGCTCCATTACAGGAGCTTTGGCCTTTGTCTCTCTCTCTCTCTGAATTTCCGAAGGGCATAACAGAGCTGATCAGATCTCATCTCTCCAAGCCTTGATTCCATTTCTCTCCACCGGATCGGACCCAATTCAATCCAATCGGATCTCGTTTTCTCTTCTTTTTAAATCCTGTAAGCATCCCCTTTATGCCTCTGTTAGATTTTTTATTATTATCATTCTGCTTCCTTTTTCAAATAATTCTTCGGATCTTATTTTTACTATCCACATTAAATGTTTTTGTTCGATTTGATAATTTATAAGTTATTATCTGATGATTTTATTTTTATTTTATTTTTTACAAAATAAAATTGTTTCTATTTAAATTCAATTTTCCTTCCGAAAACCTAATCTGTAATTTTTGTTGTTTTGACAGTTTCTTCTTCGTCGATTCGATTTCGGACGGCTGGTAAAGAGTGAAATCGACATTACTGCCCTCCAACTCGTCCTCCGACAATGAAGAAGGCCTTTGATCAAACTGTCAGGGACATGTAAGTCTGCTTCGTAGCTGTCTTTGATTGTATCCACTTGGTTCGGCTCATTTCATGTGCTTTCTACGCCATTAACTTACGTTGTATTTTTTTTTAATTTTGTTTTTTTACAGCAAGAGAGAGGTTAATAAGAAAGTGCTCAAAGTTCCTTCGATAGAACAGAAGGTAAAATCTGATCTTGCTCTTTTTGAAAATGTGAAAGCTTTAAGTGGGGTCGAGCCGATTCAATTTGATGTTATTATGCGATGTTGTAGTTCGAACTTGTATGTCGATGATAATTATAATGATTTAAAGCTTATTTGTGTGCGAATTGGTTTTTAGATTGCGTTCAAAAGCAATGGCATTTGATGTTATTATGTGAATGCTAACTTAAGTGGCATCGTGACAATTCATTTTGATGTTATTATATGATGTTGTAGTTTGAACATGTATGTTGTTGACGAAGTGTTTTTTTTATTGCTTATAATGATTTAAAGCTTATTTGTGTGTGAATTGGATTTTAGATTGCGTTCAAAAGCAATGGCATTTGATTTTGGGAGTTAGTGGAAGAGATTTTATGGAATAAAATTTGTCCATTTTTTTTTGTTTCAGGTTCTTGATGCTACCAGTAATGAGCCTTGGGGTCCGCATGGAACACTTCTTGCAGATATTGCACAGGCATCTAGAAATTAGTGAGCTTGATTGATTTTTCTTGTGGATGCTTTCCGGTGCTTGTTTTCTTATAGAGGAATTCATTTTTAAACATCTCGTGCAGTCATGAATATCAGATGATCATGGCAGTTTTATGGAAACGGCTTAATGATACCGGCAGGAATTGGCGGCATGTCTACAAGGTCTGCTTTTTCTTTGATGGATTTGGTTGATGAATGGTGTATGCTTATGCTTCTTCAAAATGTAGATAAGATAATGGTTATATTATTGATTTTTGTGACCTGTTATTAGTTGGATGTGTGCTCTTTAGTTTCTTTATGAATATGTACATTACTAAATGACGTGTGTCATGTATCATGAGCATGTGCAATATTTATTTCAAGAAATGGTACTGTAACAAGAGACTGAAAACTAAGTGTGTTGGGTTTCAGGCGTTGACTGTTTTGGAATATCTGGTTGCTCATGGATCAGAGCGTGTCATAGATGAGATAAGGGAACATTCATATCAAATATCGGTAATTTTCTGTTCCTTAATTCTGATGGCAATGAGATGCGTGTTTCGTGTTTCTTTGATCACCTGTAATAATATTTTTCTTCTACTATATTGCAGACATTGTCAGATTTCCAATATATTGATTCCAGTGGAAAGGACCAGGGTAATAATGTCAGGAAGAAATCCCAGAGTCTTGTGGTCCTGGTGAATGATAAAGAAAGGATAATTGAAGTTAGACAGAAGGCTGCTGCTAACAGGGACAAGTAAGTTTTCTCTTGAACCCAGCTGACAGTTATTTGAATACTTTATTTTGATGCATTTTGAATATGCTAATTTTTTTTTAACTTAACATGATTTATGTCATGGTGGCATCAGAAAATGCTTGATTTTTAAGGATATCTAGTTTGCAAAACAATTTCTATTTCAGAACACAAACATGTGATTGAATAGAAAGATAACCCTTTTCAAGAAGGATTCCCTGATAATTATTGACATTTACCATTGTATTTTGACATTTACCATTGTATTTTAACTCTTTGTTTGGTAGGTTTCGCACATCTCCTGGAGGAATGTATAGACCTGGCTCTTATTCAAGTACAAGGGGGTATGATGACGATGGTCGCTACAAGGATGAAGATCGAAATGGATATGGTTATGGCAAAGAAAGAGAATACAACTATAGGGATGATGACCGGAATGGTAAATATGGGGATTCGTATGGTCGTGATGCTGATCGTTACGGTGAAGAACGGTATGGCAGAGATGGATATAGGGATGATGACTATCAGGGAAGAAGTCGAAGCGTTGATGGTTATGGGTCAAGAAGCAGGAGCTCTGACAGAGATAGAGATCGGGCTTTTGATGATGATGGTCAATCCTCATCTCGGTAACTGTTCTGAATTCTTTATAGGGTTCTTTATTACTTTTGATCAATCATAACAGACCTTCAGCGGGACAATCCTTGTCTCGGTGAAATGGTCAATTGTAACTTACCTTTTGAAGTTAGGAAATAATCATATTGATCTTGGGGTTATGTCTGATTTTTAATCTTTTCATCTTGAATTATTTCTCAAGTTAATTTGGCTATTAAATTAAACATGGAGAAAGCAAGTTTATGATAATCAAATGGAGGGTGCTGGTGTTGGGAAAGTCTATATAAGAAATAATTTTGGAAAAAAAGTATCCTTTAAAAAAAGAGCAAAATGAAATGGCCCCAACTTGATGCGTGAGAAAGAAGATCCATTGAATTGAACCATGTTAAAGATGTCTGAAAAAGTGAACATGCTTGTCTCTGAACTTCTGTTTTCCCTTACATGTCTTTATTATATGTTGACCTGAAAATCATGTTTGAGCTTTTTGTCATTTTCTGCAGCGGCAGTGGTGCTAGAGCTGATGATCAGGCTCAGGAAGGAAGGTAAATTTCATTTCATGTTTTCTGAATTGCTGCTTTAGTTGTATAAAGGTCGAACAACGATGTAAAACTGAATGATAATGTCTCACCACTGCCAGGCGGCTTGAGCGAAAACCTTCCGAGCAAAATATTGGTGGTCCTCCCAGCTATGAAGAAACTATAAGTGAATCCCGAAGCCCTGCTCACAGTGAAAGGTATTGATTTTTTTACAACTGATATTTAGTATGATTCTGCTCTTTATCACTTTGACTTTTCTGGTTAATTTTGAACAATTCTTGATGAAAGGAATGGGGAAACTTTAGCAGCACCTGCTCCTGGAGCTTCTCCACCTCCAAGCAATCCTGGACAGGCAAACACTTTTGATGCGAGGTCTCCATCTCCTGCAGACCAGGAAATTGAGGTGGCTGATGAATTTGATCCACGTGGTCCTGTTTCAGGTACACTAATTCGTGTATTTCTGCTTGTTTGCTAATGTCAATGCTCTTGTGTTGTACTGTATTGCACAGTCCTTTGCTTGCATCTGAAATCTTGCTGCATATGTTGAGACGGAGTTGCCTAATAAGGGGGGTGCTGGCTGGGGTGTTAATCCATGTTGGACTTAAGTTTGCAAGGTGGTCTTTGAACTAAGCAAAGTGACTATCAAAATGAGTGTGATGCTCGTTTATTTGCTGATGTTAAGAGTTGTATTGCAAGTGAGATGAAAAAAATAAGTGCTCAGGCTATTCTCTGAAGTGTCTGTCTGTCTATTTGTGGGGGTGCATATGTTCTTAATGGTGAGGTGTTTGTGTCCGCATGTTCAGTGTCTGCATGAACTTGAGTTCCAAGTAGAACCAAAATTATCGCTGGAGCTCAGTTCCCTTAAATGCTTTGGTTCTATGAAAAAATGGCATGTTAGACCCATCATGACACAGCACTTTCCTGTGTGTGGCACTCATGTGGACAACTGCAGAATTCAGCTTTGTTTACTAAAATATCTAAGCATTTATTGCATTGCAATGCATGATGATCCATAAAAAAAGGCTACGAGGATCCCTTCATGTGATGTATCACCACGGTTGGTGATAGGGTGGAATTTGATGTATTTGTGGGGGGAAAAAGGAAATTTTATGAGGCACTTAGATTGGCCTTTTTGGTACTGCTGCAGCTTTTACAAAAAACATCAACATCCATCATTATTGGAAATTGATGCTTTTCATTTTTCTCATAACAGCTTCCCCCGCAGCAACATCTGTTCCAACTGCCTCTGCTTTCCCTACCACCTCAAACAATGCTGAAATGGATTTACTCGGCTCTTTATCAGATGTTTTTGCTCCAAATCCATTGGCCATTGTGCCAGTCACTTCTGCAACATCATCCTCTGAAGCTGATGCCCAGGCAAGCTTTTCAGGATCCACTTTTGCTGCAACACAATCAGCCTCTAATGTTATGAACCAGGTGAGCATAATTTTGTGGTTGAGGATTGGAGTCTCTAAATTTTTTTCTTGTAAACCAAAAATTCCATATTTCTTGAGTTGATCATTTATACAAGTTTTCTATGCTTCAAGTTGTTTCATGCCATAGATAAACCTGAACACTGAGCAATTTGTAAATGGAAGCAATCTCTTCCTTTATCCATAGATAAAACTTTTTGAAGAAACATATTTTTAAAGAAAATTCTTATGGGAATTATTACTAAAGAGAGGCTTTGGTCACAAACCTCCTGCTTTTTAATTGTCTCGTAATTTGAGGGAGGAAGATCACATTTTCTGCAAGCCACCATCCTTCCCTCACCTAATATGTGGTTTTTATCTCTTAATTAAAATCTTTAGTATCAAGATTTAGGTGATGCAGCATAGCAATTGTGATATAAAATGACATTTCCTTGATGCAGGCTTTCGAAGATCCATTTGGTGATAATCCTTTTCAAGCTACTCCTACAGACAATTTCTCAGCCCAACAGCCAACTGCTTCTGCTGCCCCTTTCCAGCCTACCATGAATCAAAATGCTGAAATCCCCAATGCAGCTGCACCACCGAATGGTGATGCGTTCTCTGGCATGACTTATTCAGCACCCAATGTTCAACCTCCAACAAACTCACACTTTTTTCCTCAAGAAATGTCAAGTTCTCATCCAGAAACTGATATTCTAGCAGACATTCTCCCATCATCTGCTCCTTCTGCTGCAGCCTCACAGGCAGGTTTTTCATTTCCTTCTGGCCAACCTCCACAGTCTGGGGCTAGCATGTATGGGAACTTCAATTCACCAGCAGGGAATATGGTACCGCCAGCAGTTCCACACATGGCTCCTCAGACCCAACAATTAAGCAGTGCAAACTTCCTTCCACAGGGAGGATTCCCCGCTACTAACCCTTCCAACATGGCTCTACAACCTCCAGCTGGACCAGTGGCACATTTTAACAATGGAAACTTTCCACAACAAGGTTCTGCAGCTCCAGCTGTCTCTCAATTTTCTCACCAAACACTGACTGGATCAACCCCACAATTTAACACTGGAAACTTTCTCCCACAACATGGCTCTGCAGTCCCAGTTTCTTCACAATTTACTTACCAAACTCCAACTGCTTCATCTCCTCAACAGAAAGATGTCCTGGGTAATTTGTTTTCTCAAGGATCGAACTCTTCCATGTCATCTCAGACAGCTCTTACATCTTCAACAGGGTCGCTTGCTATAGTTCCTCAACCATCCAAAGACAAATTTGAGACAAAGTCAACAGTGTGGGCAGATACTCTGAGTAGAGGGCTGGTCAATTTGAATATTTCTGGACGTGAGTATATTCAATACTTAAAAGTTATCCAAATTTGTTAAATGGTATCATGGTTGTGAAATCCTAATTTATTTCATATAGGAGTACACTTGGTTTTTACCTTCTTTTTTTGTCATATGCAGCTAAAACCAATCCATTGGCTGACATTGGAGTTGATTTTGATGCCCTTAATCGCAAGGAAAAGAGAATGGAAAAACAGCCCATGACTCCAGTTACATCTACTGTCACCATGGGCAAAGCTATGGGGTCTGGTACTGGGATGGGCCGAGCTGGAGCAGGCGTTCTCAGCCCACCTCCAAACCCTATGATTGGTTCTGGTATGGGAATGGGTGTCGGTGCGGGTGTGAATATGGGCATTGGTATGGGTGGTCGTCCTGGTTCAGGCATTGGCATGGGAGGTTATGGAGGAGGGCACCATCCCATGGGTGCGGGAATGGGGATGATGAACATGGGAATGATGCCAGGTGGCCAGATGCCTCCTGGATCAGCCATGCCTGGTGGCTATAACCCCATGATGGGTTCTGGTGGTTACACTCCCCAACAACATTATGGCGGCGGATATCGATGAGATGGATCAACTGGACTGAAGGGCAACGAATACCTGTTGATATTTGGAGGTAAAAGGGGATGGCATTGCTAACCCCAAGTGCTACCATTGCCATGCTCGCTCCTTCCCGTCCCATGGGGTCTCTTAAAGATGTATTTGTCTTGAAGATGTATTTTTGTTTGATAGTCATAATATTCCGATACAAATCTTGATGTGATTATGTGTATTCATCATCCTTATATCTCGCCATTGGTTGCATTATCATTCATTTTGAGCCAGAATATATTGATTAGTTGCGTCGCTGACTCGGCTGTTGTGAATTTGTAATACGGTGAAGATAACCTTTCTCAGGCTGTCTTCACCCCCTTCTCCTCTCACGGAGCACATATATATTTTTTTGTAACTCATCAGGGATTTTATACTATGCTTGGTTACCGAATGATCAATAAATCTCAGAATTCATTTTTTTTTCTTTTTTTGTAATGATTGTGGTGTAAATGTCTAAATTATCGATTTATCTGGTGTCTGTTCAGCACTTCAGATTAGGATTGTGGGCTATTACTACTATACAAGAATGCAGAAACACAACTAGGCTGAGAGAGGATCAGCTTACAGGCTTGATGCTTGGAGATGTCATAACATGGGTAGTTGGAGATAGTTTTTGGCAGTTACTGTTCTTTTGACAATAGATTTGATTAGATCTGTCTGGGAGCAGTTTTCTATGTAATTGTTGTGTTCTTTTGTAGCATGAGAGGAGAACTCGGCATGATATCGAAAGGTTAAATACAACCAATAATGCGAGGAATATCGCTATAGCATAGTTATATTGATTTAATTAATTCATTTAACATGGGTCAATCTATCTTTCTAGAACCTTTACCAAAATAACGTTGTTATTTTCAACCCTTGAATTCATAGTTTTTGTTTTAAAAAAACATAACTTGGATTGATTCTTTGATCTGTAGTTTTTCAAGTGTTTGGTAATAAATTTCAACATGTTTTTTTTTTTTGGTTAAAATTTGATTTTTAAAAAATTTTTTATATTTTTAAATAATTTTGATGTGTTGATATAAAAATATTATTTTTACATTTTTTCAAGTAAAAATCATTAAAATACAACTATCATCACTCTTTAGATCTCCAGTCTCTTCGTTCAGTAGTGTAATAAAAGGTAATTAAAACTATAGTTTTGTCTTAATCATAATTTTAAAAAATTTAAAAATATTTTGTTAATTAACAGTTTTATATAAGATCACATTGTAGTTTTATATAAGATCACATTGTTTTATTAATTAAAAGATGATATTTTTTATATTTTTTAATTATTTTAATGTATTGATATTAAAAAATAAAAAATAAAAAAATATTATTTTTATTTTTTTTCAAGCAAAACACATTTTAAAAAATAGCTATTATCACTTTTATTCACCCTTTAAAACTTACAACTATTAAGTCCTTAGTCTCCTAAAAGTTTGTTCAGTAGTGTAATAAAGGGTAATTAAAACTACTGTTTTGCCTTGATCATAATTTTAAAAAATTTAAAAATATTTTATTAATCAACATTAACATTAAAATCACATTGTTTTATTAATCAACAGACTATATTTTTGTACAAGATCTGCTAAAACTCTCTTGAAACCTTGGTTACAAAAAATCTACAACATATAACTTGTTATAAACCTATATTTTTTAATTTATAATTATAAAAACTATCACACTACTACGTATAATCACAAGGAAATCCCCTAAATTCTTAATGCGAATATTGTTACGATCATCGATGCTAACAGAATAATTCTATGATTAGCATCTCAAAAAATAAGCATGGCTATAAAAGATGAAAGCAGCAGCACGAGGATGGAAGTTATTGAAAACGAATCTCAATAAGAAGCAATTGAAACCTAAAAAGCAGCAAAATGAGGAACAATATTATAACTTCAAAAATAAAAATTAGAGGTACAAAATATTGGGGCCAAAACACCTCAAAACGCCCCTGACCTTTACAGATTGGTTGTCACTTCACTTTAATTAGCAGTTTCAACATGCTTCACAAATGATTGGATACTCATTGCAGTTTTGTCTCCCTTCTGATAAACTATAGGGGCATCGCAAACACCTCCCTGAGATCTTTTTGCAGTACCTCAATCTTTACGATTTATCATGTGTCTGTGTTTTCAGTCCAAACCCTACATATACTCATCTTGAGCAAACCTGCATTCTGTTTCTTGGTATTTGTCTTGAGGCACGTAGGGCTTCTCTGCAAAATGGAGAACTAGGCTCAGGACGAAAAAAACAAGCATATCTGTCTCGAAGAATGGCAAGAGTTTTGTTTAGCTGCAGCTAAAGATACCTTCTCTATTCAACTTGTGAAAAATTATTCTAGAAATACTTGAATCCTGTCACCAACTGTATCATTAAAATCTAACAAGAGCTTGCCTCCTACTTCCTCAGCTGCATCATCCAAGAGTCCTTTAATGTTCACACCTCCCAAAGCTGTGTACCAAAAATGCGCGCACCACTTTAACCTTTTCACAACCTTCAAATCTATATAGAAATTTTTATTAGTTTATTGAATGCAGAAAGTACCTGGAACTATATTTGTGATCCCCTCCAAGAACCCAGCCTGCAAAGAATACAAAGAAAAAGAGAATGAATTGTTTAATCACTACTTGTTTTGTTGAAACAAAAACGAAAGACCAGTACTCTCTTGTTTCATGAAACAAACTCTTGGATGTCTTGCTGGTGATGTGAGAGATTATAGTATTTACAAATCATAATAATGATTGCAGAATAATAGAAGCATTACTTTAAAAGGCAAAAACAAAGATAAAATACGGTGCCAAAAATAAAAAAATGAACTTGTCCCATATGCTTCCAGAAAGAAAAGGGGAAAAAAATTGTAAACTGCATGCATTTTACTGGTGACTGAGAGAGAGGGGATGGTGAACTGGCATCACCAATCCATGCATTTCACTCGTACCTCATTCGTTCATTTGATAATGTATTTCTTTGTGAAATATATAGAGAGAATTTAGGATGTATAATGTAAGATTAGATATCAAAGCTTAGAGATAAGAATCTATGACGAATGCATTCTTAGAAGGAAAAAGTTAATTAAGAGGCATCATTTTATGTTGTGTGCAACTCTATCTTGCACCAATTATTGACTTATGCAAGAAGGTCATTCAATGAGAGGCAGGAAATATAAGAAATGCAGTAATTGATTAAAGGGACATTTTTTCAGGCGTTAACACAATGTATATTATTTTACATGTAATCCCACAAGTTCCTTAAGCATGAACAAATGAAAGGAGATTTCAGCATGGTAGGTAGTTGGCCATAAATTTACTATATGTGAATGACTTGCAGTTTCTTTATGCATAATAAGTAATTATTTCAGTGATAAGGAAGAGCGTCATCCATAAGTTGTCAAAGATCGGGACAAAGATGATATCAGTAATTGTTTCAGTCAAATGGAATGATGGAAACAAATGCATAGGAAGAGAAAACAAAAGAACTAAAACATTTTACGATATCTTTGAATCATATGTGAAGCAATAAATGTTGGTCAAGTACATTGGTGAAATGGTGAAGTGTGCTTGATATAAAACTCAACTAAGTCTCCAGTGCAAACTAGCAGGGTTGGCAACATACATCATTTCAGTAAAACACTAGCAATGCATTTCTTTTAATAGGAAAAACAATCTCACCAGGTAGGTTCATTTACTGAAGAAGCAGTGCATTTTAGTCCACAGGGTTTCAAGCATTGGCGTCCGCCGGGAATGACCAATATAATCCATCATGAAATGTAGTGGTAACTTAAAAATCCATCATGTGATTCTCTAAGTAACAGTAGAATTCATATTTGAACCATGAAATACTTGACAATTTTAAAAATCTAAGATGGCAATGCTTTATGATCAGGTTTTATAAGCTGGGGTATGCACTTAGTGGTGTGATTAGGTCTGATGGAGCACAGTTAGATGTTAGCTACATTAGAAGAGGAGGACTTACTGGAATCCTAACATCAAGTTTTTCAAATCCATCTCTTCCAGTTATTTTGACTCTCAATGTTCGAGACCAGATCCCAGAAAAAGGACCTCTTGAATTATCTGCACCATAGCCACCGTATACTTCTGGAGTGATCACTTCAACAACAGGATCTTGAGGACTCTGACTTCTTTGCTCTGTATCATCTGGGGTCCTCCGTTGTATGCCATAAACATTACTGCTTGCTGATGAATGAATAACATATTTTATTAAGAGTTAGAAACAGGGAAGTAGCAATTGTGTAACTTGGATTCTTACAGGAAAGTTGGTGAACAAGAAAAATCAACAAGCACATATTAAAGCTTGATTTAGAAACAACCAAGACAACAGCATACATTCAAAAGTTTCAAAACAAAGTCTTCGGGAACCATCCAAGCAATGTACCAAACCAGCAAACTGTACTATAAGCAAAAATAGCTTAGGAGCACAGTTGAACAACTAGCTGCAGTTGATCGCCTTAAACTAGAAAAGACAATTTAGTTCAGTTTTAGTTTCAACCCCTAACTGTCTCCACATCAGCCTGTTAGGTCATTTGTTGCGGTTCCAAACAGTCCCATTTGCATTTGCTTCTTCTTCTGGGATTACACTTGAGAGGTGATATTAGGGCGCACATAGTTCTTAGGCAGGTTAAACAAGTATATAGGCCTCTCCTAGTAGTGGATTAATCATTTGGGTTGATAACTCTTATCAAACAGACAACTGTATTCACAAATAACTTATCCAAGCAGACAATTGTGTTCCCAAATAATCAATAAGTTGAGTTATTAAAAGACAGGAAAGGCCAGAGAGCAAAACTGTACCTTGTAATTTTTGGATATTTGCATTCCCAATGGGTTTATTTTTCAGCATTCAAGAATCAATTAGCAGAAGCCTTTTTTATGTGGGTGACATGACAAAAAAATATATAGATCCACCTAAAAGCATTCCAAATGTTTCATGCCTCCTCATCATGCAACCAATGGTATTAAGGCCCTTGCTAATGGAGCAAATCACATGATGCTTAAAAAGAAAAAAAATTGTGACTAGAATGCAAATGACAAAAATCACATGGTCCCTTTTTGCATTTTCTCCAAGAGAAAGAAAAGTGTAAGTAACAAGGTTTCATGGTCAGAACCAAAGTTGCCCAATCTCTTTAATTGGTAACATAGTAAACAATATAAACACAAGTGGGAATCTCAAGGTGTTACGTTCAAATCTCACTCACCTCTCTGCCTAGACATTTGACTGCTGCTAATTGCATACTGCTTCTCTTCTTCATAGTAAGTGTTGAAACCTAAGATATCCTTCATTTCTTCAAAAGATGGCATGCTGCCAGGAGGAGGGATACGACCTCCTTTGATGGCAGCTAGTGAATCCTGCATTGAGTGACAGGAGTTACTTTAACAACCCTCTCATCAAGGAAAACTCTTGAAAAAGCACACTGCCAAAATTGGCAGGGTTTATTTTTTGAAGAAGATTTTGATCCGCAATTTGCCAAAAGCAAACTGCTCGTGGGTTTTCTGATCATAGAAGTATTTAACTGATGCATTACTTTCAGAAATGGTCAAAAGCATGAAAAGATATATGTTAAAGGTTGGGAAATTCCTAAACTTCATGTATTTAAACCACGCCATACTGTTTGGAAAAGTTATTCAATTTGAGTAAGAATGTTAAACAAGTTTTTAACACCATATGTACATGAATTTCTTATAAAGGTGAAGACATCTGACCTGCATAGCTCTTATAGATACCCCAATCAAGGAAAGAGGGTAGGCCACAAGTTTATATCCAACCTCCTCAAGTTCAAAAGGAGTGAGTATTGGTGTTTTTCCTCCTCCTTCAAGCATGTTGGCCTACATAGAAACAATAAATTTTTGGTTTATAAAGTAATTTGTTAGGAAAAACTCTTTTAAATGCATTATATAATATCCTCATTATTCCAGTGAAGTTTAGAATCATGAATACCATAGCAACTACAAGAAATTCAAAAATTAGGAGCGAAGAAAATAATCAACCATTAATTAAGAATTCATGCACAAGATTCCTTTAGAGATTAGAAAGACTGTTAGAAACAGTACTATGAATACAAATCCCTCCCTCCCTCTGGCACACCAACAATTTTATTATGTTCCAATCCACCATTCTGGAGATATGTGTGTGCCCTTCAATGACTCCAATTCTTGTAGTGATTAATAAAAAAATGGAAACACACCATCTTCCTTCATACACTTACCCTTCTTTCTTCTCTTCCTAAACTCAGCCCTATTTCTCCCACCAGCCCCAAAATCACAGCTGATCCAATAATGACAGTGATCAAAATCGAAGTTAGACACATAATTACTCACAATCCCCTTTCTGAGCACTTTAACATGTAACACATCTTGATAAGTGTTATCAAAGCTCAAATGTCTCAAATTCAAAAAAAAAATAGGACCAAATTAATAGGCATATCTGCTGATTTTTGCAATACTAGATGACATATGTAAGGCTTTATTAAGCTATTAATGCCCAACTTTCCACAAATTCTCCAAATCATTTGGTTTCTTATAAGGAGGAATCTGATCCTGGGGCAGTGATATTTTAACCATCAATCTTCATGAGCGAACTACAACCAAAACCATAAAACCCAATAAACCTCTACAATCAATACCCAGTCAATTAACATCAAGACCCGAATCCACCAAGAGCCAAATCCACCATGTTTTTGCAGGCAATATCCTACATAAAGTACTCAAAGATACAACCAAACTGCAAATCAGAGTAAAAGAGATTGTTGGAAATGGAGGGTTGCGTTACTGGTGCTAATAAGGGGTCACATGCATTGCATATGATATTTAACTTGTATTCACAGACAGAACCTTAAATCAAACGGGGCATTACTATAGGGAGTTTTGCTACCTTAGACATTACACTTAAAAAGGTCACAAGCACACCTAATGACCACAAGCTTTTAGAGATGCCTTGCATTGTAAGATTCAGGGCTAGAACTGGAAACTTCATTGCAACTAGAAACTTAAATTTTGGTACAGAATCTAGTTTTTGAAACCAAGGCTAATTTTGCCTGTGGTGCCTTTAGCTGAATGGACCTCTGAATTAGTTTGCAGCCCTAATATTCTGATAAGTAAGCCCACCATTCCAACATAATCCTCGAGTTAATTCTATGATAGTTTAATTCATTAATAGTGAGGCTAGACCACGAATGCTAAAGCTGAAAATATGATATAATGTGAGGCAGATTGAAAAGGAATAGATGTGAATTTTTTTATAAGTCTTATCTATAAAGCACACTTCTGGTCACACTATTAATTGACTAACAAAGCGAAAAGGTGCATAATCCTACAAAGCAAGCAGTGCTGACGCCACTACAGAAAAAAAATAAAATTGAATCCTCCTTTTGATTTCTAGAGTCACAACTCATCCATATACATATACTAATTCCACCTAAAAACTGTTGATTTTTCTTTGGGTAAATAACTTCAAAAGAAGACATTTAATAATAGAACAACAAAAATGATTCATTAAACTTGAGATGCATGTCATATTTGTGTTATATCAGGGAAAACAAACTTTACCATTTTTGGAACTAAGGGAGAGATTTCACAGAAAGACTTCATCTCTTCTCTTGAAGCTAGTGCATCAATGAAAAGGACATCTGCTCCGGCATCAGCAAAGGCTCTTGACCTCCAAAGAGATTCATCCAAAGACACTGCTTGACGAGAATCAGTTCGTGCCACAATAACAATATCTGATCCAGTCTCTTCCCGTGCATCAACAGCTGCTTTTATCCGCATTATGGCTTCCTCCCGAGACACCACTTTCCTGCCACGCGTATGGCCACAAGCTTTTGGAGACACCTTGCATTATCAGATTTATAAGCAAAAGAAAATCTAAACTGCAGCAATTTGCAGCTTGACTAATGATAATTTTAATAGAAGGGAAACAAGAGTCACAAGACACCAAAAGGTGTTACTCGGATCTTCAAATTCCTAGTGATATCCTGCTTCATAAGACATACAAACTAATGCTTACTCCAAACTGGACATCTCAGTTTTTTGTGACTCACAAGATTCAGATTTTATGCCAAAATTGATCGTTGGTTTCCTTGTCATATTGTATGATACGATTCTATTGCTAGTTTTCTGTATTTTTAAAAAGAGATATCATCTTCATTACAATAATAGTCCACAATCAAATTATTGTTAGATTAAAACAAAGATAGATCTTTGAAGCTAGAGCTTAAACTTATCCTACTTTACAAAAACAACAACTGAGCTTCAATACTAAACTAGTTGGGTGGAAATCCATCTACTTTCTTCTTTTGGAAATTAGTTAAGGCCATCTAAATGCCCAATTTGTCCATGGCAACCTAAAGCGAAAAATTGCAGATCCTGCATCATGAAGGTTAGATGGTTATGGATTGTAAACCAGTACCTGGTTTAGGCACCCTTGAACCCAAATCACACGAACCATAAGTACAAGAAAAGTCTAGAAACTCCTCTGATAGAGCTACATTGTTCTCCCAAATACTTTATCTCTTCCCCAGACCAACTCCTGAATCATTGACCATGTGTGTCATGCTAAGTAACAAGCCACCATTAAGGCAACAAGGAGAACGAGTGCTGGTTACTCTCCTAGACAAGAATCAAGACAGGAATCTATCTTATCCACTAAGAAGAAACTATCCACATCCAATTAATTTAAAAACTGTACTGAAATGGCTAGTTGGACCAGGGTGAGCGGAGAAATTATTGCATGATCGCTAGAACCACTCTAAAACAGCGGTAAGCGGCAATCCCACGTAAATCATGTAAGCGAGCTAATGGTGAGCTAGGTTCACCTAATAATTTCTCGATAAACCAGCTGGAGCACCAGTCTGGTTCATACTATTAGTTAACTTGAAGTGCTAAGCAGCCAATCCAGTACAGTACAAGGTTGAGAAAACAGCCACTTCTTCTTCCGGAACAAAAAAAATAAAGTCTTGTTTCATTGAAAAATAACACAAACCTGATCTTCAAGGATGATCCCGGCGAAGCCAGCTCTAATATAACCCTTGACAGTTCTTTTAACATTCATGGGATTCCCATATCCATTATCGGCATCTCCAATGACAGGAATGGATACAGCTTGAGTAATTTGTTGGCCTTGATCCACCATTTCTCCATAGGAAATAAATCCAGCATCAGGCAACCCCAATTTAGCTGCCGATATCGAAAATCCTACAGAAACAAACAATCAAACAAAACTCACAACCTATTTTTGTCTCTAAGAAAAACATAGGACATAGTACATAGGAAGAAACAAAGTACATACCACTGGTGAAACAATAATCAAAACCAGCTCGCTGGACAAGCAGAGCACTTAAAGCATCAAAACAAGCAGGGCCCTGGTGAAGCCCAGGAGAGTCAAGGATGAGACGCAACTTCTTTGCCGCGGAATTATTTTTCTCAGCGGAGGCGGAGCATGTAACCATTTTGGGGCTGCTTTGAGCCACCCCATTTCTTCTACTACCGTAGAATTTGTGGTGAATATTGAAAAGAGAGAGTTGGGATTTGGGATTTGAAAAGGGAAGAACAAGTGATGCTGGTGGGTGAGTTTGAGCTTTGGTTTTGGAGGAAACCACGAGAGGGACTGCAGCAGCTCTGCTACCACAGTCTCTACTGCTAATTACTGGACCCATCATGTTGTTGGATTGCTTTGCTGCTGCTCTGCTTCCTGCTTGGCTTGCTGGCGCTTCTCCTCCTCCTCCTGTAGAAAAAAAGAATCTATTTCTCTTCAATCATTCATTTTTTTTATTTGAGACAAAGGCAAGCCCCCCAAATTTTTGTCATTTAGTCCTTAAATTTTGATCATTTTATAGTCTTATATCTCTTTTAAATAAATTAAAATAATACTTGGTAAAAACCTACTTGGTCTATCTTTCATTTCTGAAACTTATATTGCATTAATTATTTTTTTATTAAAATAAAATTATTTTGTTTTTTTTAATATTTCCTGATATTATTTTTATAAACTTTTTATTTTTTATGCTGCTGGATTGAAAAAAATTCTCATCCCAATAATAATAATAATATATTATTTATTTGATATCTCAACAGATATCAATAATTTTTTCAATCTTATATATAAAAATATATTCAACGTTTACCTTTCCTCAAATTAATTAATTAAAAAAAATACAAAAATAGAGAAACGATTTTTCTTTTCTTTAAAGAACTATAAAATGCCCATGCTTCAGTCTATCTCCAGCTGCTGCTGCAAAGCAACGTTTTCGCCAATCTGCTCATGGAGCTGCCATGTTTAACGCGAATTTCCCACTGCCCTTGCTGCTGCTGTCCATGATTGTCCTCCCGAACCCATCTTCTCCCATCACCTAGAAGACGACTTAAAACCAGCAGGTAAAAACTAAAAACCTCCCATCTTTTTTTACTTTAAATCTATGCCTTCTTCTTTGAAAAAGATTTTTTCAACTGAAAGTAATTCTTCTTCTTACTGAGAAATGTCAAAACTATTAGTTCTTTAACTGCTGATAGGAAAACAAATTTAACTTGATTTTGGTGGCTGATTTTTTTGTGGGTAAATATTAACTTGTCAATTCATGTTTTACTGTCTAATTCTTTATCATCATGAAGCAGAGATGGTTTTTCTGCTGTTGTTGAAAAAGGGAGCTGGAAGCTCCAATTTTCTTGGTGGGTTTCGGACAGGATACAATTACCAGCAAAAATTTAGCTTGGTGAATGTCAAGTTAAAATGGGCGAAGGATAGAGTATTGGATGCTGTGGTGGCAGATCAAGGAGATCTTAAAGCAGCTTGCATACTTATTTCGATCATCTCTTCTGCTCGCGGATGCTGCCTTCCTATATACCGGCTAAGACTGCATCGTGGGCAGCTTGGCCTGCCTCATGATCTGAAGCTCTCTACATTTATCAGGAGATATCCTAATATTTTCTGTGAATCTCATGTTCTTGATAGTGGAGGCACTCGTGTTCCCTGCTTTCAGTTGACTGCTGAAGCCCTAGATCTTCGCCGTGAAGAACTTGGAATTCTTGAGCAGAATCAAGTTGATTTGGTTGAACGGCTGTGCAAACTGCTTATGCTTACAAGGGATAGGACACTGCCATTACAAACCATTGACCAGCTGAGATGGGACATGGGATTGCCTTACGACTATTTTGATTCTTTGATTCCACTTCACCCTGCTTTGTTTTCTTCAGTTCGCCTTCCTGACGATCGTGTTGGCTTGAAACTCCAAGTTTGGGACGATCGCCTTGCTGTCTCCCAGCTGCAGAAGAATGCTGCTTTCAACAGAAGGAAGAAGACATGGAAAATGGCTGCTTGGCCTTTCCAGTTGGCTTTACAAGGGGCTTTGGATTGAAGAGGAAATGCATGGAATGGTTGGAAGAGTGGCAGAGACTTCCATACACTTCACCGTACTCTGATGCCTCAGATTTGGATCCACGAACAGATGTGTCTGAGAAGAGAATTGTCGGAGTTTTTCATGAGCTTCTCCACCTCACTGTACATAAGAGAACCGAGCGCAAGAATGTAAGCAATCTTCGCAAGCCATTGTCACTGCCCCAGAAGTTCACGAGGGTGTTTGAGCGACATCCTGGCATTTTTTACATCTCAAAGAAGAGTGATACTCAGACTGTGGTTCTTAGAGAAGCATACGATCGGCGACAACTTTTACATAAACATCCTCTTGTTGATATCAGGGGAAAATATGCAAGTATGATGAGAAAGGGATTTCTGGATAGAAGTAGAGGCTTATACAAGAAAACAGCATCTTCTGGTCCAGAGGAATCAATGATTGTTCATGGTGATGAACCCACTGATAGTTGTGAAGAAGATTTAGGCTGTGATTTGCTTTCCGAATAAGTTAATAACCCAATGCATGATCCCCTATGAATCCTGCAGACTTCTTCATTTTGATTTCTACTTTGAGGAGATTGTTTTTTAAAATTCTCAACGATGAATGGAATGATTATTGCAGATCACTATATTTTTTATTTAGAATGTTTAGTTCAATCGAAGCAGCGACATGGAAGGAAGGGGTTTGGATGGAACTGATAAGTGGATGAATCAGTGGCTTTTCCTCTCATATTGTCCACGCCACCAGCATGGTTTCTGAACCCTGCCGTGAGAACAGGTCATATGATCTTGGAGGTGGTCATGGCGGAATCCTCTTCTTTAACAGCTATACGTTGCTGCAGCTAGAGAAAACATGTTCAGCACCTTCATCCAGAGAAGGTGAAAGCTGATTTCTTTCAGGCTGATCATCCTCATCCTGGAAACCTTGCTTTTCACTAATCTGTTATGGCTTTGGCATGATTGGAGAGATCAACTTAAACACTAGAGGCTGCTCCAACTTTTCTATGCAATTTATGAAAAAAATGCAAGAGAGGCATGCTTTCTATCTTTTGACACTGTTTCCCTGTACAGAATGAAGACCCCAATTTCAACGCAAACTAGTTGCCATCTTCTACTTTCATTGCCTCAAATTGTTTTGGATGTTCGTGTAGAATGATTATACTGAGATTCGATAAAATGAACTCAACATCAATTTTGAAATCGGACGTCTGAGGAGAAAATTTGCCCTAGTCCTGTTCAGCTGACACTTTATGGTGTTAAAGAGTAAAAAGTCCTTTCAGATTCAATTACACGAAATAACGAAACAAGTCTTACCATCTAACTTTTCAGCTCTAATTACACGAGATACTAAAAAAGATACTTGAAATTATGTGAAATTATGTGAGTAATTGCAATTTAAAATGCTTTTCATTGAAAAATTAAAAAATAAATATATATATATATATATATTAAATTTTATTTTTAATATCAACATATTAAAACGACAAAAACATAAAGAAAACTCAATTTTAAGTAAAACAAGAAAAAAATCAAATTTTTAAAAAACATAAATGTAGTCCTAGATTGATGGAGACATCCAGATTATTCTTCCACCCAGATGATTCTTCCACTCTTCTAGCGCATGGATGTTAAAAATATTTCTTATTTTCACCTTGACTCTCCTGAGCATGCTATTGGATCATCCGCTGGATATTGACATCAAGATTCATCCATGCCATGTGATTAGGAAGCGCTGCAACTGAACATAGATAAAGGGCAGCTAAGGGTTCTGCTTTGATTGTAATGCCCAAATGGCTACAAACAACATGAAACGATGAATGGGATCTTATCCTCGCTTGATCTAAAAGTTTAAACTTCAGATCTTATAATTCTTATCCAACGTGACATGAAGCAACACGTTGATTGGGGTGGTGGCTCTGTAAATAGGGTAGCAGGTGGTTGCGGTGCCAGCTTATCTGAGATGGTTTTGGGTTTTGATAGGCAGTGGTGGCGGCAAAGATTTGCCGAAACAGGCCGACAAGGATGAGTTTAGTTGGTGAGATACAGATGAGGAAAAAGAAGAAAATACACAGCCAGCCTATAGAAATTATGGAAGCGTTAAGGAAAACAGCAAACACATTTACTAAAAGGGTGCTCTTGAACATTTTGTTGAATCCAAGAAATATACACCTAGTAAGCTAGTTCAGACGGGGAAGAAGATTACAGACCTGCTCTAAGATCTTAATGAAAACTTGTTAGCCATGCTTTTAATGTATATAACAAAACATGAGACAGACAGTTGCTAGTTTGATGCCCCTGCATGACAAAAGAAAAAAAACAGTTAGTTGCATGACATAATACGATATTGAGAAAAGATCATAAGTCATCACCATATGGTTTTATCTACTAAATCTATCATCATGATTGCCACATTCCTTTTATTTTCCCTTATTCAGACAACCTGCGGTCTTGTGGCCATTATGGAGCATGAGAAGAATCAAGCAAGATTACAGAATTGTCTTTTTTATAACTGGAGTATGCATAGCATGGTTTGAAGTTTGAACTATACTATTCTACAGGGACCTTATGAATCAAGCTGCATCAAGCAGAGCATAAATTCATTTCGTACCTGATGTTTTAGAAGCAGAAACTCCTGTCCTTTTATGGCCTTTGTTTTCATCTCTTGAAAGCTTCAATGACCTCAACTTGGATGATGACCTGAGGGAATGTATCAAAGGAGCCTCGTCCTCTTCCTCCTCATCCTGCTTCTCTTCTTCATCATGAGCATCTTCTCGATCTGAACCACTAATAGAATCCTCTTCTTCGCTTGAACTGTCCTCATCAAACAATCTCTTTCCCTCAATATTACGCCGCTTTCTTGGGCGACCACCACGTCTCCTCTCTTTCTCATCTGCAATGTTCTATTGTTATTAGTACCATAGTACATTTGCAACATGAAATTGAGAAGAAAAAAAAGGCAACAATTTGATTAATCTCAATGCAGTTACAAGGTGCTTAAAAACCAACAAGCACTAAATAAAACCAGCCTTATGTAGAGTTTTCACTCATGGAACATGTGATTCAATGAAGAGGACTGCATTAATTAATGACAGTTACTTCCATGCAAAATATAACCAATTTCAACGCAGCAGCTAAAAAATGTACTACGGATATTAAGTTGTTGTTGTAAGAACAGAGAGAAATACCAAAGGAAAAAAATAAAAATAAAAATAAAATAACTGCTTGAATATAGTAAGATTTACCAAGCAGCAGGACCAAATTAAACAACAGACTAGAGAAAATGAAAGCACCAGAAGTAGAAAAGGCTACAGCTACAAACAAGACACTGTCCCCTCAATCCATCATAAAATCCAAGAATCTTGCTCGGCAAAATTAATTATTCTTAGTTTACAGATCTTAAACAAAGCATGAAGCCTAGATCTTGAAAAAGAAAAGATCTGGCACCTCACAAGGATTTCCATTAGTCCAAGGCAATCAACGACTCAATAGCACATAAACTAGTACCACTGCCATTGCCATCATCATTATCAATGCACTACACCCCAGCAAACAAAGAGCTCCACCATTTCAGAATTATAAGACATAAAACTAGTGGAAACCTAGATGTCCATACCACAGTTGTCTAAATAATGATCCAGTTTGTAAGATCCTCCGATCTTACCATCTCATAGATGGAAAATTATCTGAATCACATAGAGAATGGCTATTTTGGTGGCAGCATCATTTTGATTCCAGTAGTTTAGTAGCATCATTGCCATTTGATGATTCTACCAATTTTACATTTGAAAGGCAAATAGACAAAACATGCCAAATCTTGTGAAGCCCAAACAAGCTCGTGTAAATAAGACAGGCCTTACAAAACAAAATATAGAAGCAGTACCACCAAAGGAACTGGGAAATTAAGCCTACAGTCCAGATGAATAATAAAAGAGCATGCTTAAGAAGATGTCTACAAGGTTGGATCCTATTTTTTTTAATTCATATTGATTCCAAACTTCCCATCTTCCCACTTCACTTTGACATTCCCTTGCATCTTAATTTCCACTCTTGTGCTTTTTATTTATAAGTGTATATTTTCCTCAAAACAAGAGTTATTAGCTGCCTTTTGATTGAGTAAACTACATGTGTTTTTTCCCTTTCATTTATTAGATTTGGATTACTTTTTTTTTTCTTATTAATGTTGGGTTATTGAGATGATTAGATACAGGACAAAGCAATTGCTTCTGCTAAATGCCTTTCTAATTGAAACAGGCTCTATTTTTCATATTTCTGTTTTCCTGTTGAGAAAGAGAGAGAGTGCAGAAGACAAAAAAGAAATTAGCATGATTAACATAAACATAGTTGCCTATTTGGATTAGAAGAAAAGTGAAGAGAAGCGCTACCTGGCAAACCTTCATTCTTCACATACTTCTCTCGTAAGCTGTCAACAAATGTGTGGTAAGGGCGCCAGCCACTAGGATCTTCATCAGTATTTATATTCTCTGTCCGGCTCTGGACATCCTTTAGACTATATGTAAATGAACATGTTAGGGCCAGTTTGTTTCTATCCATAAAACAGCAATCTATAAACTATGACCAAATAATTTGCTTTTGGAGAAGAGAGGGGAAAGAACTATTTAAATTCTATGGAAAATGCATCTGGATGGCAATGTCAAAGAAAGCAACTCTTACATTTCCAGGATGTCAACCACAGGAAGCTTGGACACAAAATGAAGCACAGCACCTTCCAGAAAAGAGAGCTGTTTTGGAGAATCTAAGAAAGCATATTCAATACCATCCCTGGCAATTTTTAGAATATCAGATCTATGCTTGTTCCGAGCAGCACCCACGAATGTCCCAGAAAGTCGAGCAGCAAGATCCTTGCATTCATAAGAGATTTGCTGGTGAAAGATTCATCATCACTTTTTGAAAGATCCACCAGATGCCGATCATAGGCCTAGTCAAACAAAAAAATGGCAAATAATATAAGCATCAACATCTTGGCATGCATTCATGCATGTGTACCCACACACAAGACTTCTTTTGATGCAAGATATCCAAGGACAACAGTTTTCTATGGATTATCCAAGTTTTTAAACATTGAAGTTCAAAATATGACCTGCATGCGCACAAACTTTGAAAAACGATATCAAAAGGCACCTTCAACAAGGTAGATATACAGGAAATTACTTGAAATATATTAACTAATCATAGCATGTTAATGTAAAAACACCAGCACAAGCATAAATAACCAGGGATTTGAAAGGAGAAACCACGCATAAAATAAAAGAGAACTAATAGTCATACATTGTATAAGAAAGCATATGTGAAGAACATGCAAGAGAATAACCAGAGAAATCATTTTTCATTAACAAAATTACCGCATCTTAGACCCAAAGTGATTCCCCCAACTATAAAACACAAGCCATACCCTTTTCAATGCTTCTAGGAAAATGTCTGGAAAATCATCATTCTTCTTTATGACGGTGATTAGATGTTGACTATCTCTGCAACACTTGTTCCATGCATCACAAAGTGAGAAATGATCTCCGGAGTAAGATATTCCTGCATTAAAAATACAAGATCTAGTTAGCAAGCTATGAACTACAGATTGCAGATTTTCACATGCTTGATTATGAAATTTAGTCCAAATGCGAAAAATGGTAGATCATCAAAATACATTTCTGTCACCCAGACCACTCACTACACACATTTGTATCACTCAAACAGCAAGCAAATTACAGCCATTGTCTATGATATTTATTCAACAACCCTGTTCATCACAAGCTAAAAGTAACAACTATCTTTACAGTTTAGTAGTATGCATACCCTGGGAACTGCACTGCTAACTACCAACTTCGCTGAAGCAATCATAACTGCGTCTCTGTTTGTCTCCTCAATGTACTCCTTGTTTGTCTCTTCATCTTCTGTCTCATCTGTGAGACAAACATTGGAGATAAATAACAGGGGGAGAACAAAATACAAAGCGAGCATCCAACATGAAATTATTTATGGATCATGCTTTTAAGCGTCAATGTTGAATTTAAGGTAACCAATCCAGTGCAGACTCCTAAAGGTGCTATCCACAGGATTATGAACCAGAAATCATCACATGAAATATTTAGCAAAGCTGAGAGCACATAAGAATTGAGTCACCTGAAATATTTAACTGTTGTTCACAAAGTTTCCAGAACCTTTGTAGAACAGATGTATCTGGACAATATCCTAAATGTTCCAGCTTTGTTGAAGAAAAATTAGTCTTTCTGAACAAACACCATGCTTCTGCAAGTATAATACAAACCTGGGCATAGTACATCAAATTGAAAGTTAAGTCATTCCAAAAACATGCAATATATATTGCCAACAGGTCAAAAGAAGCATTTGGATAGTCATGTTACAAAAAATAATTAGCTTACTCTACAAGCAAGCTGATTTCCACATTTATTCCCTTCCTTATCTTCAGAAGGGGTTCCAAGAAAGTACTCAAGTTCCTCAAACAAGGCATTGCGTTTAAACAGTAGAGAAGTTAACGAAGCTTCAGAGACAGTTTCACTGTTTACAATAGACTGCAGACTCCAGGCTACATGCAAATACATATTGAGCAAAAGAAAACTGACAACCTGGACAAGCAAGAGAAATTATTAAATACAAGGAAGAAGAAAATGAAAAGCACAAATCATATAATATAATATTGAACACACCTCATCATCCACATTTCTGAAACTGTGGAGAACCTTAACAATATCTTCATAAAAGCTCTCAATAGGTACAGACCATGCCAACTGAAGCTCATATAACCTTTTCAAATTCACAAGCAGAGAATATTCATCACCATCCTGCAAATTTGAGCATGTTACATCTCATCCATTTTAGCATCATCAAGAAAGTAAAACACAAAACTGGAAGTTTTCTACCGCTGCTTCTTTCACTGCAGACTTAAGCTTATTAATGAGTTCATCTTCAAGATTCTTCAATTTATTCAGAGCATAATCTTTCAGCTCTCCTTGACTTTCGGTGGAACAGAACTTGATAGCCTTCACACAAGATCTAAGTGCTTCCTTGTCACCATGTATGAAAAATGACTGTTTCATGAGCTGAAGGACATTTTTGAAATTCTGAAACACAAGACAATCAGTGGTTACTCTCTAACTATCTTCCTAACAGTATCAAAGAACTTGCATTTGGAAAGAAATGCTACCACTCACACTCTCTTGTCTCTTCAGGGAATAAAGCCCTAGGTTCATATGCACAATGATCTCAACCAATGATGGCACTTTTGATTTGTCGGCCATGAATTTGCGTAGAAGTAGCGGGTAGTTCTTCATCATGGCGATAGTTATGTCCCGTCTATTATTTTCAAATATTTCCTGACATGTAAAGCATACTCTACGTTAAGCATGGCATAACTGCAGAAGTGCTGCAAATATCAAGTTACTGGAAAGAACAACTATCTTCAAAGGAAAAGGTAGCTGGTAAAACCAGAAAAGGAATGCAAGTTATTGAAACATGAATATCCACACATGAATTATGACAACTTAGCTTGCTCGAGATTTTAAATCTCAGCGCTGATATGTTTTTGCATAAATAAGTATCAAACTAGAATTTCAGAATTTTCGAAAATTACTTGCATGAACAAAACTATTAATCAGCTGAATTTAGAGTTAACAGAGTGCCATAAACAATCACTTAAAACTGACACAATTTTTAAGAGACTTGATTTAAAATCAGAAAATTACGCACTTTCTGAGCTTTATTGTAATATTGCTTTCGAGTATCTGATGCTGGAACAATCCTCTCTCCCACGGCCTTTCTGACAGATGCAGAAAGAAGTCTAACCAAATTTGTAGCATCATCATCAGTAAGCTCAATTAATGGATTCGCATCCAGGAGCATGGAAATAATACACTTCCAGTCCTGCAAATGAAAAATGAATTTCCTTTATATTAAGCAATTGGAACTGTACATTCATAAATAAATTGTAGCATAATGTTTCTTAGTCATTGCCAGTAAAGTGCTCCAGGTTTATAAAATAAAAGATTTTGCATCACAAACAATTATCCAAGAAAAAGTTCCATTATCCAGAAACTTGTCAAATGCAGAATAAAATTATAATACAAATTGGGCAGGAGTCAGTACAGGTGAGCCCACGCCCTATACTTCTCACAGGTTAAGTCAGAAATTCCACCCCACCCCATCACGATCCTACTGCTTTCCTCAAACACAAGTAGAATTCTAAATTTCAAGAGTAATAACAACATACCTTCATTGCTTTCATGTACTCCCAAACATCATCAATAACATAGTTACTGAGAATTGGATCTGCTGAAAACTCCCTCAAAATCTGCAACATTCTGCTAAGATGAACCTCAGAAGAGCCATCATCACTGCCTGGAAAAACATCGTTATGAACACTGGTATATGGAATTTTGACAAAGATCTTATCATAGAGTTCAAATGGGAAAGAAACCTTTTGAGCTAGATTGAGAGTTGTTAAATTTTTGTGCAATTAGGTGATCATACACCAATTCTCCTATGGCACGCCTGATTTCTGCTGGATCATCAATAAGTAAATCATATAACGGACCCAAGTCATCATCAGGTAGGAGCTGGTGCCTGCAGGACACAAAAGGCAAATTGTCAGTATAAGAGCCATTAGCATTGGATTTCAAAAAAAATCAAAGATGTGTTTCTACATGCACATGTGATGGAGCAAAAATTGACAGACAGTTACCTAAGTAATTGTTTTACAAGTCCTATGGCACAAACAGCTACAGAAACATCAATGTCATCAGCAAGCTCAATCATCCGGTTGGAAAATCTTTCAGTAAAAAGACCAAGAGTGGGCACATTATCATCCACATCATAAAGTTTTTTTAATGCTTGAACAGATGCTTTTCTGACACCTGCATTCTTCAAGTGGCATTATACAAAAAGAAGCAAATTATGACTGTTCAGCACATATCAAAAGACACTAAATCAAACCAGTTAAGATTACTTACTTTATCATTTAGTGTCCATCCAAGATACTTTAAGTATAAATCCTGCAAGAAAAGTGATGGATAGGACAAAACCCATACACCAAGAGACTCAATGCATGATGTTCGAATATTAGGATCAATATCACGGTACCGATGCACGAATAACCTTCAAAAGGCAAGGAATAAGACAAGTCAAAAGACTATTTTAATAAAAATGTCAATATTGTGAAACAGGAATTTGATCAATTCTTTTCCTTCTCTAAAAGTAAACCATACCCGGTAAATATTTTGCGCATCAAGTCCTCCAGTACAAGTATCTTATCATGAGTTGCTGATAACCTTTTATTTAGGGACTCTAGACGAGGTCCTTCTATTTGTTTCTTCTTTTCTACATTTAATTGTCTCTGAGTAGTTTCTCGTTGTAAGCCAAGCGCTTTAGCTACTGTTATGAATGACGCGACAAGTTGGAGACCCATCAAGGATGCAACTTGACGGTAAACTCTTGGTGGAGTGCTGATTAGAGTCAACACAAAGAAAATGTAACCAAAAGGGCCCGCTTCAAAAATTAAACAATTCCGAACTTCATAAAAAGATCAGTACTAACCATGACAGTGCTATTATATAGTCCATGCATTTGTCAAACAAAACCTTATCAAACAGGGGCCCATTTTGGCACTCAGTAATCAAATTGTCCCAGAATGTGATGAGGTTATCTTTGAAGTGTTTGAAGTCCTTCCTCTTTGAACTCTGATAATCTTCAACTTCACCCTACAGTTTCAAAAGTAAAGTGAGTGCTCTAAACTTGTCTTCCCAAAGCATGAACTTAAAAAAGAAAACTCCATCAAGCATTTTTCACAAAAGGTTCTAGGAAAAGGTTGGAAACTATAAGATAATGGGCATAATGAAACAAGAAACATATTAAAATAAAAGATGTAGCATACATTTCTTGCAAGATTGACAAGAGCAACGACAACATCATCAACATCAGTCTCATCCAGCAACTCTTTCTTGATACTATACTTGGCTCCACATGCCTGAACAATCACACAATTTAACAGTCACAAGGCTGGGGAGAGGCCTGCAGCACTGAAATTGAACTTCATAGACTATTATATTAAGCCTCATGATAAGATGCTTGCACATTTGTATCTGTCCTTCTTCATTCCTTATTTTTCAAACAAAGATTTTAAAAAATTCCATGATTACCTCAAACAGCATCGTCAAGAGCTCAACCATTGCAAGTTTTGGATCCTTCTCATATCGCTCAACCCAAAGCTTCACCGCCTGAGGAATTTGTACCCCATTCCCTTTAATAACATCTGCAGCAGAACAATATTCATGAACACACACACACGCATATATATATATATATATAACAGACCTCCATGATTAGCAGAAACATCTAATATTGTTAAATAACGTCTAATATAAATTTCATCACATCAATTAACATGAAATACAGAGTTCACGGCATTGAAGCAAACTGAAACCATAATTATCAAAATTAAACAAAATTAGGAGTCAATTAATCACCTATCAAGCTTTGGTCGGGATTGAGGAGGACGGCGGCGGGCGTGTCATCCTTAGCAGCACGATTACGCTTGGATTTAGGGCGAACCTCTTCGAAATCATCCTCGCGCTCCTCCACCTCCTCACTTGTTCTCTCCTCGGTCGCGTTCTTAGACCGATTCCTCTTCTGTTTAAGCAAATTAGATCAAAATTTGAGCCTAAAAGTAGCAGATGGAAATGCAGATCGGAAGAATTGAAACTTACAGAGCGGTTTCGGGAAGTTTCGGGGTGGTCCTCCATGACCTAGCTAGGGTTGGTGTTTGAAAATTCTTGAAATTATTTTGTTGTTGAAGAGTAGAGGGGGAGATGACTGTGTGTGTCTTGTTATCCCGCCAAACGAAATCAATCTGACATTTATGGCATCTGACTGAGTGTTATGAGGCCTGTGTATGTCCCGCTGTGACTTGTGTGTGTGCGCGCCCCCGCACTGAATCAATGCTCACTAATACTGACTAGCTAGCGGCTACAGCGTGTAGCGTGCGTTCGTCATTCTATTAGTCTCTGTTATTGTGAATTAAAAAAATAGTTCTAAGAAAAATAATTTTAAAAACATTTATTTAGTTAAAATTATTTTAAAATTTATAAAATAAATGAAAAAATTGTTTATAGTTTAAATGAAAAGTAATTTATTTTAATTTTTATATAAAATAATTTTTGAAAATAAATTGTGAGCTAACTATGATTAGTAATTAAAAATGTATTTTTATCAAGTTTTTATATCATCATTTTGCACTTGTAGTATCAATAACTCCTTAACTAAAGCATGTTTTATAATAACATATCTAATAATATAAGATACTTTTAATTTATAGTAAATGTTCATCTTAAATGTAGGCCTATAGATAAATGAAAAGATTGATTGATGAGTTTAAGTACTGAAATTGAAAAGACAAAAAAAGAGCCAAACTTAGAAAAGAGATATTGGTGCAGTCCAAACTGCAATACTATTCGGTAATCGGGTCATATCTGGAGCTGTAGATCTCGAATTTAAGTCTGCTTTATATGGATAAAAAGGTAAGACATAGACCTACAACTTTTATGGGAGTTCAAGATTTAAAAAGACCGTTTTCAAGTCCAAATTATAGCAACAATGGAGAAGTCTGAATCTGTCCTGCAGCACAGACATTGTTTAGTGTTCAGCCCATATCTCGAGTTCTAGAAGTCCAAATGATCTAAAAAAAATTTTCCTGGAAAGATAAGACAATTTCCTATAAATTTTATTAGTACAATTGGTTTCAGTTCTGATGTTAGTAATGACATTTTGTTCAGACAAGAAGATAAGGATTTTCACCAAGTCAAGAGTTGGTCACCCACTCAACAATTAGTCATCAAATCAATAGTTCTAAATTTTGGCCTATAAAAGGAGGCATTTGTCATGCATTTAAGAGTTTAGTTGTTCAGATCAAAAACTTGTTCTTACTCTCTCTCTTTATATTTTTTGTAATTATTAAGTTTTTTTTTCACTAATATCTTGTTTATGCTTTTCATTTCCTTTTCTTTACTTAGTTAACTTGTCTCTTATTTATGTTCTTATTTTGTTTATTTATGTTTCTCTTCTTCATTATGTTTAGCTAAGTTTATTATGTCAAGGTGAAAAGGTTGCACTAATGGTGTAAGAATAAGTATAATGTAAACTCAACATGGACCTTAATGTTTAATATTAACATGTCTTATCCTTTTATCTTACTAATTCTTAATACCTTGCTTGTTAAATGGTTAATCTAGATTTGTGTTGTATAACACTTGGTACAACAAATGTTTGGCACTCTCATAGCCCAACCGTATGATATAACTTACACTTGTGCTATGAAAGGAACTTGATTTGTTGTTAACATAAGTTAGCATCATGAATTCCTTACAATATTTAAAAGTTTGATGTTACTTAAATAAGATAATTAATATGATCATGTTAACAATTTATAATGAGCTATTAATGACAAATCATCCAATTGGAACCTCCTTTGTGTGTGGTTTCCAGTTGAATAATAAGAGTTTATATTATACTTGTTTGAAATACCATTAGTAAATCCTCTAACCTTGACACTTGTTTTTATCATTGTTTAATTCTCACATTGATCTTTCATCTCAAAATTCTCATTAACTTCTTCTTTATTATTATTATTAATATTACCAGTAATATTATTATTATTATTACTACTACTACTACTATTACTATTACTATTACTATTACTATTACTATTACTCTTACTGTTACTGTTATTGTTATTGTTATTGTTATTGTTATTGTTATTATTGTTATTTATAATTTATACAATTAACCATCATGTGGTTTGACCACAGTCTTGCCGGGTTATTTATTACTTCGACACTCCTGCTGTAAACCCCAGTAAAAATAAAATAATATATATATATATGAAAAAAAAAGTCTCGAGAATTGAGTAAATTAATTGATATGACTTGTGCAAGTATGAAATATAAAAATCTGAATTTTGACGAAAAATTACAAACCGATTAATTTTACGTTATAACACATAACTTTCAATCTGGTTATTAGATTAAGTTTAAAAATTTCAGAATTTTTGGAGTATGATAAGAATTTTTTTCAGATAAAAGAACAAATGGCACAAATGATTGTCTAGAAATTCCTTAGGGACCAAATTGAGACTTTGCCCAAAACAATCCTCTTTACAAGCTGCCAGCAATTAAGAAAAGAAGGAAAGAGGGAGTGTGCAGCTTGCCAAGGGAAGAAAAATGAAAAAAAGAGGGTTTGTATTATTTTTCATGGAAATTGCTTGAAAAATCAAAAACAAAGTGTAAGATAGAAAGATTGTTAAGTAATTAAAGAGAGAGTTGATACATTAAGGATACTACAAGGAGTTTGAAGATTTTAAAAGTGCTTTTAGAGATAGAGAGAAAAAAATTGAGCTCATAGGGAAGTGTGAAGGAAAAGAACTTGATTCAACTTGTTTTGGCTTTTGATTCTTCATTCCTTAAGGGAGAGGTTGAAGGCTCCAGACAGCAGCAGGGAGTTACCAGTCAAGCATCACCAGCAGGTAGGTATCCGACATCATGAATTTTTATTGAAAGATTAATTGAAAAACTAGTGTTAATTTTAATTAGAAATTCTGTAATTTATGTTTGATGTTAACAGATGAATTAATGCTCGGTAATTGGACAGATAAATTAATGCCCAGTAATTGAGAGTGAATTAATGTCCGGTAATTGGGCGGATAAATTAGTATCAGTAATTGGGTGGATGAATTAATGCCCGGTAATTGAGTGTGAATTAATGCCTGGTAATTGAGCAGATAAATTAGTACCGGTAATTAGGTGGATGAATTAATGTCCGGTAATTAAGAGTGAAGTAGTACCGGTAATTTAACGGATGACCTAGTACCGGTACTTAAGTGAATAAATTAGTGTCCCTAATGAGGGAGCAATACCCCGTGAAATGGTTAAGATTGGAATTTAATGGAATGAATATGGAGGTGTAAGATATTAATGTTTCATAATAAACTGTGTGTGTGTGTGTGTATATATATATATATATGGGTATAGTGAAATGATACATTGCATTTATTGATAAAATTTTAATCTAATTTTCATGATCCTTGCAGCAGTAGAATAGATCCTGCTTGAATATATGCTACTTTTGTGTATCAACATGTATTTTGAGAATTATGTGTTGTAACCCATTTTTAGGTCCCCACATAAAAAATAATAAAATAAAAAAAAATTCAAAAAATATATTATCAAAAAATATAACAGTGAAAAAATGCCAGAGCGCCCTAAAAATGCTTAAAAATTGATTGAGGATGTTCAAAAATCAAAAATTAATTTTTGACAGTATATCATTGACTGATGAGAGCCCCGATGATAAAGAAAATTCAATTTGTGGAAGAAAAATGCAAAATCAGAAGTTTATGTACTCAATTAAATTTTATTAAAGGTTTAATTGCATTTATGAAGATTTTAATTGCAAGAAAAATTGATTTTGGAGTTAATTTGGGCTTTAATTAGGAGAAATTAATTTTCTGGGGTCAAATTATAATTTTTGGAAGTTAATTTGGTCAAATCAGGGGCTTAATTGCATAAATATTGAAGTTTATGGCCAATTAGGGACTTAATTGAAGAAATCCGAGACCAAGGACTAAATTGTAAAACGCGCGCAAATGGAGGGCCGAAATTTGAATCTGACAAGTTTTGGCGCCTTTTCCTTTTAAATGAAACGGCGCGTTTTGACCAAAACGGCGCCGTTTCATTCACTGTTGCAAAAAAAAAAAAAAAAAAACAGAAGCCCAAAACGGTGCCGTTTTGACGGCACTGTAGTCTTCTTCTTCCCTGGACGCGCGAGGCAGGGGAAGAAGAAGATTTTTCTTCTCCCTTTTCGCCTAACTTCTTTCCCCGTTTGCAATAAGACGCCCGCAATCACCCACTTGCCTCCTCCTTTTTATCCATGGATCGATAGTGGAGGGGGCGGCGCCACCACCATGACGCCCCCCTGTTTTTGCCTATAAAAACAGGGGAGGACCGAAGAGAAAAGAAAAAAAAAACAAAGGGAGAGAGAGAAAGAGAAAAAGAGGGAGAGGAAGAGAGAAGAGAAGAAGAGAAGAAAAGAGAGAGAAAAAACAGAACAGAAAGAAAAAGAAAAACAGAGGAAGAGGAGAAGAAAACGCCGACCACCGCGCCTCCGCCACCATCGCCGCCAGCAGCACCGCCGACGCCACCGCAGGTAACCTCCCGCTCCCGTCTCCTTCTCCTTTGCAGCTGCCTCTCTATTTTCATGCAGAACGTGAATTAATTCACGTTCTGCAACTGATGAGAGGCTGGTTACTGTGCTTATGCACAGTAACCAGCCTATTTAGTTTTGGGTCGGGTTGCCCAGCCCACTGAAATGGGCCGGGTCCGGCCCATTTCAATTTTTTTATTTTTTTTAAGGAATTTTTACAATTTTTTTCCAGCACTTGTTTTTATCAATTTTTCTTAATATCGGTCTGTATTTTACATCGTAAAAATATAAATTCGGTATTAAATATCGGTCTGTTCATACGGTATTGTTCACACATGCATAAAAAAACAAAAATATTTGTTTCAACATTTTGTAATTTTTCCGCGTAGTTTTTATGTCATTTTGATTAATATCGGGCAGTATTTTTATACAAATCCGGTATTAAAATACCCGGTTTTCGGCAAACACTTTCAAAAATACAAAAAAACAAACAATTGAAAAAAAAGAGAAAAAAATGTTTTTGTGCATACGGCCAAGTGTCTCAAAGCTAAAAAATCATATTGTATCTTTCATACACCAAAAAATAATATTTTAGCATGCATTTTGGCTTTAATAACCAGTTTATTAAAGTCAAGAGAACATTGGCCAAAATCTCAAAAACAACAAAATATTTTATTTTGTTTGATTTTAGTATCAGGGATTATGAATTTATACGTAAATCGTATTCCTGATATTAAAAAGATATTTTCTTTTGACGACTTCGAATAGTTAGTTTTTTACCCGATAAAGATAAGGATCTCCTTACAGAGGAGGACTTTTCTTAAACCGTAAACGAACCAACAATTCAAAAACCACAACACGATTTTAGATTTTATCAGACATTAAAACAATGCAGCCTACCTTAGGTAGGGCGTAGTTGGGGTGCTAATACCTTCCCTTTACGCAACCAGTCTCCGTACCCGATCTCTAAAGACCAGTTAAGGTTCCTAGTAACCAGAATACTAGGTGGCGACTCCCAGTCCATATTTTCACTTGTAGAGACAAGAATTCCTTGTCTCTCCCTATTTGCCAGGAATAAATATTCCGATTTTTCCTTGAGAGTGGACGATCGCCGCGCCGCCGCACACGTGCGACATTATGAATGATGTGAGTTTGAATGAAGCTTTATATTTGTAGAACAAAACTTTTATATGTAATTAATGTGTATGCCATATTTAAGAATATCTTTATGTTAAATTAAGTATTTGTATTCTATCATAGTTGTTCATATGATTAGGAATATTGGGATGAAAAAATAATGGGGGTGTTACATTCATAATCTAAGTTTTTACAATTTTTTTAATAATTATTATTAATTGCATCTTGATTATTAGACAATACCTTTTTTTTTTTTTTGTGATGCGTTGTTTGGGAAATAGGTCCAAGATGATTGGACCATGATTATGATATGAGTTGTGACAGGAATGAAGATGTCGATAATTTGGTATAGTCTCGTTACAAGGGAAACTCTGCCGAATGTTTTTTGAAAAAATAAATTACACCGCATAAAATTTTACACTTTTAAATAATTATGTTTTTTTTTTTGGGTTGTGACACCTGCACTTGGAAAGACATCAAATCTTTTGATCGTGTCAAACTACTAAAAAAGCAAAAGTTATTTCGTCACTAAATGATCTTAAATTTTGTTTGAAAACAAGGTAAAATTTACTTTTTAAAATATTTTTTGTGTGGAAATATATTAAAATATATTTTTTTAAAATTTTAAAATTTATTCTTGATATCAGCACATCAAAATAATTAAAAAATTTAAAGTAAAGAAAAAAAAACACAAAATCAAACATGCTTTAAGTTCTAAATCATTGGATTATTATTACATTAATTTTAAAATAATAGTTAGAATTATAGTTTTAGCTTTTTTAAAATTAAAATATTAATGTTTTTGAATAAAAAATATTTTAAAATTTGATCTAACTAGATTTCTCCTATATTAAAATTAATTAATATCCAAAATATTTTGAAAAAAATAATCTAAATTAACAAATTTAATAACTAGGAGCATTAGTTAATATCAAATATATAATGGTTTATGAACAAATTGTTATGAGTAGATAATTTTTTTATAAAAAAAATAAAAACTGCAACTTGATTTTCAGAAAAACAAAGTTCGACCATGATTTATAAATCTTTAGTAATTTTTTGTCAATGCATTTCAACCTGTTCTTTTTAAATTGCTTTTTATTTGAAGAAAAAAATTTAATTTAATTTTTTAGGTGTTTGTTGATAATTTTTGATATGCTAGTATCAAAAATTAAGAAAACAATTCTTAAAAAAAATATTATTTTAATGTATTTTCAATTAAAAAATATTTATATAAAAAACATCATGTACCACATTATCAACCACACATTAAATCAAGAATATTGTAATACTTAATGCCAACATGTTTACTAAAAATATAAAACATTGGATTCTTTGTTAAAGGAGAAGCACAACTTCTAGTTGAAACTAGTATGTTGGCCTGCGATACACCGTGGTTAGAGCAAAAAAAAATAAAACACAAAAACAATATCTAGGTATTAGTAATATGTCTTCTAAAAAATATATTTTAGCCATTAATTTAATGATATTTTATATAATATTAAAATGGAATCACATTGGGTTAATCTGGGCTGACATGTAAAAATCACAAGGGTAATTTAAAAAAGAAAGTAAAAAGCCCAATCCTTAATTAACTCAATGTTGAAGAACAAAAATAGTAAAAAATAGCATTTAACTAAAAAATACAGCCCATGCTAAAAAAAAACATTGAAGATCAAATGACCAATTTTTGTTAAATGCACTAAAAAACACAAAGAATAATGAATGAACCCAAAAACCCAGTCGAAGATAAAGACTAGATTACACTAAAACAAAGGCATAAAGAGATGGAACATGAAAGATTGAAACATAATGATGCATCAAATAGAAAAAATAAACTGTAATTTGCATGAATCAAACTCAAAAGTCATAAACCTAAACTCAGGTATTCAAAGTTAATTAGGACTGTTTGATCCAATCCAAGTCTTTAATGGACAAATCAATGGCAAAGAATGATAGTGTACAAGTTTAGGCTTCGATCAAAGCACACAAGACAGACAACAATATATGTTTGTAAAAAATCAAAAGACACCTATGAACATTCAAACCATAAACCCAAAACATTGCTCAAACCTATAAAATGACTAGAATGAAAAAAATCAAGTAAAATAGATGGCAGGTCTGCAAGTGGTTTAAAAAATTCATTGGTGTCCCTTATCTTTTTAAACTATCTATTAATTGGTACCTATAATTGTTAAAAAATATATTTTTGTACCAAATTTTTTTTCTCCTTTTTAGTCCTTTTTTGGTGGAGAAGAGAGGGGGGTTGCTGGAATCCGGCATAGAGAGAGAAAGCTTGTGTTGAAGAAGATTTAAGCTACCAAAACGGTCAATGTTTTGTGTCAAATGATTCCATATGATAAGGGAGGTTACGATTATGTGTTCTTTTACCTTTAAAACACATAAAAAAACAGATTTAAGCTCGGAAATTTTTTTGATTTCAGGTTGATTTCGGGTTTTGGACTGGTGTTTTGTGTTTTTATAGGTTGTGAATTTGATCTAACAAGGTTTCTAGGTGTTTTGGGTAAAAAATAGGTTGAAAATGAGTTTTCAAGTAAAAAACAAATAACCCTGTATTTTCGAATTCTAAGATTTTCAGACGACGCGTCCTCCACTCCATTAAATTTTTAAAAAACATTAAAGGCCCGCACGCATGGTCCTAGGCTTGCAAGCCTGCATGCTGGCATTTTCTTGATTAGGTCAATCACTAGGCTTGGCTTACCATGACTAGCAACGTCTAACCTCATTTTATTTTTTTTTCCTTTTTTTTATATTATTGGCTTTTTATATTTATTTTTTCAAATAATTTTTATAATTATTAAATTTTAATTAACACCCCTTCTCTATGATTGTTTTTGGATTTTTTAGCCTTTCTTGAACAATGATTATTTTTTAATTATATTAGGTATGCTTAGTTTTTTCAGAAGTTAATATGATTCATCTGTAATTTTTTTATATATTTTTTGTATAGATGGGATATTTTTTTTTTATAATATTTTTAATATGTGCAACCTTACATAATAATTTTTTTTTTACTTTTATTTTGTTCAATAAATTTTATGTGTGTCAATCTCTATTACAAATTGATTTTTATAAACAAATTCATTACACACAACTAGTTAAATGATTGTGTTGCAATATTATATATATATATATATATATATATATATATATATATTATCTACATTGATATCTTAAGTTTTTCAATTATACTTTTATTTATCATTGATTACTTATTTATTTATTTACACAATGGTTAGTGGTTTATTTAATTGTATGTGTTCGATTTACATTTACAATTTTTTTTATGTAAAAAACTGCATTGAAAATTTCAACATGTTCAAGTTTATTTGATCATGTATTGTTGTTTTAAATTTGATCTTTATTCTTATGATTTTTTTTTCTTAACTCCTTTATAAAAGTTTTGTTCTTTCTAATTTTACTCTTAAATTCAAGTTGATAGTGTATTGTTTGTCTCGTCCTCATTGATCGATTATATATATATGTTTTCCCATTTGCTATCATTAACTCTTTTTTTTGTCTAATATGATTTAAATAAAATCAACTTATTTAGTTGATCGAGACTAAAACAAGTTTGCGATATCAAAATATTTTACTGAAAAATTAATATAACTTCAATATATATATTACCAGAAACTTTAAAACATGTGGGGAAAGTACTGTAGCTTTCCTTATAAAACACTATGAATTGCTATAATATTTTCCCATATAGTTTTTTTTGTTGTTGTTGGTTTTTGGTATTAATATTATATTATTGCTACACTATAGCTAGCTGCCTTGCTTTTCCTTTGGGCTTGGAAAGCATTTGACTTGCATAAGCAAGATCATGATTGTGCATTAAATGCTTTAACAATTTACTAGTCTTTTCTCTTTGCAATTGAGTCTTTTCTTCTTCTCTCCAGTTGAGAGAGTTGTTTTTTGTGCAGGTTTAGAAAGGCTTTGGATTTTCTAAAGGCTTAAAAAGGCTTGGAAATGATTGAAAAAACGGGTCAAGAGACAATGAGCTTACATAACTGATTTTCATGTCTTGGGAGCTGTGTTCAGCAACGGCTTAGGCATAAGGATAAAATATATGCATAGCTAGCTGCCCTGTATTTTCTCTGGGCTTGGAAAGCATTTGATTTGCACATGTATTGGTTTTGATCTAGGCTTCGCTGTGGAGTTTGTATCAGGGCCTGCATGTCCATTAAGAATCATTGTGTATTAAATGAATGTGACTATGGCATCATTGTACACATATATTTGTCCTCACTTTGGTTTTCTCTGTAGCATTAAGAGGGTTGCTGCCATTTGTTCCTTGATTGATATGTCACGTGACTTATCAATTAAAATTAAAAATAATGAGTCATCTAGATCTTTGATAATCACATTTGTAATCTCCTCTACAACAGCTTAAGTAATGTCTTTTTGAATATCTGGAGAAGTCAATTTGTTATGTCTAGAAGCTTCACTGAAAGTAACTTTTTTAATAGCTTCATTATTTTTTGGAAAGGAAATGCAAGAGCTCTGGATAATTCCATCAAAATCAAAACTCATTTCAATTCATATAATAAGTATGTTGATTAAATTATGCTTAATCATTTCTAGATATTTAATTGAGGAACAATGCCTAGTGTCTATGTAAAAGAGGAACAATGCCTAGTGTCTATGTAAGAGGAACAATGCTTGAAAAACATGTTTTCTACTTGATATTTTACTTACAAATAAATCATGTGAAAACATTAAATTTTAATAAACTACTATGTCAATGCAAGAGATGTCAAGAATAGTGGTTTTGCATAAATATTAATTTATTTCTTTATAATAAGAAACATTGAATTGATTAAATTAACAGAATCAAACATTTATTTTGAACATATTCATATCAAAACCCTTAAATTATCATAAACCCTAATATTTTTAATAACTAATTATAAAAGAATAAAACTAAAATTAGACAATGAAATAAATAGAAAAAATAAAGGAAATTTACCTAAAGCATAAAGCAAAAGGCAAAAGAGGTCAATTGCTTAACTGTATTTGAAGAGAAATTTGCATATGGGAGAGAGACAGGGAACAAAAACTCAAAAGAAAAAAAGACTCTCGATTAGTTAGGGGAAGAAAAAGAAAGAAAAGGAAAAAATTTAGGGTGATATACTGGACATATATATTATATATTATATTAAGATATAAGTCAACAATAATAACTTTCCTTCCCTGTATTAACTATTCACCAAACTGTTATATTAATATTTTAATATAAAAAATATTAAAAAAAATTAAGGGGCAATTGCCCATTTTTGTTTCATGTGGCTCCGCCACTTCCCAATAAGATAAAATTTGAGTTGCTTTATATTTTTTAAACCTTTAATTTTAGTCTTTAAGATTTTAATTGCTCTGTATTTTTTAATTTTGTTTCATTGTTGTATTTCAACGAGAATGCTTTTTTATGAGTTCATTTCTTGATTGCCTTCATTTTTTTTGAACACATATACTCAGCAACAATTACATCTTTATTTCTCATTTCTTATTTATCTTTGTAGCTTACAGTTACACTTATCTCCTGTTATAGAAAAAAAAACTAGTGCGGTCTTAGGTTCGAGTCATGTGGTTGTCAATATCAATAATCACTAGAGGCTTACCTGGTCGTTAACTTCAGGTCCCTTATGGATTAGTCGAGGTATGCACAAGCTGACCCGAACACCCCATGTGAATAATAATAATAATAAAAAACTAGCATTCAATTAATCAATGCTTTCTTATCCAATATTGCAAGCTCATTAGACGTCTTCATCGCGTGCTTTTTTATTGCAACATGTTGTTCATTGACGTCCATTTTTCTATACGTACAAGGCATAAAACACTTGGCTCCAGACACTTTGTGAGTATCTGAGTCATTTTACGTGTGTTTTGATTAATTTTACGGGTCCTGAGATTACGACCATATAAGCTTCTAGTGTCCTTGAGAGGACTCGAACTCGTGACTATTGAGGAACAAAAACAAAGCCTATCCATTTGAACTACCCTTCAGGATTCTCTTGGCACTTTTATTCTACTTGGATTTAATTGCCTTTACTTAACTTTTGCAATAAACCAACAACTTCATGAATTCCATTTCTTTTGCTTCATATTATTTCTGATTATTTTATTACTATTTATTATAATAATTAGAATTAAATTTTACTTAAAGCCCCAGTAGCATTACACGTGCAACAAAGCTAGTGTGTGTGTGTATTGCGTTATGAGAGGAGGTCAAATATCATCGTAACCTGACTTCCTCGTCCCTTATATTAACCCTGCTGACTACTAATTTCTAATTATTTAACGATTGATCATGGGTTGTAGAGTTCGTATATATGGTTAAAAAAAAGCTTGGTGTTTTTATGGAGATAAAAGCCTTAAAGATGATCATATATAAAAATAACTATTATTTTTCTTTGATGTTATATTAGAATTCTGTATAAATTTCCAACAAAAATATTCCATCCGTTCGTCATTTATGTTGACAGTTTTCATTTTTTTTAATTAATGTGGACATTTAGATTAACTCGTGCACATCTCGACTAATTCCACAGGTCCTGAAGTTAACGACTATATAAATTTCCAGTAGCCCTAAGATTTGTGGGACTTAAACTGGTAATCTCTAGAGAGCAAACCTGAAACCTGACCAGTTAAGTTACACCCCTCAAAATTATGTTTATAGTTTTCTTGCAGTGAATGGAGACGAGCTAAGGTACTATCAACTAATTATGATAATTTTAATATAATTGTTTACCAATCATTTTTTTATTAAAACTAACACTCACATAGCATAAATAATTTTGATATAACTTGATGGAGATACACTTTAAATCAACAACATACAAAATATGTAAGCATCGTCGATGTGAAATGTTTAGTAAATATATTTTTTAATTAGATTTACAGTTTTAATTTCAAAAAATATAAATAAATCAAATAGGATTTTTTATAAAAAAGAATATAACTTTTAATTTAATTTTTAAATCATGTTGAAATTTTAAATCATGTTCTATAGACTTAAATTCTTATAAAAATTGGTAGGTTGGCGCTAGCCAGGATCAAGATCATGTTCAAATTAGGACCATAAGTTTATGTTTCATAATCTTTTTTATTTTTCTTATTACTTTTGGATTCTTTACTTGATTAGTTTTGAGAATTTCATTTAATTCAGTTTTTTACTAATTGATTCTATTTAGCTACTATTTAAATAATTTCGTACACTATTTTTTAGAAAAAGTTAAGAATCACAGGCATTGAGAATTTATCGAATTAAAATTTTCTCTAATTTAAGACTTAAAAAACTCTAATCATTCCTTTTGCTATACCTTGCTTCAATTCTAACTTGGATAAATTAACTTGGTTACATGTTAAATCTATTAGAGGTGATTATTTTCAGCTCAATTTGATTATTTTTTTAAATAATCAAACCGATTTTTTTTTTAAAAAATCAAAACTGATTCAAATTGAAAGGTTTTGTTTTGTTTTTTAGGATGAAAACCAGTTCAAACCGGTTTGACTCGGTTTTTTTGGTTTGGCTTGGTTTTTTTCCAGTTTGGCTTGGTTTTTTTTCCGGTTTGGGTTCGGTTCAGTTTGATTTTTCCGGTTTCAGGCTTATAAAACCGAAACCAAACCAGTCGGTTTTTTTAAAATTCTAATCGATTTTTTTTCATGGTTTGGTTTTTCCAGTTATTTTTTTCCTGATTTTCTTGGTTTAATCAGTTTTTTGGTTTTTTTGCTCATTCCTAATCATGACTCATGAGGAGCGCATGCGAATATTGTTTTTTTTAAAAAAAATGTTTTGTCTTTAAAATATGGTTGTTAACAGGAGTAATTGATAATTTTTACTGAAAGAAATATCAAAAAATTATATAAAAAGAAACACAAGCAAAACCAATTTCTTTACAACTTTTTGGGAGTTTTGCATTACATTTTTTTTTTTGTATTTGTTAAATTGTTTCTCTTTTCAGTACAAATTAATTAATATATCCCCGTTCAACTTTCTAAAACAAAATAAAAATTCCCTCTCAATTTGTTCAAACTATCAACATCTTATTACATTTTATTGGTTTGGGACGGCATGAATACCTGCAAGGTCAACACTATTGCTTGTATTTTCCATATATTGACCTCGATTTCCCATTTTGCATATGTTTATTAACAAGGGTAATTATATAACCTAAAAATTTAAGTTATTAAAAAATATTTTAAAATATAATTTATATTATTTTTTATTATATCATCTTCAATGAAAATTTTTTAGATTTAAAACTTGTACAGATCCATACTATCTTATATTTAATTTTTATTAAATAAATAGAAATGATAAAATTCAAATTTATGACCGCTTGATCATCAAAATTTTAATATAAATCAATTTAATTTAAAAATTTAAGTTATTACATAAAATATCAAAATATTATTTATATTATTCTTTATTTATTAGCCACAGGCACCACATCTGCAGCTCAATCTCTTCCTCCATGGAAAAGTCCCTAATGATTTCAGAAAGGTCACCTCTAGGAGACGACCAACGAGCAAGTGGGTGAAGGAAAAGAGCAAGACAAGGAAAGAAGTAATAACAAGTACCAAGCCTTGATGTCAATGCTTCCGAGAGAGAAAGGACATGATTGGCAGCATGACCCTCTCTTGCAGCACCAAGGATTTTGGTTCCCACTTGAGCATTACAAGAAAATACTGAAAGAGATTAGTCATATGTTTTTCCTATGAATTAAGCAGTGTTTAATAAGAAGAAATTAATTGATTCTTGCTATAAGTTATGAGCAGTTTGCTTTTTGCTATTTTTTCATGGTATGTATTAATAGAGCCCGTTTGGGGCTGTATTTGTACCTGTGTTTTGGCAAATTTTGATTATTTGTTTTGCTAAAATTGAGTGCGGTTTGTATTTTTTGGATCGTTTTGATGTGCTGATATCAAAAATGATTTTTAAAAAATGAAAAAAAATTTATTAACATGTTTTTTGACACGAAAAGCTATTTGAAAAGCAACCGTTACACTTCCAAACACCCTCGTGGGTTTATTTGTGATTTTGGGGCGACTTCAATGCTAGATTAGTTGGCATGTTGGGTTCTTAGTGAGATACAAGGGTTTTTGGTATGTTAGTTATATGTTATAAGTTCATATGTGATTTTGGGTTGCTTTGAGGCTCCTAGAATGTTTAGAAACGCGATGTAAACTGTGTTTCTAAAATTTTTTACTTTTTTTTGTAAATAATTTTTTTTTTTTATGTTTTGGATTGTTTTGATATGTTGATTTCAAAAATAATTTTTTAAAAATAAAAAAGATCAGTTATGAGCAGTTTGCTTTTTGCTATTTTTTCATGGTATGTATTATGAGCCCATTTAGGGCTACGTTTATACCTGTGTTTTGGCAAATTTTGAATTTTGTTTTGCTAAAATTGAGTGCGGTTTGTACTTTTTGGATCGTTTTGATGTGCTGATATCAAAAATGATTTTCAAAAAATAAAAAAACATTATTAGCATGCTTTTCGGCACTAAAAACTATTTGAAAAGCAACCGTTACCACACTTCCAAACACCCTCTATATGTTTTGGGTTTATTTGTGATTTTGGGGCGGCTTCAATGCTAGATTAGTTGGCATGTTGGGTTCTTAGTGAGATACAAGGGTTTTTGGTATGTTAGTTATATGTTGTAAGTTCATATGTGATTTTGGGTTGCTTTGAGGCTCCTAGAATGTTTAGAAACGCGATGTAAACTGTGTTTCTAAAATTTTTTACTTTTTTTTGTAAATAATTTTTTTTTTTATGTTTTGGATCGTTTTGATATGTTGATTTCAAAAATAATTTTTTAAAAATAAAAAAATCATTTTAATGTATTTTGACACGAAAAATATTTTGAAAAGCAACCGCAACCACATTTCCAAACAAACTCTCAACCGGTGGCTTGACTTGGATTGCTTAGTTGTTTATTGTCCGTGAGTGTTTAGTGGACGGTCATTTTCCTAATTTATTCAGTATAAAAGGGTTGGTAATTAGATACAAATCTTATCTACGATGTCTGATTGCGTGGTTTTTCTTGTGCAGCTCTAAAAGTAATCCTTTACATACAAGACCACTTAAGGTGTTTGACAGTGTGGTAGCGGTTGCTTTTCAAATAGCTTTTCGTGCCGAAATACATGCCAATGATGTTTTTTTATTTTTAAAAAATTATTTTTGACATCAGCACATCAAAACGATCCAAAAGGTACAAACCACACTCAATTTTAACAAAAAAAAAATTAAAATTTGACCAAACACAGGTTGAAACGCAGAGCCAAACGGTGTATTAAAGGCTCAACCAGCTGATGTTATCCTGGCTTTGCCACCCGTGCACCCTTTGCTCACAACTAATCCTCATGAGTCATGACCTAGTCACCTTCCTGAAAGGATACTTAGCCATGAACGAATCCGTTTCTGGTCTTGAGGCTCTTCCCTCACCTCGCCTCTTCTCTACTCACTGTCCTTACACTTTTGTTTACGTTTGCCGTGATCCAAGAGATGTTATTTCAACATGGCATTTTGTGAACAGATCAACTATATATTGCCAGAACCACAACCTCTGGAAGATGTATTCGAGATTTTTTGTCAAGGAGTTTCAGCCCATGGACCCGTTTGGGACCAGATGTTGCCAGAGAAAATTGATATTGTTTCTTAAATATGAGGATCTGAAGAGGGATCCCTCAGTTCACAGCAAGAGGTTAGCTGAATTTTAAGGTCAACCCTTCACACAGGATGAAGAAAGTGATGGGGGTGGTGCTCGGAATAATGAAGCTGTGCAGCTTCGAGAATTTAAGCAATTTGGAGATCAACAAGAGTAGTTCCCCACAATTTTCTTTCAAGAACTCTGACTTCTTTACGAAAGGAAAGACTGGTGATTGGGGAAATTATTTCACAGCAGAGATGGCAGCAGCTTTAGATCATGAAATAAAGGAAGAGCTACTGATTTATCTAATTTTTGGTTTGTTTTTACATTTTAAAAATGTTTTTTTTAAAAAAACTTTATTATTTTTTTGCTTTAAATTAATATGTTTTTGGTGTTTTTAGATCATTTTGATACACTGATATAAAAAATAATTTTTGTTGGGAGTGCTAAAAATCATCTTAACTTAATAATTTAAGTTTAAATTATTAGGTGATTTCTCATGATATAATTTATATTATTATTTAATATACCTCTTCAAGTGAAAACTCTTTGGTCTTAAAATTTATACAAGCTCATACTATCTTGTATTTAATTTTTATTAAATAAATAAAGATAATGAGATTCGAACTCGTGATCGCTTGATAATCAAGGTTTTGATACCATGTCAAAAAACTAATTTAACCAAAAAACTTAAACTATTAGGTGAAATTTCAAGATATGATTTATATTATTTTCTAACAAGAATATGATAAATTTATTAATTTGTAATGCTTTTTTAAATACTCACTTTCCTATTGAATAAAAAAAAGTTAAAAAGAAAAATCAATAAACATTTAGCTTAATTGCATGCATCCACACCTGTTTTTTCTTAAGAAATCTCATGTTAAAATAAACATTATTAACTTGTTTAATGGGTAAATTTAAGATTCAGTTCACCAACAACTAATTTAAACATGATTAAAGTTAACTTAAAAATTCAACTCATTATCTAATTAAAACCCATTATTTTTTTAATTAATTTTTAGATTAACTCACCAAATTGTAATATATACTTTGTTTTCAATCCATCCAGATTGAATTGAATTAACTATAATTAAAATCTTTGTTTTATAATAAAATAAAATAAAAGCTGTGTGTGCTTATGTCACTTCCAATACATCAAAAGTAAAAAAAGATAAATGAATCATTATCGTTGTGTTTAGGCTATAGTTCTTCCAAACAAGATATTCGCATCTTTGAAAAAAATGCTAAAAAGATAGGTAGAGTGTTTTCAACCGCAAAACCGACGTCCAACTCTCCACCGGTGAAATTCATTCATATAGAGCGGAATCATGGATGTACCCGTAATTTAAAAAAAAAATTAATTTTTTTATATTTTAAATTGTTTTAATGTGTTAATTTTAAAAATATTATTTTAATAAAAAAAATATTTTAAAAAACAATCAATACTTTTTAATAATCTGGAACACCTCCTTGGATAATTGTGGCATCCAAAATTTTAAAGATTTTACAGGTATATATTAAGAATATTATAGTAAAAATAGGAAAGAAATAATCATATAATATATAATATAATGATTTTATATGTTTTGAATTATGTTCATAAATGAAGAAAAATAATATTATAATCAGAATCAATGTAATTTTAGAGAATTTTTAAATATTTCAAGGGCATCCGGCATCAATCCACACAAACTCAAGCGATCATAAAAAAAAAACAAGTACATATTTACAAGAATATAATATTAATTCTAATAAATAGAGGATGATTCATAATTATAATTGTACGATAATTTTTTTTCTAGACAAAACAATACTAATCTCATAAAAATTCCATTATTAAATGCAATTTTTTAATATAATTAACATTTGAATTCATGAAACGTCTTCATACAAATTTACAATCTTTATCACCATCTTTAGTGTGGTTTGGGATGGTGGACAAACGGTGCTTCAAATTTTTTTTTTGTGTATTTTAATTATTTAGATATATTAATATTAAAAATAAATTTTTAAAAATAAAAATTATTTTAAATAAAAAATACTTTAAAAAATAACCAACCATATTCCTCAAAAACTCTTAAAAACCTTCAAGACTTTTGATGTGAGAGAATAAATAATTTCCGATGTGAATCAAGGAGAAGAATTACATTGTTCTTAAAGCACTCCCTAGAGTTTCATGATATTTTTTCTTAATTCTTGTAAAAAAGAATAAAAAATTGAATGTCTAACTTCATTTTATTGCCAAACTGAAAAATAAAAAACAAAAGTATTATTATTATTATTGTGGTTGTTATTTTGGCAAGAAAATCAAATGGCATGTTAAGCCTTACCTGTTGTCGAATTTTGCCTTTTTAAAATAAAATAAAATTCTGGATACCAACGAATTTCACAAAATAGATGCCATTGCCATGTCACGCAGTGGACATCTACTGTATGTCAGTGAAAGTCTAGTCTTCTGGACACGACCGCTCTGACGCAGATTTTGAGGGACCAATCCCTCCACTTAACACAGAACACAAACGACACACAAACACCATCTCTTTCATATCCCTCCTCTCCCCTCCTCCCTTCCCATCGCATCTTCTTCTCTCTCTCATGGTGATCGCTGCAGCAGCGGCAGCAGCTATTGCTTCTTCGCTTTCACTCGGTAATTACTATGACCTTCTTTTCATGCTTTTGTTTCTTCTTTTTGTTTGTTAATTAGGGTGCGTTGCATGCATTCCCCCCCCCCTTCCAATTGATTTCAAGAATTGAACCCGACCCAAAAGAGAACGACTCTTTTCTTGAAAACCCATTTTGTGTTTTGGAGAAAGGCTCTGTTTCTTAGCTCTGTTTTGATGCCTTTTTGCTTAGTCCACTGCAAATCAGAAGAATGTATTAATAAAGCAACATTAATTTTAAGGTGGGCTTCATTTATTGTTCACTCATTTTAATGATATTAAATAGTTTGGAGGAATTAATGAATCAACATGGTGAATCTTCTGTGAATTATTCAATGAGATTAAATAGTTTGGAGGGATTAATGAAGCAACACGGTGAATCTTTTCAATTATGATCAGTGATAATTCAGTGTCGTGCATGAAATAATATGAAGACATTAGGAAAGGCACTTCAGTTTTTGATACCCCTTTTCCATAAAGACTTCTATTTGAAGGGTATCAGCTTGCTATTAAATTGTTTTCTCGCTGAGAATGCAAGAAATGAATGTAAATGAATTCAATTCTTTCTTTTCCTTTTTCTTCTAAAATTCTGGTGCAGTACAAGTACATTTTATGCATTGGTTGGGATGCGTTGATGGGAATTAGCTTTCTGGAACCTGAAAAAAGAGAGAAAGAAATAAGTAATAAATTTCATTAATCTACTTTTGTCATTGACTGAGGTTTTTACTTTTTAATTCTTCCTTTTCAGCATCTTTGTTCATCGAATTTGCTCCTCTTAAACTCCATGTTTTTTTTCATTCAAGGTGTTTTTTGTGATGTTTACGTATACTGTTTTCAGGTCCTTCCCGTTGTCAACTATGCCAGGCAGATGCCTTTTGCTGCTCAACATCACACAGGGGCACAAATAGCTGGAACAAATCTCCTATTGACAGTTGCAGACCTTGTGACCTTTCCAGCATAAGGTGAATATTCATTTTTGATAAAGATACGCAGCACAGGAAGTTGGAAATCATGTTCAAAGCATGAGATTGATTTAGTTCTTTCATATTTTTTTTTTTCCTTTTTTTTAAAAAAACAATTAGCTACATATTTGAATATTTTTTAATTTTTCATACAATTCCAAGGCATTGATATTCCTTCAATCCTGTCTCTTGTTATTAGCTGTTTTTTTCTGGAATATTTTATGAAGATAGTATTTTTTTTATGTTAAATTTCAGGTACAGAAATCCATTTTTTGGATCAACACAGCTCCAGTGGTCATCTGTGGGCCGTAATCTTTGCCTTCAGAAAGTTTCAGTTGCTGCAGATTACTCTGATTCAGTTCCTGATTCATCTAATTACACAAGTCATCGAGGTTATCATCCACTAGAAGAAGTGAAACTCAGCAAAAGGACTCGGGAAACTCAGCTCACCTCTGCTGAAATAGCAAGGACAACTGTTGAGGTGGGTGCTTGGATAGTTTTATGGAAGCATAGAATTAAAATTTCAGTGTCATAGGTCTACTTGCTGTAAATGCCATGATTTTTTCTGTGTGTAAGAATTCATAGTCGTGCCTTTCATTTTGTTTTAGGCTAATACTAGTGCTTTGCTGGTTTTTCCTGGATCCGTACATTGTGAACCACATGGACAAATATCCTGGGCCGAATTTCACTATATCATTGATGACTATGGAGGTATACTCTAGCTGTAATGTGCATGCATAATCATACATAAAACATCAACTTGGTTGATTTGACCTAATCCTCCTTTTCTATTATGAATTTCTTCTCAGACATATTCTTTGAGATTTTTGACGATAGCAATATCTTACAAGATCGAGGAGCTAGCAACCCTGTGGTGAGGTCACACTTATTTATGTTTCATTGGATGAATCCAGAATATGTTTAAGGGGCAAGAGTGAAATATTCTTTTTATGCCCCCTGCCAAAACACAAAAAAAAAAGTCCCTGTTGATAACTGAACCAAAAAGGCAAAAACATTGTAGCACAATGGTGAACAGGTTGAATAACAGCGCAAAAATTGGGAGAATTTTCGTGTACACTCAATGTTTAGAAGTCCAACAAGCCAAAAAGCTCTTCAATAAGATGTTATTTGAACCCTAGCATGTAAATTTAGGTTGACAGGGAAAAAGAAGACTAGTAGAACTAGAGAAGCAATCTTGAGAGGTGGAGATTTTTGCATGTGAACAGGGAACTATAGAAGTGTATTCCTCTATTATATTTTTAGTTTCTTTGGAATAAGTGCAAGAAAAAAGATTCAAGGGTTATTCCTTGTTATCCTATTTATCAGATTATTGGACACTTGTGGAATACAGTGAAAGCTTTTGGATGACTGAAGTGATGCTGTTGCACACTTGCTATGCAGTTGGTGTTATCTGTGAATGCTTAGTCCCCTCTGGAGCCTTTTTTACTGGATATCTTCTACTCATATACGTAACCCTAAAAAGATGATTTTGTTACTAGTTAAAAGGTAATAAATGATGGAAAAATGATTAGCTATAAAATAAATTGGTTGATTCTGAGATATTTATTACTGTAAATTACAAACTCTCAAAGTTTTGCTCTGGTTACTTGCTGCATATTTTATTTTCAAAATAGCAGTAGAAAAACAACTGCCTGTAATGAAATTGTTATTTTATCTTAAAGATTTAACCTGTATTCCTTGCACAATAAAAATTTGTTCAAACAGCAGAATATCATTGGCTAAAAAAAAGAAACACAGCCCGTTAAAGACCCCTAATATGTAGGTGTAGAACCTGTCAGTCAGCTAACAGAAGGCCTGCAACATGATCAGGATGCAATTATAGGGTGTGAAGCATATGTTTTTAAAAATAAAGGGTGGAATATGTAATCCCTTAAAGATGTTTTTTCTTTTCTTTTTGTAAGTTACCTTAATAATCTGTTTCCTCTTTTCTGTTGCTCGAGTTGCCTGAATTTGAATTTCTTTTTAAAGCATTCATGAATTCTTTTCAGAATGTTTTGATTGGGATGGATATTCCAATGTACGAGAATAAAAAGGTAGTCAATGAGTACAATATTTTCAATGTTGGCAGTGAAGATGATATACCATTTGATGAGGATTACTTTGAGGTTAGTAATCACTGCTCCTCATTTCTGGGTTGAATCTTGCACATCCTTATGAGTTATTCTGCAAACTGAAGTTACATGAAAATCAAATAGGTAATGGATTCAGAAGACTCTGAAGTTCCAGTTGATTGGGGAATGCCAGATACTTCCAGCTTGGTTCATCCTATTTATTTTGCCAAGTGCATGACAAAGGTGATTACAACTTGGTTTCCTAGTTAATATAGCGAATTACTGACTTGGATGGAAATCTTCATAATTCATAAATGTTCTTGGAAATCTTAATAAAGATTGTTGACAGGGAATCATTATTAATATTTTTTCGTTGTTCTTTCAATTATTCACCCCACAGATAATTAAACTCCAAAATTAATAAATCCAATTCAGCAAATTAAATTGGACCCTAGTTATTTTCTTACAAGGGACCTTGGTTATTTTCTTGTGTTATCTTTGATGATTTTAGAAAGAATAATTTATATCTTTTAACAAACTTTATTGACATGAAAAAAGACTCATTAATTGAAAGGCAACATAAAATATTTATTCATGTTTATATCTTTAAAATAAAAAGGTCATAAATGTGTAATGGATAAAACATAATCCATAACCATTTTGATCCAATCCGTACCCATCCATTTGCCACCTCTATTGTTAAATACTCCTTTTGTGGTTTAGTGCATTTTGTAACTATATATAGCTTGCAACTGTGGTCTATGCATTCTTATAGGACAATGATTTTTAGGAAATCGTGGCACCTTTCAAACCTTTCTATATTATCTATCATGTGCCCAGCTTTGCACAACGAAAAACCTAAGATACAAAGAACAAATAACGGTCGATCTAACTCATTGGAAAACAAATTGTGATTCCAACAAAGACTAATATTTAAGTGCAAAAGTTCTATAAACCAAACCAAACCTTTGATCAAGTTAGAGATTTTAATACACAAAAAAGTAAAGAAATCAAGTATTTGAGGATACTAAGAGAAATTTTCCCCATAAATCTCTCGAAAGAAAACATATGTGAAGAAAACGTGGAAGCAATGAAAATAATAATAGAGAAGGCATCTAAAAGTTCTTTTTGTGCCACAAATTAGGCCAGGAGTGAATTGATTGAGTTAGGTGCATGATAAATAATGATATAGATCGACTTTAGAAGGGTGGCAGTGCCGCAAAAGGGTAGTAGGAAATTAGACCTACTTTTTTATTTTATTTTTTTACTGTTTTAATTTACTGAATGCTTGCATCCTCACAGGCAATCAATATGGAATACTATAGAAAAATGGACCATCCATCAAATGGTGTTTCTATTGTGGGTTGTCTGAGACCAGCTTTTTCTGATGAAGAATTATACTTAAGAACGTCATTTCACTGTGAGGATAGTGATGGCTATAATTCAGACCGGAAAGGTATCTTGTGGTTATGCTTACCTTGCTAAACCATCTAATGTAACTTCTAAAGTTTGCTTATTGATTTTTGTTTTGTTAGGAATCTTTATAGGATTTCTAGTTGTCAAGTTACTAGCATTTGACTTTTAATAATATTAGTCAATTAGGATAAGAATTAATTTATTTTTGTAACAATGAGGATGGAGAACATTTAACTAGTGCAGATCAGCTATTAGGAGGATTTTTACCAGACAACTTATTTTATCAATCAATTACAGAAGTTAGAGGTTTTCATCAAACCTAAATCTCATTTCCTTATTCCAACTTCAATGCTACTCATGCTTAAGCTATGTTTCTATTTTTTATGCTGTTTTTACTGTTCTTCATTCCTACTCTTCACGTAATGGACCTACCTTTAGTTGATACACACTGGTGGAGTGGGGCTGCTGGGGATACTAAAATCAGATGGATAATTTAAGGAACAAAATAATTGCATTGTGTAGCTGCACCAAGCTGATTTTTGGAATGGAATGCTTCCCAGCCAACACTGTTCATTGATGGTTCTCATGTAACTTTTCACCAATTAAAAATATGAACTGTATTTATTCAATCAAGGGCAGCTCTAGATATTTAGTGTAAACCTGAGCATTCAAGAACATCCTTTTCAGTTGGTGCCATCTCTCATTTACATTAGAACATACCTGTGATGTTGTTGTGCAATTATTCCGTCACACATATATCCTTTTTGCCTTTGTAGACACAGAAATTTTGAGCTTTAACTCCAAAAGTGATGTAAGCAGCTCTGGTTCAACTCTCCATTGCTTGGAGATCATGAGAATAGAGCTATTTTCATTGTATGGATCTCAGGTACATACTTATAACCATATTCGTAGAACATAAATCATAACCTGCATGACATTTTATGTTTTCGTGTGGGTGGTTGGAAGCCCAGCTCACAGGGTTAGTGGGAATAGATTTTACTTTGAAATACAATTAAGACACATGTGAACAAAAAAAAAACATATGAATGTTTTTTTAATTAAGGCATCTGTTTTGGAATGATAGATTATTTCACCCATTACCAAATTCTATTTGGAGGGAAAGCATTTTATAATTTGTTTATGCAGTGGTTTCCACACTCAACAATTCAAAGTTGCTCTATTACAACAGTGCATTTCTTTGGATATTGCAGTCTGCGGTTAGTTTACAAGATTTTCAAGAAGCAGAGCCTGATGTCCTTGCACACTCGACTCCAGCAATTTTAGAGCACTTTAGTGAAAAGGGAAGTAGATGCAATATTGCTCTTAAAGCTCTTTGCAAGAAGAAGGGTCTTCATGTTGAGGTAAATAAATGCTTTCGAGTGCTATCCCTCTATATTTCTGGTTCTTGTATCAGATATTGTGCAAGCTGTACACAGCGTGTTTATTTGCTATGATCTGTAGAACATTTTTGTTCACTTGGATGTGTTGAAATTGTGTCATAGGCACTTACTAACAAACCTCTGATAAAAAAGATACAACTTCATTATCTTGTCCTTGTATGCTGTCCAAACTACTCAAAGGTAAGTAGCATTATTTTAGTTCTCTTTTGGTTGTCAACACTTCTCTAACCCCTTTACTTGAAAAAGAAAACCTTGCACTCTCATTAATGACAGAAAAATAATTACAGCTTTCCACATTAAACATCAAATGAAGGACTTAAAACATCTTTATAAAGTCGCTTAACTTGAAACCTTTCATGAAAAATCAATTAATGGATGGTCATGGAGAAGAAAATTCCAAACCAAGGTGGCTTGTTGATATTCAGAAAATCAAAATTATTGGTTACAGGATCAGCTTCAGATCTAATAGGACCCGCTACTGATTTGTTTTCTCTCAATAAACTCAGCATCTTTTGCTCTTCTATTTCATATTGACTTGAGCCCAAAACTTTATTTTGTTCTGTTTCTCTCCTTCTTGAAACTCTTTCAGAAAAGTATCCTGGATGACTATGATAACAGGTTCTTGATTGTTAAATCTGTTTCTAACAACAATTTGGAGCAAACCAGTTCTTTGTTCAAACATTCAACTCATTGTTGAAATCTTGAATTTGCTTCCTTATAGTCGCATTCTTCTGTACATGCATCAACATTTTGAGGCAGAACAAAATTGCCTTGTCAAACTGAACAAGATTGAATATGATCTAACCATTCTATAACATCATCGTCAAGTTTGCAAGTAAGTTTCACCCTTTGATCTTCAGAAATCTCATTAAACTCACAATGGGTTTCAAGTTTTGACAACCACTTACAAAATGTTTTGTCAAGTAACTGGCAGTCAGAAAATTCTTGAAAACCAAGAATGCATTTATGAATAGATTGTCTATGAGAAATATTCTGACCGCAAAAAATATTGTTGTAACAATTCCATAATAGGACTCTTGAACGATTCATCTCTTCCTTATCCCCAGTTTTGCAAAATTCTTTGAGCTCCATGTTATGCCTTAAAATCACTTGTAAATCTTATTCTATTGCTTCCTGTGATAGAACAAAAGCAAACACAATCTAATATGCAATTGAGCCTGTAAGAGAGGCAAAATTTATCAAACAATAAGCTCCCAAAGAGAAGCTATAAATTTATTAGTGGAAATTAACTCGTTTTGCCTTGTGTTTTCATTTATAAGCTATAAAAATCTAATTGGAATGAAAATGGATGTCAAAATATACATCTTGCCTGTGCGCTATTCAATCAGGTATTGTTTGATAGTAAACCATATCAGGCTTGCTGAAAAAAAACCACACCAGTCTATCAAATCATTGTGATGAAAATTAGAAATAGGGATTTGATTGGAGTCTCATTTGCAACATTCGTGTATCTCTGTTTAAGACACTTCTGCAGCGTTTATGAGAAACTTCTGTCTGCATTCCTGCTTAAGATCAGTTATTTATAGTTGGTCAGTTATTTACTGTCCGCATCCCTTTGATCATATACAGAGAGCTAATTTGGTTGGGGTTGATAGCCTTGGCATGGATGTTAGAATTTTCTCTGGGGTGGAAGCACGAACTCATCGGTTTCCCTTCAAAGTTCGGGTAAGTAATCTAAGTCACAGTTGAGATGTGTAGAATAGAAAATGACTTATCCAGGTTATGTCAGGTAATAGATTTTCTGATGTGAAAGCCTATCTGAATGTACAGTTGTAACTGTTCAAATTGTCTGGTTCCTACAAAAGTTGAAACAGTGTGAAATATGCTGAATAAGTTCTTTTGCATCATGCATTTGTAAAAATCAGTAGTGTTATTTGCTTAAATTTTCGCTGGAAAACTAATTTTACCTTTGGTATTTTATGCGCATGTTTAATGCATGTTCATCTCTTTTGAAATTGGTCCATAAAGTACAACACTTCTTTTGAAATATTGCATTGTAGTTACTTCTCATTCCAAAAATGTCCCTCGGCATTAGCCATATTATTTGTCTTCGAAAATTTCACATCACTTGATACGTTTTGTGAGTTGTCCATCACTCTCCTCTTGACCTTTTCAAAAGTATTTTGCAAATCTTTCTTTGAAGTGCCTTTCTTCTAGCTAGATGCATATTTGTGTTTTGGGTACCAATCAAGTGCCATATAGCTCTCTAATTTTTCTTTAAACATCATTCTCGCTATTGCTTTTTGCTGGAATGTGCCTCATTCATTTTTCAACAACATCATTTGCTGGAATTTCGAAGCCTGGGTCAGAAGCTTTTGTTTCATTCCTTTATTCACTGCTGTGGGAAACTATGGATGTTTCTCCCAAAACTTGATCTTTGAGCACATCTGTAGAATTCATTACAGTGGCACATTCTTCTGCCTTCTGATGTAAGGTTGTTTACTCCACATGTACATGTGAGTTCTTTTATATGAGAGGCACTGGAAATGTTACTCGTTGATGAGTTGAACGTTTCATGTACTATAAGGGCAATGTGTGCTTGCATTCATGTGCATTTCTTGCCACCTTTTTACTTGTGCCGGAAAACCAGTACCGATCACATGTACAAAGCTAGGAAGATTTAAGTTTTTCTGGTCCTTTGGAAGTTAATAGAGGCGTTCATTGTTGATGACATGGATTGATGAATGTCTTGACACTGTATCCAGGACCAAAGTTTGCCCGTCTGCTGATATTTTTTGTCTATATAATTTGCAGGCCACCTGTAAAACTGCTGCACAAAAGCAGATTCATCAGCTGTTGTTCCCCAGGGCTCGTCGAAAAAAGTTTAAGACTCACGAAGATGAGCTTGGGGACTCCTCATACTTCTAACCTTGACGAGGGAACAAGAGATTTATTTTTATAATCAAGTCCAGGCTAGGTGGTTCGCTTTTCGTCCGTTTGTTTTTTAATCTGCTGGAGATTTGTCAGCAAAAGGTCGTTGTACTAACATATTTGTACATTATTTCAATAAAGGACCAGATGGGGCCACTCTGTTCATCCAATCTCATTGACATGATAAAATTTCTTTATGCTGTGCACCCCAATCCAGCATTCTAGCATTCTTTCAAGTGAAATGTTCCAAAAGGTGCCAAATCAAGTTTTATAAAAAATTTAATTTTTTTTTTATATTTTAGATTATTTTAATGTATTGATCTTAAAAATAATTTTTTAAAAATAAAAAAAATATTATTTTAATATATTTTAATATGAAAATTTACTGGAATTATTTTTAATTAAGTTTTTAAGTTTTCAAGGGTGGGACGAACAACAACTCAAGGGTGGGAACGAGGGAGTGGTGGCGAAAATCTTTGGTTGTGCACTTACGATGTTTAAGCTTAGCCACACATGCTGGTGAGACTAGGAAGCAAATCTAGAGAAATTGGTATGCTTCTCTTGGTTTTTTTATAGCCATTTAAGTTCAATATCCTGTGCAGTTGCCCCACGAAAATAGAGAAAAAGTTTTCTGACATAAACCACTTGTCAAGTTGGTGAAACAAATCCCAAAACATTCTAAACATTAAGAGAGGTTACGAATATACTTTAGATTATGACTGATGATATGAGTACGGCAAAAACGTGTAATACAACGTAAAAAGTAACGAAAATAAGAACTGCAATTATGCATAAAAAATTACTTCCAAGCTGCAAATTGGTGGATTATTGACCCCCCTCCCTTTCTGCTAACCATTACCCCCAACTTTGCTGACACCTATAGTTTGTTGGAGCAGCAGTGAGACGTGCGCTCTTTCTAACCCCTGAAAGCAGATCCTGCATTACGATTTTTAGCTCCTGAGACTTTTCCCATGAGCTTGTTTTTCAAGTTTTTTCTGCATCAAGTGCCTTATTATGATTTCTTCCTCCACACATCTTTTCCCACATTCTTGCTCTCAATGTCTTGCTCATCTGCAATGCTGGTGCTAGCAAGATCATGCTTGCTACTATCCCTGGTTTTTGAGCTCCCAGGGATAGTTTTTTGACCGCGGTTTCCAGAACAAGCCTCCTCGTCGAAATGTTTACTTCTTTCTGCATCTTCATCACCAGCATCAGCATGGCGTTGATCCTCTTCCTTGTCACCCCTGCATAAACAACATAAGAGTTGGGCACATGTGAAATGGTTTCCTCACAGAAGAGATAAAATGACCTATCATCATGTTACCAAGGGATGAGATGGAGACCACATGACAAGAATGGTGATATTCATTTTTCATTCCCGTAAACCAGAGTGAAATTTCAGAGATATCAGACATTTTTCAACTGCATGCCAGCGAGCCATTTTCCAAAACTGAGTTGTCCGTGAAAAAGTAGTGATTTAGGAAGCATAGGGCTTCCATACTAACACACTTTTTATCACATTATGTAAAGAATAGCAGCATTCATAGAAATAGACAGTGAACAGAGACCATCCTGCAGTCATAGATTGTGACACTATTAAACTTTCATGAAAACTAATTCTTTTAATTTAAAATTATATTTAAAATAAATTGGGTCCCATCATTACACAATTTTTATGCATCTACCAAACATCCTTAACCTTTACCCTTCAATTACTTTTTTAAACCCTTGACACTTCACCTCTTAAAATTTAACCTCCAATTTTTAACCATGAACTAAACACAAGCTAAGAAAATGCCAAAAAAATAAAAAGAAAAATAGAAAAGAAAAGAAAAGAAACAAAAAACCTGGAAAATCTAACCTCCAATTCAAGTGAATACATGTTAGCCTATCCGCAAAGCATGAGGAATATTGCAGATAAGTGTCTTCATAGAAAAGTAACTTACAATGATGGACCAGGGGAGCTAAAATGAATGGAGCATCCTTAACATGACAGAATTGGGAATAGCCTAACCACTCAAACACCATCAAGGCCCGTTTCATGTAGCCTTAACTAAGCAAAGCTAGTGTACAGACCTAACATGGCTAAATATTACCCTTTTTTGAACCTTGTATCAAAAGTCTGTCAGACCTACTTCATCCAAAATATTTTCCACAATCTAACCTCTATAACCCTAACAGGGTTGAGCTTTGTAAGGACATGCAATTCATTCAAACTAGAACTTCACTCATTTGCTAGTTAGTGCTCCTGATGAAGGAGCTGAGGTAAACAGCAAAGCCAGAGATTTCTGTTTTTCTTATTAATTTATCATATGAAATGGAGAGAAATATTCAAAGCAAAATCCAAAGAGTTGCATACCCAGAATAAACGATCAACCCAACAGCAACGGCAGCAAAGGCCACAAAGTACATCCAATCAACCTGGATCAATATTCCCATCAGTGAGAAAATTCCATGTGTGAACATTTGAACTTGCATAATACTAGAATTCTCACATTCATACTATGTTATTAGTTAACAAACCTTCTCATGATAAGCAAAGATGCGAATCACAACAGCCCACATGTCTGATGTCAGCAAAGACAAGTTGAGCATCGTGGAACCACTAATCTGTAAATAGTGGGAGTTAGAATATTTAGGTGAGCATATGCACGCACTAATATAAACCATCCATGAGGTCAGTCTAAATAACTCTTGCCCTCTAGCATTGAATAAAACTCTGATAATCACTGAATTTCACATTTGTCCAAAAGTTACCGTTGCAAGTTAAAAAGTTACAATTATGAAAATTATAAGATGGTACCTTACTTGGGCTGGTGAAAAACAAGTAAGAAAAAAAATACAAATCCTCTGAAGTTAAGACATAGGATGGAGGTGATGGCAGCTTGATAGTCTAGAATAAAATTTTAATGTCAAAATCAGTTAAGAAGTAAAGGCTTGAGCAATAACTGAAGCACAACTGATGCATATGGATTAGCTCCTTTCATGTTAGCACCAAACCATCACAGATTACATAAGTTGAAACGTAGGCATTCCTCACACATTCATTTCCTATTTAATGGTTGGCTGGGCACCATCTCACAAAACATCAAATTTGTGCTAAAAATCGATGGATGATAAAGTAACAAATGAAAAGCACCATTAGTTTAGAAAGTGATTAATGACTAATAAAAGAGCGAAACCAAAATTAACCATTGGTAGTGTATATGAGGGATAAAAACAGATTTCAATAAATAAAATCGGTGTTTTAGATGCTAAGAAGATTTTAATCTAATGCATGTAAGCTACAGATTTTGAAAAAGATTTTCACTTCAAAGAGGTAGCTCACAATCATTCATCACCCTTCAAACTACAATTTCAAGTTCTTGAATTCAAAGGCAGCCCACATTCTTACAAAGTTTTAGTTAGTTCTATGGTAACTCATATCCATACCTTAAGCAAGATCGGGACAAAAGAGTAGAACAGAAACATTGCCACTGAAAATCCAAAAAACGGAAGAGCCTGAAACCAATAACATAAAGCAAACATGAAAAGTTAAACTCTAACCATGAGTAATCCTCAACACTTCTTTATGTATTAAATTTAAAGACAAATCAATTCTCTAACAATGTCAGACCAATTGATAATATTGAATATTTAAAATCCCACATTCATTTTCATATCTTTCTCTTGAATGTTTTTCGTCTGAGCCATTATATGTATGTATTTGAATTGATTTTGGTTAAGAATCATCTTACACCAGAAGCAAATTACAAAGACGACCCCTATACAGAACCATTAAACATCAGATGTCAAGCTATCATTCTATTGTGATTGCTGAGTCATGTCAACAGGAATAAAAAGAAAAACAAGTGTAAGATACATATGCTTTGGAAGAAGAGGATGGACAAGAAACATACTGCCCCAGCTGACCAGTGAATGGATTTAACTTCGTTGCGCTCCAGAATACTTCTGTAGATATCACTAAGGGATACAATTGCCAGAAGCAATTAAACAATTTACCAACATTGAACAGCACAATCAAGTTAGCCATAGTGATCACGAGTTTTGGATATCATGAAGTTTTAAAGTCGATCATAGACAATTTACACAGAATAAATTAAAGTAACTCATCAGTAGAAAGGCTGATGTTCCTCATAGCCATCAACCTTAGCCATTAAGTTAAGGATACATTTGAATGGCACTGATTATGGCACCAAAAAAGCCCAGAAGCGACATGAGCTCAACTCTATCAGCATTTTTTACAAGAAACTCCTGCATAACAGAAGGAAATAAATGAAGATAAACCTTTTCTATTTACTGTGACAAGTATAACAATTTATATCCTTAAAACTTGTATTGCTTTAAGCCCCCATTGTCTTGAAATGATGAATAAAAACTAAGACTTTAAACTATTTTTAAGACAGAAATCATTTACAATTCATAAATAAGAAATCTTCTAACCGATATCTGGAAAATCAACTTCAGACCTAAATCACTCTCCAAAAAAAAATAATAATAATTCAGACCTAAACCTCAAATGAAAAAAGCCAAGCACCATGTTTCTCTGTGTTTTCCTTTTTGTTTTTGGTTGCCTTTTTTATATGAAAAAGTTATGCAGCACATATTAATAGGAGGGTGACAAATTTTTAACCTGCCTCCAAGGCCAAACTGAAAACCTAAACTTAAACTATCAATTTATACATGCTATAATTAGCTAAATAAAAAGTCAGTAACACTTCTTTGAAAAAGTAAGATCATGAGAGAACAACTACCAAATGAAAGCAGCATGGAGGATCAGAGAACAAGCACTGATTTTCACCTAGACAAAATTATGGCATGCAATTTGGCTTACCTCACTGACATTACTGACAGCATACAGCGTTGCCCCAGCAATAACAAGAGCATCTCCTTTACGAGGGTTGCTCCCACCTACAAGAAAGAAGCCCATTTGTTAAGAGATTATCATTCAATTCTATGAGACAAAACTGTAATGGAAATGGTTACGAAATGTTATACACAACAACAATGCTACAGTTGCATCTCAAATATGAGAGTTTAAGTACATTCAGTATCTCCAGAAAGGAGAATCAAGGCATACAAGGTAAATTGATAATACCTTAGAAAATGTTGGCTTATAGCTGTAGGGAATACTGTTTTCAATATATTTCCACGCTCAATATATCAATGGCCACATCCCAGAAGGAACCACAGATTCATGAACAAGAACGAAAGCACACATGTTTATAGTAAAACTATTCTCCTATCTAGCACATTCATTTAGAGAGTGAAATGAAAGAAAAATAAAAAAACCCTTGCCTACCTTACAAGTGAGTGAAACTATCAAAACACGAACATAACATACTATCCTCAAAGACAGCTAAATGAAATTGGAAAATATTCCATCCAAAAGCTACATTATGATTTAACTTAAGGTCATGGAACAGACATCAGTCAAACACTAAAGAAAAATTAATTAAAGAGATAGGGCAAAGTTACCTGATCGATCACTAGTGTGAACATCTGAAAAAACAACCATAACAAGGCCTGCAACACAAACAACTACTCCAGCTATTTTCTTGAATCTGTACTTTGTGCTCAAGAAAAACCATGTAAGAACCATAACAGAAGGGATTGACCAACAGTCCAGCAGCATGACACTTGTGATCGATGTGTATTGATAGGCCTTCACCACTGCCCAGGAATGAAGATGAGATCAATTATCATAAGCATGAGTCACTTTAACAATCACAATTCACTATTTATACTTCACTAATGAAAGGCCTAAGTGGCATTTCTTTTGAAAATATAAAATGCAAGTGCCAGTGAGGTCACTGACATCAAGGTAGAATAACTTGTTCCCATTATCAATTCTTCTACAAATTGTTTAAAACATGTAGCAGAACAGATACATCAGCAGCAGATGCAACTCCATACTGCTGAGAACTCGTGAGAAGTAACCCGCTTCATGATTTACACTACCACAAGGTGCAAAATATCTATTTTAAGTACTTTACTCTAGTTTATATTATCACAACTAGATACTAATCAGAGAGAATGCACAGGCTTCGGTGAAAGTTCACCAGTACCAAATTGATTATTTGCTTTATAATCAAGAGATATGCAATTTCCTAGTACATCTTCAGGATTCTTTAATCTCGTAGATACTAAAAATACAGGATCAGTAAAAGAAAAAAATTACAATCAAATGAAAAATATATAGTACAAATGTTTAGCTAAAAATTCAACAGTAGAGCAGAAAATAAATAACCTATATACCCAGTCAGTAGCACCAGTAGAGTAAAGACTCACCAAGAAAATTGGCCTCTACATCGATCAATGAAAGAATAGCATAGTAGTACCATTTTGCCTGCACAAATTCCAAAAGGAGATCCAAAAACATCAACATCTAATATTAAAATTGCAGTCAAGAAAGATGAAAACAAAGAAAAGACCATTCAACAAAAAAAGAAATTTGAGCCAAAAATTCTTCGCTATCAACTCAAATTGGTTTATATTGCAGCAGCATCACTAATCTACCCCGAGTAATTATTTCATCAGGAACTCTCCTAGCACCTCAAAAAAAGACCAAGTGGAATTTCCTTCAATTTTTTTATGTCCCTAACTTCTTACACCCATCCACTGCATCCCTGCAGCTTATATACGAACATCCAATGAAGGCATTAATTCTAATCAATCACTTCCCAGCCCTCATGAAAGCTCCAATGATAGAAGTAAACTCAGCAAATGAGTTCAGTAGCACTTAAATTATATACTAAACTAATTACATCTACTAAATAATGGAAAAAAAATAGAAGTAAGAAGATGAAGCAAAGAAATTCACCTTAAGTGCTTGCTTCCGATAAAGCATAGTACTTCCATAAACAATGGCCAACAAGACGTAGTTTAGAAAGGACTGAGAAGTTGGTGCATTAATTCCTGAATTAGAACCAAGTTAGAATACTACAGTATAAAAAAAAACACCAACAAAGTTGAGATTTTGCATTCTAACTTAAGATTTCCTTCACAAGATAACCATCATCATCTAAACAAACAGCTATAACAACGCAGGGGGGAAAGAAGGAAACGAGTTCTGAGCAAGAAAAAGACATAAAAATTACATGCTTGAGAAAGAAGAAAACTGGAGCTGCACCTCTTTTAGCAAGTTCAGAGGATGAAAATCCAGTAGAAGTAATGAGGAGAGAGAGAAACTGTCCCAACCCAAGGGCCACCAATGTTTTCTTCGTCCAAAACTCCTTAAACCTCAACATGTTCTCACTCTTGCCAATCTTCTGTTAACGCAAACGCAAAACAATCTACAAGGAATTTCCAAGAACCAGCTAGGTGGTTCAAGAATTAAAAAAGAAAACCAACTCTTTTCTGTTCAAAGGGATTGAATTAGCAAAAGAACAAGAACCCTCTTCAGTTTTGATCTTTTTTATGATGGAAAGGCCAAAGAATACAATGTTTCGTGGTTGGTGATGGTGATGATGGTGGTGATAGAATTTAAGTGGGTGACTTGACAGTGGAAGTGATAAAAGAGAGGTTGTTTTGCCAAATTGAATTTGCTCCAACAAAAAGAGAATCAAGATCAACCAACGGCTGTTTGGAGTTCCCGGGTTCTGTGCGGAACTTGTCTCCAGCCGTTGAATTTCGGGGAGAGAGAGTGAGGGAAACAAAGAGGTTCGGCGATTTTGATGGCTCAACTTTCTTCCCTGAATAAGTGGTATTGTTTTTTGCTTCGACTTTACCTCATAGATCACGTACAAGAGTTTTTTTGAATTTTTAAATCAATTGAATAATTATAAATTATTTATCCAAAAAGATTAAAATTCCGGGTTTTCAATTGATATAATTATGCATCGTATTTCAAGTTTTGAACTTTTGATCAATGGTGTTTTGGCACCTGATTTTCTTAAAATAATGGTTATTTTATTTTGTATGATTTGATTTGAATGAATTTAAAACAATATTTTTTAAAATTAAAATAATATTAAAAAAAAAATCAAACACTTCTTATCTTAAGAAGATAATTGATTGGAATGAATCAACTACTGTTTTATTTAATTTATAATTCAAATTAATTTAAATTTTGGATTATCAAGTCATTAGATTTATCTATTTGAATCAGGGGTGAGTAAAAAAATTAAAAAATCGATTAAACCGGAAAAAATAACTGAAAAAATCGAACCGTGAAAAAAAACCGATTAAACTAATTAAAATTTAAAAAAAAACGACCGGTTCGGTTTCGGTTTTATAAGTCTGAAAATAAAAAAACCAAACTGAACTAAATCCAAACAAATAAAAAAAAACTAACAAAAACCGAACAAAATTGAAAAACTGAGCGAAACCAGGTTGTCCAAAAAAACTAAACCAAACCGAAACCGGTTAGTTTGACCCAGTTTGGTTCGGTTTTGGTTTTTTCAAAACAAAAATTTAGCTTGGGTATTTTTTTTTTATAAAAATCAAAGCAAACCAAAAATAATCACTCTAATTTGAATTTAAAAATATTATCAATGTTTCCAAAATCTAATCATTTTAAAAAAAAAATACAATGATGAGTAATGTCATTCTCGCTCTTTTGTAAATTGCCAAACATCTAACTAATTTATTCTTAAAAGTATAGGAAAATATTTTAATATTTCTGTGATTTAATTAGCAAAAATGACGTATTAGAATAATATTGACTTTTCCATTATTAACCTGGACGTCGATTAGAAGGCTTAGAGGGACTCATTCATTTATTTATTTTGAGACATAAACATCCACCTCTTACCCCTTCATGCATCCACATAAAGAGTTGACTTTATGATCTCGGTTTTAATTTATTTATTTTATATATAGAAGAATGTTGTATCACCAACAATAGTTATTAGCTAGCAGGACAGAGCAGCTATTAAAACCATACAGATAATTCTTGTTTTTGTGTTTTAAAACTTTTTTAAAAACAAAATTGAATTTTTATTTTATTTTCTTACTTCAAATTATTTTTTTTGATATTTTCAAGTTATTTTTATATAATAATATTAAAAATAAATTTAAAAAGATAAATAAAAATATTATTTTATTATATTTCAAAATAATAAAGCATTATTATTTTAATAAATTCTAAGCATGATTGCTTATAAGGTATAGGCTTTCACCACCAATATATAAGAGGGTAGTGGTAATGTTTAATTTCACTTGTTTTTGGAGAAACTTTAGCTTATTGAGTGAAGCATATTTATAAAACTCAGTCCGTCCTATAATATTGTTTTTAGTTTTTAGTTTGGTAGGTTAATTTTGATATAAATCAATGTAAATTGATTTTATTTTAAGATTTGTTTTTATAAATAAAATGATATTATTTTAAAATTTATTTTACTTAAATTTTAATTGTATTAATGAGGTTGTGAATTGACATATTATATTATTTAGACTTAATGAAGTTAATTTTTATATAGTTTGACATGAAACCCACTAGATTGATCACGAATATTATTAATAATTAACTCGTAAAAAAACAATTTTTCGTAAATAAACTAATGTATGCATGGTAGTCCCACATAAGAGTAGACAAAATGGGAACACGCCACCACTTTCTTTTTTAATAATAATAATTAAAAAAAAAAAAGGCCAAAAGCTTCATGATAATCTTTTTGACCGATGATTCTGCTTGCATTGGCTATAGAGTTCGCCAAGAGGAAAATGCAAAGCAAAAAGGACAGAAAGCTTCTTTTTCCTTGCTAAGCAAAATTGACTATCACACCCTTCCATCCTCTCGAAGCCTAACTTGTCAAAAAGGGATAAAGTTAGAGCTAAGAGGATGTTTTATACTTGACAAAGTACATATAATTTAATTAATAAAAAATTAAGAGGTATTAGTGATTTATTGTAACATGTAAGAACTTCCATTGTGAATGAATTTTTTTTTCCTTGAGTTTTTTTTTTCATTTTAATCCTTTATTTTTTTTTTTGTCATTTAACATTGTGTCAATATTAAATTAGAGTTAGCTAGAGAATTGAGCTTCCTAACTTTTCTTGTTTTATCTTCTATCATGTTATTATATTCGCATGATCTGGTTCATAGGGCTTGACTCTCTTACTCAGGGTTTATTGATGTTTTTCTTATCTTTTTGCTAATTATTTTTTTTTTAATTTCATCATTCTATATTTGAATTTAAAAATTAAACATCATAATTTTTTTTTATTTTTTTTATGAGATTATTCTGACCTCACAATCCAGTCACGGGTTTGACATGCTAAATCAAATTGACCCGGATCACTTTTTTTTTTAAAAGTTTGTTGTCCAATATTAGGTTGTTTAGGAATTGAGCTTCAGAGTTTTTTTTTTTTTTTGGAAAATATTCTTTTTATGCATGTCATCATGATTATTTTATATTTTTTAATTTGGTCTATGTATTTGTATTTAGTTGTTTATATATATATATATATATGTATGTAATTAGATGAAGCCATTTTATCTGGTCCATGACCTAAATTGAAAAAAAAATTATTCTTTGTTTTATGTAATTTCTTTTTTGGCTTGAACCAAGACCACCCATCTAGTTATTATTAAATTACATGATATTTTTAAAATTAATAAATTTGTTTTTATAATTTGTATTTTTGAAAAAGCATATTTAATTGTGTTATCCACAATATGTTTTTTTTATATATAAAAAATAGCATTCAAATAATTTTTATTTATTCTTCCCCTTTCTTTTAGTTTGGAAGTGAGTTTATTTAAAAGGAAAACGTTAATGATGAATCTATTGGTCTTAAAAAAAATCCAAAGAAATTATTGGTTATTTATTATTTTTCATCCAATTTCCCATGTAAAAACTAGAATGAGTCCCATTTGGATTGACTCATAGAATATTAAATCCTGCCTCCTCTTCTAAAAATCTTGAGTTCGAACCAATTATTTGTAATAAAATAAATACTAATTTTGTTTTTCAAATAGGATCAAATGATAATTAATTGTATATTTTTATTGGAAATATTAGGATTTAAAGATGAAGGAGGATCGGAAGGATGCAAATGTATATTACATTTTGGACCCTTAACTTAACCGATAAAAAAGTATAACAAGTTGTAAAATAATGTTGTCAACAAACGTTTAATAAGTTGACGAGACATTATAAAGTTTTGTTTTATTTATATTGAGGATTATTTGAAGACATTATAAAGTTTTGTTTTATTTATATTGAGGATTATTTGAGAGTATGGTTGCGGTTGTTTTTTAAAGTGCTTTTCGTATCAAAATTCATCCAAATATTTTTTTTTAATTTTAAAAATTATTTGAAAATATATGAGTACAACTGCGTTTCTAAATACTCATTAGAAGTTGATGATTAAATTTATTCTAACCAAACTATCCTTAATAATTCAATTTGAATTTGTATGATTATGTTGAATTTGGGCAGGAATCAAGATATTTACTCATGAGTAAAAATGTAATTATGAATCAAAATATACTATAAAAATTAATAAATAACGTAAAGAATTAGTGCTTATAGATATGGAATTATTCAATATTAATTCCAACTTCAACCTTACATGAAACAAAAAAAAAAGTAATGACAAAAGAAATCCAACAAACCTAATATTTACAAATAGTTTTTTTTTTTATAGAAAAAAAGCTTAATATGAATGCATTTTATGTATACCATATACTATGATTGAGTTTGGTTCTTAATCCGTGGAGGGGGGCATATATTCTTAATTGGGAATATGGTGAATATAAAATTCTTTTTAAGCTTTTTCTTTATTTTTATTATTTTAACAACGTCCGTCCTCTTTATTTTCTCTAAGCAAAAGGGAACAAGGAGCTCCGACAGAAGGAACATTTTTTTCACCCTTCAAAACATTCGATTTGTGTCCTATCGACATGCAGGCCAATGGCAGCCCGGCACCATTCTTCTCAGCACTTTCTCCTCAACACCTACCCCTTTGAAGTATCCACACCTATTTATTAATTCATTTAAACCATATATATATATAAAACCCATGCTTTTTTTGATTAAGATTCCTACAGATGTAAGGCATGTATCATGCCCCATCCTCATTATTTTTAATTTTATCATTTTTTTCATCAAAAACATATAATTTCTGTTTATTATGTAGTTCAAGTCTAGATTACTTAACTGAGCTATACAACATGTTAGATTAATTTTTTTTTAATATATAAAATAATTTTTTAGCATTGCTAACATGCTTTCTAGTAAATTTTCATTTTTAATCATGAATTAAAAATCTAAAATATATTGAAAGATATTTTTTTAAATATTAAAACGATAAATATTGAAAAATAATTTTAAAAAATATTAAAATAACGACATATTATATCAATTTAGATCAACCTGAGCTAATCTAATAAATTTATGAAACAGATATTGACAACTCTATAGAAAGCAAATAAAAATAAATTATAAAGTTTAATTTTTAATAATTAATTAAATACTGAAAAATAAAATAAAAATTATTAAATTAAAAAAAATTAAAAATAAAAATTCAAATTAATTTGAATCAACATTCTATACCTAGACCTAGAATCTAGGCCACAAGATTTATATTGGGTTGGTGGAGGATAAAAAAAAGTAGACTAAAAATAGTAAAATGGAAGAAGAAGAAGAAGAAGAAGCAAAGCATTGTTATATTAATCATTACTTTTGGACGTTTGATTATTCTTCTTAAAACGGTGAGGAAGCCTTTGCTCTCTTGCTTTTATGAAATGACAAGGCTTCAGCTAGCCGCGTAATGTGCCCTTATATTGCCCTTCCCTTTCTCTTTTGACCTATCAATACAGTAATTCATGGTTTTGGTCTTTTACTTTTTTTAATTTTCCATCGTTGACTTCGACTGCTCCACCAATGCGAAAGATTCTGATTTTTACTTCTCCACCGTGGTAGTGGTAGGAGACTTCTTCACACTCCTGCCACTACCGTCGTTTTGCTCTTTTTATTATTTCTACTCTCGGCTCTTTTTTTTTTTTTTTTTTTTAAGCAGGAAGGGCTGCTTGTTAAACATGATCTAATTTTAACAAATTAAAAACAATAAATAATATTAGAAAATAATATAAATTATATTTTAATATTTTATTTAACAATTTAAATTATTATATTAAGATGATTCTTTAATATGATATCAAAATTTTAATGATCAAATAAGTTTTAAATTTAAAATGTTTTCATTTAAGATGACGTGTTAGAGAATAATATAAATCATGCATTGGTACGTCATTTAACAGCTAATGTTATTGAGTTAAAATGATTCTTTGACAGGCGAGTCAAACTAATTTGATCTAACAGGTTAATTTAAAAATTTAGTGATTTAGCTTATATTAAATTTTTAATATGATTGTTTAAGATATTAATCCGGTTAAAATAAAACTTGATGAGTTAATTTATGTTATTATTTTTATTTTTTCTTTTTAATAATGCAAAATGATATATTTGTTAAACTCGATTTGGTTTGTTAGGTTAATTTAAAACTAATCTAAGTTAAATTTTTAATTAAATCATTTAAATATTTACTTGATCAATTTTCAACTAGGTTAAAAAATTGACTTTGAAAAAAAAGCTAAACTAGGATTAGAAACTTGGATTTTTTTAGTAACTTAAAAATTCTTACAAACTCATCAAAACAAACAAATATAACTCAATTTAGTTTTAATATTTTATATAGTTTCAAATAATAGAAAACTATATATATATATATATATATATATATATTAACACTTTATATGTTTGAACAAGAACTCTATTTTAAGAATGACAATCGGACGTGGCCTATCAAGTATCCAATAACATTCTATTTAGATTGGATTTTATTTATTTATTTGAAGTTGATTTGAAGTGTTTGAAAGTATAATAAAAATTTGTTGTTTAAAGTAATTTTTGTTTAAAAATATATCAAAATAATATATATATATATATATATATATTTATTTTTATTAAAATTATTTTTGATATTATTATATTAAAATAATTTAAAAATACTAAAAAAATATTAATTTGAAGTAAAGAAAAAAAATAAAAAAATTTAATTTTTTTTTAAAAAACAAAGAGGTGTGTGTATCACTCATATCTCTTGTGCCGCCTTTGCTTTTTTGTATGGTTTTTGAGCGTTTACAAATCCTCGAATATTTCAATTTTCATTTTGGGAGAAATTCATTAAGTCTCGAAATGTTTAAAGTTAAACAAATTGTCTCAAGACCAAACCTCAGCTCTACACCTACAATTTGTTTCCAGCTTAGCACTCACTTGATTTTATCATGCAATAAGATCATGCTCTAAAGTATTTGATTGGAACAATGGGAAAACTTGGTATATCAAAAGAAAAAAATAAAAATAAAAGTTCATGTACTTAATTGAGAAAAACTAAAAGTTGGTGCACCAACATTGAAATTTCTCTTTAGCAAATGTCAAAGTAAAAAGGAACAATTAAAGTTCATATACCCAATAAAGAAAATATATAAAGATGGTAATGTACTAATAGTATAGTTATCAATAAAAATAGTAAAAAAAAACTCTAAGCGGTATAATTCAACTAATTAAATTCTAGGTTTGTTTTCTAAAGATCAGACAAATTTCAGAACTACTGAAAATTTACATGGTCGTTAATGTCAGGACCCTTGAGATTAGTCGAGATACGCGTAAACTAACTTAGACACCAACATTAATTAAAAAAAAATAGAAAAGAAAAAGAAGCCATTTTTGATAACATGGGCCACCGATTTAGAAGTCCAATGGACTAGAAATTATTCTAGCATTCTTTATTGCCCCCTTGAATCATGAATTGTAGTCTACTACAAGCGTACAACTAGCAGAATTTCTCGAAATCTAAAAGAAATTTCTCTACCACAAACTTTGGGCTCCTTGTTTGTTTTCCTTTTCTTGTGCAATTGTTCTTCCATTGATCCAAAAATGAGCATGATGACTGCTTTTGGCCATACAGATATGTCTGTCCAAATTACACAGATTCTTATGCACTTACACATTAAAGGCATAAATTTAGCATTCAACCTTTGCCAAAATAGTATTAATCGACAGCAACATGACCCCTCTAAGTGTAAATACCACAGTTTCTAGCCAGACAACACCACATTTCCAATCTCCATAGTCGCATATTTTTCTGCCAAATCTTCTCTCTGAGCTGTGTAATTTTAATTATTGCCTGACTTAAGTACCAGAGCCAGGTCAGTATTGATCTCAATCTCATTACACCATGACTCGGATGAGAGGCTTCAAGATTTGCTGTGGTGTGACGACAATTTTCATCATCATTCTCGCTGCTATTTTCACTACCTTAGCACTTAAAGTATTCAAGCCTAAAAATCCCAGTATCATAGCCAACCCTGTTGGTCTCGAGAACATCCAATTCGGTGGCTCTCCAAATGTGACACTGAACGTCACCCGAGGTATGGTTATCACCATTGACAATCCTAATTATGGGAGCTTCAAGTTCACCAACAGCACAGCTTATGTTGATTACCATGGAGTCATTGCGGCAGAAGTTCCGATTCAGGCAGACTTGATCCCAGCACATTCCAAGGTTAACATCACTACTTCTGTTGATCTTATGGCCGATGAGTTGATACAAAATCCTCATTTCTTGCAAGATCTTATAGCTGGGAGATTTAACTTCGTATCCACATCTTCTTTACATGGCCAGCCCCAGCGCCAATTGTCCATGTTCTAGGGCTTCCAGCCCCACCAAAACTGAAACTGACCATTTTCTCCCCAACCATTTTTTTAATATCAAATGCATCCCAGTGAAAAGACAACCCCATTAATTTTTCGTTGTTCTCGCAACTCTCTGTGGCAAGGATAACTATACCATTATACTATTTCAATTCACAATATTTTGTGTCTAGATAAACAATAATAGAAACACTACTACAAGATTTCACAGTTTTAACGATGGAAATATTCTGTCGGTGTGTGACTGAGATTCGTCGGTAACCTATTTACCGACTAAATTTCCGACGGAATATGCCTGTCGGATTATTTTTTGTCGGTGATTCCACATTCCGTCGCTATATCGGTCGAAAATACAAAAAAAACATTTCGCGACGGTTTTATAGACGAAAATTGCGCGCCAAAAAAAATTTCCCGCTTGAAATATACTGACGGAAAATACTCCGTCGGTGATATAGTGTATGATCGACGACCCATATCTGTCGGTAAAGTTTGGTGAGGGTTTGAAATACCGACCGAATACATCCGTCTGTAAATTCGTCGGTACGTTTGGCAGCTACTGTCAAATGCCGACGGATTATTTCCGTCGGTAACTTTGTCGGTGAGTGTATGGAATACCGACTGAATGTATCCGTCTGGATATTTGTTGGTGATGTGCAGCCACTGTCAATACTGACGGATGTAGTCCGTTGGTAAAGCCCTTTGTAATTGTTTTTTAAAAATTATTTAGAATACATTAAAATGATATAAATTAATGGTAATAAAAACCAATTATGCAAATAAAATTTATATTAAGCATCAAAAACAAAAAATGAAAGATAAATAATATTCATTACAAAATGAATGTGTTTCAAAAAAACATTAAACGAAATTTTAAATGTAAATAATGTTTATTAAAAATTAATATAAAGGAGGAGGCTGACGGTTATTCGGCCAAAAAGGATTTGGCGCACATGTTCCACCTTGTGCCATGTTCATGACCATTTCACGAAGCTCTTCATAGGCCGCTCTTTGTTTCAGACTCCTCTTGTGTTCAGACTTCTTTGTTGTTCGACGCCACTCTTTGTGTTCTTTGAGTTGTGTGTACGCCTGATAGGTGGTCGTACTTTTCGGTGAGCAGAGCTGTGTGTTGTTGCAAGGCCATAAACTCCTTAGATTGGGAGCTCCCGACGGTTGAAGCATTACGGGTCGACCGCAAGTTGTCGGCTAGTGTTGGAGAGCCCATAAACCCGATTTTTATCGGGTCCACCTGACGATCCAGCCTCCATCCACAAATCGGATCGAATTCGGATGGGTCAAAGGATCGTCCCCTATCTCTCCCTCAACCGATTATTATAGGTCTCCTAAAAATAAAAAAAGTAATCATCATATTCAATTCAATAAACATAATAATAACTTACAAAATAAAATGGTTGAACAAACATACCACAAAATGTTGAGCACGACTGTCAACGAACTGTTGCGCCCCTTTTGGCGGTCTTGACTCCGCACGTGCGTCTCCACAAACAGCTCCATAGGGCTCGGCTCACGTCCAAGAGACGTAGCCTATAATGAAAAAAATTATTAACAACAAATTAATTGAACGATATATTTCATTTAAATTAATCTTACCATCCGTTTCGCATGTGCAGCAAACGGAACGGAGCCCGGTGTGCGTTGTCACCGAGCCATGAATTGGCGATTCCGGTTGCCAGCACCGGACTGTGAGCGTCGTGTGAACCGCTCAGACGTCACTGCTGAAGATAGTGCGGCCATATATCTTCCGGATGTATATCGGTTTGAAATCCCTCCAAACCGCAACATCGTTCCAGCCTTGGAACCCCTTATCCCTCGCAGTTTTTTTTGCCTTTTTTTGGGTTCGTACCAAAAATCACGCAACCTACTTCACGCAAGCAAAAATTACATTTCGAAACATAAATTTTTTTGTAAAAAAAAAAGTTGTATTGTTTTCGATGTTACCTAGTTGCCGCATGATTTTCCCACACCCTCCTCATAACAGTGTTATGTTCCTCGTTCTAGCAGAATCGATTATGTGTATAAAAAAATAATTTTTTAAAATGTTAATAATTTATTTACAATTATATTAAGAATTTGAAATAAGCTGAAAATTATATATTAACACGAACCTGAAATCTGGAAAACCATGCATTGATTTGAGGCATCCATTCAGGATGCCTGGACATCTGACTCCATTGAAACAATGGAATCTCTATCGACGATTTAAACGCCGATGATATTACTCGGACGACCTCAATGTTTGTGAACCTGAAAAGAAATGAAATTAATTAAATAGTGATTACTTCATAAATTATGTTAAATTTTTTTTTTAAAAAAATTAAAACCTTAACAAACTTACATCGAAAGATCATCCTTCCACTGTGCCTCGTACTTGCGGGTAAATTGATTCAGCTGTGAAGGCACGCCGCTTCTGCACTGTGAAACAACACTGGAAGAGGCAGCATCGGTTGACGGCGCAGGTGGTGTAGGTGCCTTTTCTTGAGAGGAACCTAAGGAAATATCATCCTCGCTGCTAGACGAACTTGATGCGACCAGACGTGAAGCTCTGGTTTTCATTCTGCGCATCTAACCAATTTTATATAAATAATTATATAATTAAATTCAAATGTTAAAAAAAATTCGGCAGCACCTCCCCTATACTGGATACTACCCAAATCCACAAACCTGCAAATATTAACAATAGCCACAACCAATTGACCCAATCTATACTAATTATTCCAACATATTCAATTACTAATCCTAAGGTAAATTCAACATTAACAATTACAATTCAATAAATTATTCAATAATTATGCCAATACAACAAAACAATAAATTCAAAATAAATAGAAACAATTAAACACAAATCATGCAATAATAGAGTAAAATTAATAATTCTTCCAACATATTCAATTACTAATTCTAAGGTAAATTCAACATTAACAATATTAATTCAACAAATTATTAAATAATTATGCCAATACAACAATAAAATATATTCAATAAATGAAAAAAGAATTATAGCCTAACAATTAAAATCAATGGAAACAATTAAACACAAATCAGGTAATAATATAAAAAAATTACTAATTATTCCAACATATCCAATTACTAATTCTAAGGTAAATTCAACATTAACAATTATAATTCAACAAATTATTCAATAATTATGTCAATACAACAATAAAATATATTCAATAAATTTTAAAAAAATTATAAACTAACAATTAAAAACAATGGAAATAATTAAACACAAATCATGCAATAATAGAGTAAAATTACTAATTATTCCAACATATGCAATTACTAATTCTAAGGTAAATTCAACATTAACAACAAATATTCAACAAATTAACTAATAACAATTAAGCCAATACAACAATAAAAAATATTCAATAAATTCAAAAAAAAAAAAAACTATAGACTTTAGGGAAGAAATATGCATACCTTAATAATGTGTTGAAACAAAACTTTATCTACATTACAAAAAATACAACAAAACAAAAAACATAAAAATAACTAAAATAAAATAAAATAAAATAAAAACACATACCTTTTAATGTGATCAGATTCACAACAAGCTTGCTAGAGATTCAACAAAGCTTGAAGATTTGAGAGGAAAAAAATCAAAATTCTAAGGTGAGAAACGGAGGAGAAGAAAAAATGAACTGAAGGGGCGGCCGCAAGAACTTATAGGGCAGTTTTACCGACGACAATAAAAAATTATTATTATTTAAATTAAATCCGTCGATAACTTGTAAAAATCCGTTGGCAATTTTTAATTTTGCACATAAATTTTAATTACCCTCCATATTTTTCGCGGTCCGTCGGTACTCTGACTCGGTCAGAGGTCATTCAATGTAGACCCTTTGGAATTCAACATTCTGTCGTCGGTATTTTTGTCGGTAAAATTTGCCCATCGACAAATTACGACGAATATTATACGTCGGTAAGTCGTCGATGATTATGGCATTTTGGCGTAATTATTTCGAACTCTCTGTGAGATGCCGACGGACATAATGACGTCGGTAAGTTCGTCGGTGATGTGGCATTTCGCGTAATTATTTCAACTCTCTGTGAGATGCCGACGGATATGAATCCGTCGGTAAGGCGTCGGTGATTGTGGCATTTCGCGTAATTATTTGCGAACTCTTTGTGAGATACCAACAGATGTGAGGTCGTCGGTATGTATGTTGGTGAATCCGTCGATAACGACGTCAGTGAATGTGGTATTTTGTGTAATTATTTCCGAACTCTTTGTGAGATGCCACGGACATAATGACGTCGGTAAGTTCATCAGTGATGGTGGCATTTTGCGTAATTATTTTTGAACTCTCTGTGAGATGCCGACAGACATGAATTCGTCGGTAAGGGTGTCGACGATTGTGGCATTTCATGTAATTATTTGCGAACTTTCTGTGAGATACCGACAGATGTGAGGTCGTCGGTATTTATGTCGGTGAATCTGTCGGTAACGGCGTCAGTGATTGTGGCATTTCATGTAATTATTTGCAACTCTCTGTTAGATTCCGACGGATGTGAGTCTGTCGGTATGGTCGTCGGTAAGTTTGCATGTTACAGGAAAGGTTGTATTTGTATTGCCTATTTACCTTCCTACAAAAACTTAAATGATAAACTATCCATCGCATAAAATAATAACAACAGTGCTTAAACAGTAAATATTTTGTGTTACAAAATATATCATCCATAATCTAAATTACATGAAAAAAAGGGTTTTACATACGACAAAGAATTGTAGTTAGTCGGAATTTTCTTCTTCTTCCTCATCAATTGAATTGTCATCACCTTCATCACAATCTTCAATATGGATACCATCTTCTTCATCTACGTTTGCTTGTCCGCTAGAGCTCAGAACAACATTCAACTCCTCTGCATTGTTGTAACCCATTTTTGGGTCCCCACATAAAAAATAATAAAATACAAAAAAATAAAAAAAATATATTATCAAAAAATATAATAGTGAAAAAATGTCAGAGCGCCCTAAAAATGTTCAAAAATTGATTGAGGATGTTCAAAAATATAAAAATTAATTTTTGACAGTATATCATTGACTGATGAGAGCCCCAGTGATAAAGAAAATTCAATTTGAGGAAGAAAAATGCAAAATTAGAAGTTTATGGACTCAATTAAATTTTGTTGAAGGTTTAATTGAATTTATGGAGTTTTTAATTGCAAGAAAATTTGATTTTGGAGTTAATTTGGGCTTTAATTGGAAGAAATTGAAGTTCTGGGGTCAAATTATAATTTTTGGAAGTTAATTTGGTCAAATCAGGGGCTTAATTGCATAAATATTGAAGTTTGATGGCCAATTAGGGACTTAATTGAAGAAATCCGAGACCAACGACTAAATTGAAAAACGCGCGCAACTTAAAGGCCTGCTTTGAATCACTCGTTTTGGCGCCGTTTCATGCACTGTTTTTTAAAAAAAGGAAAACCCAAAACGGTGCCGTTTTGAAACTGCACCATCATCTTCTTCCCTGCGCACGCAGAGAACAGGGGAGAAGAATTTTTTCTTCTCCACTTTTCGCCGAACTTCTTTCCCGGATTTGGCGCAATAAGACGCCTACCATTCGACGCCCACTTGCCTCCTTTTTATCCATTGAACGGATAGTGGAGGGGCGGCCAACATTGGCCGCCCCACCATTCGCCCCCCCTGTTTTTGGCTATAAAAACAGGGGAGGAAGAGAAGAAAAAGGGGAGAGAGAACATAAGAGAGAAGAGAAAAGGAGACCGAGGGAGGGAACAGAAGAGGGAATAAAAGAGAAGAGAAGGGAGAGACAGAGAGAGGAAAGCAGGAGAGAAGGCAGAGAAGAGAAAGGAAGAAGCAGAGAAGAAAACATAAAAATACAGAGGAGAGAGAGAGAGAAAACCGCCGCCCACCGCGAACCGCCAGCACCACCCCTGCCGCATCAGCTGCTGCCAGCATCAACACCGTTCCAGGTAACTTTCTCCACTGTCATTTTTTTTGCTTCGGCTTCAGCTTCATCTGCATGCAGAACGTTTACGTTCTGCAGCAGATGAAGATTAATTAGCTAGTTACTGTGCTGTGCACAGTAACTGGCTAATTAATTCACGGGTTATTGTGTGCACAGTAACCCCGGTTACTATGCACGCTAATTAATTCTCTGGTTACTATGAACACAGTAACCCGGTTCCTATGTGCACAGTAACCAGCCCATGCATTTGGGTCAGGTTCGGCCCAACCCATGTATTTGGGCCTGACCCGGCCCATTTCAAAGGAAAAAAATCAAAAATATTTGTTTCAGCATTTTATAATTTTTCCGTATAGTTTTTATGTCATTTTGATTAATATTGGGTGGTATTTTATGTTGTTAAAAATACAAAAAATTGATATTAAAATACCCAGTTTTCGTCAAAAACTTCCAAAAATACAAAAAATTAAAAAAAGAGAGAAAAAAATGTTTTTGTGCATACGGCCAAGTGTCTCAAAGCTAAAAAAATCATATTGTATTTTTCATACAAAAAAAAAAAACAATGTTTTAGCATGCATTTTGGCTTTAATAACCAGTTTATTAAAGTCAAGAGAATATTGGCCAAAATTTCAAAAACAACAAAAAATTTATTTTGTTTGTCTCTTGGTATCCGGGGTATGACATTACACGTAATGCATATTCCGGATATTTAATTTCTTTTTTTTACGGACACTCGAACCTGGGGTATGACATTACATGTAATGCGTATTCCAAACAATTACAAACCATAACACGACTTTAGATTTTATCAGACAAAACAATGCAGCTTACCTTAGGTAGGGCGTAGTTGGGGTGCTAATACCTTCCCTTTCCACAACCAGTCTTCGTACCCCATCTCTGAGACCAGTTAGGGTTCCTAGTAACCAGAATACTAGGTGACGACTCCCAGTCCATATTTTCACTTGTAGAGACTAGAATTCCTTGTCTCTCTCCACATATTTGCCAGGAATAATTATTCCGATTTTTTCCTTGAGGGTGGACTATCGCCGCGCCGCCGCACACGTGCGACATGCATCAATATCAACAAGACTATCATCGAGAACACGAAAATTTGAATTTTCTTCCAATTCAATCGAAGGAGCAACTCGATATGGTTCAACCAACTTACTAACTTGAAAGACTTCATCTCGCACACTTGTGTCTTCGTTCTCATTCTAAACAATCTCGACACGACCCCGTGGTTTTGTTTTTAAAACGGACAACCAATCAACTCTTGATTGATCCTTTCTAAATGAAGGGGTGTATGTGTAATAAACTTGTTGACATTGCTTTGCAAAAACAAAGACATTGTTTATGTTGCGAAGTCTAGCTTTTGAGTTGATTTCGACCAGACCATAATGCAGATCAACTCTGATTCCACTGTCCGTCGTGTCATACCAATAACATTTGAATAAAAACACTTTATTCTGCTCGCTATGATATTGTAGTTCGACGACCTCTTTTAATCTACCATAGTAGTCAACTTCTAACTCATTACTTGTGGATCCCTTAACATAAACACCGCAGTTGTATGTCTTTCTTCCTTGCCCGTATTCTTCAGTATGGAAAACATATCCATTGACAAACATCTTTATTCCACCCCATGCTGCTTGGACCGGGTATGACAGTAGATAAAAACATGAACTCCGGCCTCATACACATTCCTAGTGGCAAGTTATAAACTGTGAGTATGACCAGCCAACAAGAATAGGGAGCAGCAAATGACCCAAATAGATTGAATCCATCTGTACACAACCCAAGACGGACATTCCTTGATTCAACTGAAAAGTCAGGATGCACACTGTTAAAGCATTTCCACGCTTCGCCGTCAGAAGTGTCGCACCCCAAAAAATCCTGAATGCGGCGTTCGATTGGCGATTTTTCATTTTTCTATTTGATTTGGTTCTTTGGAGTCACCACCTAGTATTTTGGTCACTAGAAACCCTAACTGGTCTTTCAGAGATTCTAAGGCAAGGGACTGGTTGCGTAAAGGGAAGGTATTAGCACCCCTAGTACGCCCTACCTAAGGTAAGCTGCTTGGTGTTTGGTTTGCTCTATAATTGCTATGGTGTTGGTGTTTTCTAATCCCATCAGTTTTCCTAGGTTTGATTCAAATAAAATTTATTTGGATAGAAATCCAAGGAGATTCCATGTGCTTTGAAAGCTCATTTTTCCGTTAGTATTTCAAGAGTTTGCGACTCGTAAATCGCAAGAAGGAGAAGGTTTAGAAATCTAAGGAAATTCAGAGCGCTTTAAAAGCCTCCTTTTACCTTAGTATTTCATACTTTCATGGCTCCTAAACCATGGAGTCAAAAATTTGAAATTTTGAAATGTCCTTGATTATAATCAAGGCTTCTTTCCAGGATGTGTGCAGATTTATTACTCTCAATAATATTTTGGATATTCGTCCTTTAAGGATTTCTTTATCCAAATATTAGCGGTGAATAATAAATGAATTCCCCCAAAATAAGATTTTTATAGTTTTTGGAATATTGGCCAATACCCTTTGGAGTTTTACAAACATGTTGTAAAATCCAGATATGCAAGAAAACAATTTTTTTTATATATGTTTAGGAAATCCATGCAAAAACACATTTTTAAAACTTCCAATATTTTTGTATATATATAAAAAACATTCAAAACACGTTAGGGTATTGGCCGTATGCATGAAAACAAAAACATTTTTTTTTAATAAATATTTTTTGTTGACGAAAACCGGGTATGTTAATACCGGATTTGTATCTTTACAGTATAAAAATACAAACCGATATTGATCAAAACCCAGTAATAAAATTACAGAAAATCACATATTTTTTGAAAGTTTTTTTTTTGGAATTTAAAATTTTTTACAAGACCGGACCCGGCCCAAAAGGGGACTGGGCCGAAATCGGCTCGAAATAAAACAAGCCTACTTTCTACAGGGCTGGACTCAGTCCAGCCAACTGGGCTGGGCTGATATTCCAGCCCGAAACAATAGTAATCAGGGCTGCACATGAGTACAGTAACAGGTTACTGCACACAAATAGTAACGGGGGTACTGTACACAAATAGTAACCGGGGTTACTGTACATGAGCACAGTACCCGTTTGTTAATTAGGTGGTTACTGTGCACCTACACAGTAACCTGTTAATTAATTAGACCTGCATAGTAACCAGGGAATTAATTAGCTGGCACAGTAACCAGCTAATTAATTTCTTACTTGCAGAACGTGCACACTGCACGTTCTACATGCAAGAAGACGAATACGGGATAAGGGGAAGAGTTACCTGCGACGATGAGCTTGGGTAGAGGAGCTGACGGTGGTGCTGGTGGCTGTTTTGCTGGCGGTTGCTGACCGAAGGTTGGCTCTTCCTCTTCCCTGCTGCTTCTGTGTTCTTCTCTGCTTCTGTTTCAAGCTTCCCTGTCTTCTTCTCTTTGGTTGCCTTTGCTCCTTCTGTCAACCAAACTCTCCTATCCCTGCAGCAGCTTCGTGGAGATGCTTGTGGTGGCGACCTGGATGGTGGTCGGTGGCTGGGGAGCCCGGTGACAACAACTGTTCCTCTGCAGCGGCTCCTTCTCTTCTGTTTTTGGCCCTCTCCTCTGTCTCCGCTCAAAAACTTCACCTCCCGTCCTCTGTTTTGGTTTCTCTCTTTTCTATACTCTCACAGTATCTTTCATCGTTTCAAACTTCCCTCTCCTTTCAGTTTCCAAAAGCCCTCTCTCGTCCAAAAAAGCCCCCCCTCTCTATCCGTTTTTTTTCCTATCCTCCGGTCCCCTTCTCTCCTTCGGTCTCTCTCTATTTATAGGGGAAAAAAAGGAGCAGTGTGCCTTTTGCTAGTGCGCCTTCAATCACGCAACGGCTGGTCGGCCAGTGACCCGTTCGGTGGTCTTGTGGGGCTTCGGTGGGGGCGAGGAGAGAGATGCGGGAAGGATTTTCAAAAACAAAAACAAAGTTTCCTTCCTTCTGTTGCAGGTTCGGGGGGGAGAAGAAGAGGAACAATGCCTCTTTTTTTTTTTTTTTTTTAATCATGAAACGACGTCGTTTTGGACAAAACGCGCCGTTTCATTAAAACAGGGCGCCAACACGCGCCAAACTTCAAATCAGTCCTCAATCATATTTAATTCATTTCAATTGCATCCCTGCCAATTTCGGTCCTCGCCCCCTATAGTTGGCCTCGTTTTTCACTTTGGTCCTTGGCCTCTGATTTATGCAATTTAGCCCTTAATTGATCAATAAACTTCCAATTTCTTCAATTAGGCCCCTGAATCAATTCAAAACAGCCCCCTCTATGTTCGCGCCTTTTCCAAATTGGTCCCTGGTTTCGGATTTTCACAATTAAGCCCCTAATTGCCCATTAAACTTCAATATTTATGCAATTAAGCCCCTGATTTGACCCAATAAATTCCTAAAAAATATATTTTGGCCCCAGAACTTAAATTTCTTCTAATTAAAGCCCAAATTGACTTAAAAATTAAATTTTCTTGCAATCAAATCCTCTATAAATTCAAATAAAAATCCAATTAAGTCCATAAACATCCCAATTTGGGCTTTTCTCCTCAAAATTCAAATTTTCCTTCTCAATAGGGCTCTCATCCTTCAAGAATATACTGTCAAAAAATCCGGCTTTGCATTTTTATACTCATTGACCAATTTTCTGAGCGCTTCTGCCTTCTGTTATTTTTCTAACCTCTTTGGTTATTTATGTTATTTTTATTTTTGTGGGGACCCGAAAATAGGTTACAACAGATGCCCCCTCTTTATAAAGCTTACGGAGCAGGGGTTTTGCGCAGTAAGATTTATAAAGATAAACCACAACTGAACTCTCGAAACTGATCTGGTTGGAGCTTGATCGCTCTAAAACTTTGTCTTAACCGCAATCCTCCTCAACCCAAAACTATGATCAAAATTTAGTCATCTCGAGATCCCTTCTGGCGATCTCCTTTAACCAAAACTTGGGATCCCATCTGGCGATTCCTTTTAACCAAGGCTGAAATATGAGGTCCCTTCTAACGACCTCCTTTGACCAATATCAAAATACAAGATTCCTTCTGGCGATCTCACTTGGAATCTCATTTGGCGATTCCACAACCAAAAAAAATACGTGTGTGGTGGAAAAGGGAAAGAGTGGTCTCATTCTTTGGGTGACCTACCCAGGGGGAAGAATGACCTCATTATTATGGGTGACTTACCCAGGTAAAAAAAAAAAAAATAGAGAATGGTCTCATTGTGATGGGTGACCTACCCAAGTGGAAAAAGGAAGAGTGGTCTCATTCTTTGGGTGACCTACCCAGGGGGAGGAATGACCTCATTCTTATGGGTGACCTACCCAGGTAAAAAAAAGATGGAGAATGGTCTCATTCTTATGGGTGACCTACCCAAATGGAAAAAGGAAGAGTGGTCTCATTCTTTGGGTGACCTACCCAGGGGGAGGAATGGCCTCATTCTTATGGGTGACCTACCCAGGTAAAAAAAAAATGGAGAATGGTCTCATTCTTATGGGTGACCTACCCAAATGGAAAAAGGAAGAGTGGTCTCATTCTTTGGGTGACCTACCCAGGGGGAGGAATGGCCTCATTCTTATGGGTGACCTACCCAGGTAAAAAAAAAAGATGGAGAATGGTCTCATTCTTATGGGTGACCTACCCAGAAAAAAAATGGTGGTCTCATTGTGATGGGTGACCTACCCAAGTGGCAAGAATATGAAAAAGCGATCTCGTTGTGATGGGTGACCTATCTAAGTAGAAAAAATGTGGAGTGCGGTCTCATTGTAATGGGTGACCTACATAAAGAAAAAGGAAAGAGTGGTCTCATTGTAATGAGTGACCTACCCAAATGGAAGAACGACCTCATTGTAATGGGTGACCTACCCAAGTAAAAAAAACATGGAGAAGTGGTCGCGTTGTAATGGGTGACCTACCCAGAAAAAATGTTGGTCTCATTGTAATGGGTAACCTACCCAAGAAAAAGGAAAGAGCGGTCTCATTGTAATGGGTGACCTACCCAGGTGAAAGAATGGTCTGATTGTAATGGGTGACCTACCCAAATAAAAACATGGAGAATTGGTCGCGTTGTAATGGGTGACCTACCCAGAAAAATGTTGGCGAGGGCTCAAAGGCGCCCCTGAAATGAGGTAGGGTTAGAAAACGCACTACCCGAGAGGTGAGGGCTCAAACGGCGCACTCAAAATGAGGTAGGGTTAAAAAACGCACTACCCGAGAAGTGAGGGCTCAACGACGCACTCGAAAAGAGGTAAGGTTAGAAAAGGCACTACCCAAGAAGTGAGGGCTCAACGACGCACTCAAAAAGAGGTAGGGTTAGAAAACGCACTACCCAAGAAGTGAGGGCTCAAAGGCGCACTTAAAAGAGGTAGGGTTAGAAAACGCACTACCCGAGAAGTGAGGGCTCAAAGGCGCACTCAAAAAGAGGTAGGGTTAAAAAACGCACTACCCGAGAAGTGAGGGCTCAAAGGCGCACTAAAAAAGAGGTAGGGTTAAAAAAACGCACTACCCGAGAAGTGAGGGCTCAAACGCGCACTCAAAAAGAGGTAGGGTTAGAAAACGCACTACCCAAGAAGTGAGGGCTCAAAGGCGCACTCAAAAAGAGGTAGGGTTAGAAAACGCACTACCCAAGAAGTGAGGGCTCAAAGGCGCACTCGAAAAGAGGTAGGGTTAAAAAACGCACTACCCGAGAAGTGAGGGCTCAACGACGCACTCGAAAAGAGGTAGGGTTAGAAAACACTACCAAAAGATGATGATGAAACCGATCGACAAATGTTGAACGCAATGCATTATGTTCAATATGCATGTATACTTACCTGAGAAAATAGGTCCCCCTTTCGTTAAACTTCTTCAAGCTCTTGTTTCAGCTTTTCTCATGAACCGAAATATACTTCATATCCTCTTAGTGAAGAGATCTCTGGTTCCTTATGGGGCCCTTTCTTGCTCCATTAAGTATTGTGCTTTATTATTATTTCAAAGGAAAACTCAAAAGATTTGGTTTTGTTCATGAAAACTGAAACTTTAATGCAATTAGCAATTCTCATAAAAGATGCTTTTTTAGAAGTTTTTAATATGATACCCCTTTGGGCTTGGTTCACTATGGACCTCTATATGCATTTCGTGCACTTTTGCCCCCTAGTGTGTGTGCAAAAAAAAATGTTAAGTTCGGAGTCATCCTTAGTCATGCCATAAGTTCTTTTAAGTAAAAGATTTCAAATGCTAGGAGATCGTATGTTTTATAAAATGAGGTCTTTTACAAAGAATTCATGGCCGAACTTTAATTTTATTGATTGGGAAATTACGAAATGCATCAAGCGTAATATTTCCTTATAGAGTCAGAATTCACGAGCCTAACTAGATCTTCTCCATCCATTCTAGATAACATAAAGCTCTCCTGAAAACGCTTTATTTACCATTAAAGGGCCCTCATTGTTTGTCGCCCATTTACTCTGATCTTCTTTTGGTAAAGACAACATTTTCTTCTTCCATATAGATCTCCTTCGTGGAATCCTCGAGGTCGAACCTTCTTGTATGATTTAGCCATCCTTCTTTGATAGAGTTGATGATGACAGATTGCGGCTATCCTCTTTTCACTATAGATTCAACTGTTCATATTAACCTTTGCCCATTCTACCTCTTCTAGCTCAAAGTCTAACAATACTCTAATGATGGGATTTCCACTTTTAAAGCATCACCACCTCCATTCCATATACCAACATTTACGGGTGGCTCCTGTTAAGGTTCGAACTGCGGTGCGATATGCATGAAGGGCAAATGGCAACATCTCATGCCAATCCTTATAGGTGACTACCATCTTCTGAATAATCTTTTTGACATTCTTGTTAGCAGCTTCTACCGCACCATTCATCTTTGGTCTATATGGCGAAGAATTGGAATGCTTGATTTTCCATTTAGTGCAGAGCTCTATTATCATCTTGCCGTTGAAATTCTGGGCATTTATTAATCTTTTCTGGTGGACCATACCGACATATCAAATCTCTCTCAATAAATTTCTTCACCACTTTTTGCGTCACATGAGCAAATGACCCAGCTTCTACCCATTTTGTGAAGTAGTCGATAGCCACGAGAATAAACCTATGACCATTGCTGGCTTTTGGGTTTACCGGTCCAATCACATCAATTCCCCACATCGCGAAGGGCCATGGAGATGTTAAATTAAACAGAGGAGCCGGAGGAGCATTGATTTTGTCACTGTATACTTGGCACTTATGACATTTCCGGACATAATCGATACAATCCTTCTCTAATGTCATCCAGAAGTACCCGACTCTTTGTATCTTCCTGGCCATCACATGTCCACTAGCATGAGTTGAGCAAATCCCTTCATGGACTTCCCGTACCGTGCTTTTTGCCTCAAATTCATCCAAACATCTCAACAAAGTCCCGTCAGATGATTTCTTATACAAAATCTCCCCATCAAGATAAAAATCCATTGCCAACCTTCTCAAGGTCTTCTTGTCGATTTTGGATGCCCCCATGGGATATGCCTGGTTTTGGATGAAATTCTTGATATCATAGTACCACGGGTTTCCATCCACTTCTCTTTCGACTGAGCAGCATTGAGCGGGGTTATTTCTGATATTGATATGTATTTGTTGTACCTTGTGCCCAAAGTCTATCTTGGCCATAGAGGCTAGTGTGGCCAAAGCATCTGCAAACTGGTTCCCTTCCCTTCCCAGATGGGTGAACTCTATTTCCTCAAATTCTTTAGCCAGCTTAGTCAGGTATTCTTGGTAAGGCCTTAACTTCTCTTCTTTGGTTTGCCACTCTCCTTTTACTTGGCAAATAATCAAAATCGAGTCTCCAATACACATCTATCTTTCTGATGTTTAGCTCTAATGCAACCTGTAAAATCGAGAATGCAAGCTTCAAACTCAGTTGTGTTGTTAGTGTACCCAAATTGCGACTTAACAAAAACCGGATACTGTTTCTTATTAGGAAAGATTAGCACTGCCCCCACTCTATTACCACAACACCCTCAAAGTACATAATCCAACAATATGATTTCCCTTTCTCGACTGAAAGCATATCTTTATCCGAAAAATTAAATTTTAATAGCCCATAAACTTTCACAACATGGCTTTCCTTGTCATATATACTATGTTGTACTCAGCTAGTAGAACTTGCCATTTTTCAATTCAACTCGATAGATAGGGGTGGATTCAGTAGGTATTGCTTGATTTTCGTGAAAGCTTCTTCACATTCTTATTCCAAATTCCATGATTTTCGTGAAAGCTTCTTCACATTCTTATTCCAAATTCCAATATTCTTCTTCCTTAACAATTGAAGATGAGGTCATAAGTCGTGGTTAATTGGGATATAAATTGAGCAATGTAATTCAACCTTCCCAAGAACCTCCTTACATCCTTCTTAGTCTTGGGAGTTGGCATAGGTTGAATAACCTTTACTTAATCAGGGTCCACTTCTATCCCTTTATCACTCATCATAAATTCCAACAACTTATTAGATTTCACCCTGAATGAACACCTTGCATGGTTAAACCTCAACTTGTACTTTCTTAGTCTTTCAACTAATTCCTTCAATATTTGGACATGATTCTCTCCCTCTCTAGGTCATGTCATCCACGTATACTTTAATCTCTTTATGCATCATGTCATGAAATAGAGTCAACATAGCCCTTTGGTAGGTGCCCCCAACATTCTTTAACCCAAACGGCATGACCTTGTAGCGGGTTTCCAAGCTTGTTCATGTTGTTCGTTTTTGTGAATCCCCTAATGTTATTTTCCTACCATTCATCCTCTTCTACAACGAATATGGATTCTTTAAAGTCCGGCCATTCATTCTCAGTGTAAAGTGCAGGTGTAGTTATGGAAGATTCGTTTTGAAAAGAAAAATGATGTGTAAAAACACCAAGATAAACTTTTGAAAATGCATGATCTCATTAAAAGGAAAAGTTTGGCTAAAAAAACAAAGATAAAATCCCATTGACATTTGGGACCTCGATTTAAAAAGTTGAAAAAGGCAAACAAACACAAAATCATGATCAAACAAGCATTGTTGATTAAATTTTGAACATCAATGGAGCTTCTTGGGTCTCCCAATTCTGGAACATCTCTCCTTTGGCTAGCTTTTGAATGCAGGTCTTGAGATTCACGATGCTTTGAGCTTAGACTTGTTGGGATGCAAAATGATATTATGGAGCATACATCCTAAGGATAGGTTCTAGTTCCTTTATGTGAGACATAGGGTAGGTTTACTACTGGGTCTCTAAAAGAGGGTCTCTTGCTGTTCCAGTGATCACCCTCGTAAAGGCGAGATGAAGGTCTAGCAGATAGTGGGATGGTACGTGTACCAATCACAATCAGTCTAAACACTCAGCAAAGAGTTGGGGTTTACACAAACTTAAACCTTGACTCAAGTCATAAGGCAAGCTGCTAGTCCCCCACTTAATCTTAAAGTTACATGTGTGTGCCCTCCAAAACATAATAATAATAATAAAGTGATGCATGACTATGCCATGTATGATAGAATGTAAAGATGTATGCTAAAGCTTTTAAACAAAGCAAACCATTCATAGTAAAAAAAGAAAAACAACAACACATAGCATAATAAAAAAAACAATTACCAAGCTTAGTCCAAGGGTCCCTAGTGGAGTCGCCATTCTGTCGCACCCCAAAAAATCCCGAATGCGACGTTCGACTGGCGATTTTTCATTGTTCTATTTGATTTGGTTCTTTGGAGTCGCCACCTAGTATTTTGGTCACTAGGAACCCTAACTGGTCTTTCAGAGATTCTAAGGCAAGGGACTGGTTGCGTAAAGGGAAGGTATTAACACCCCTAGTACGCCCTACCTAAGGTAAGCTGCTTGGTGTTTGGTTTGCTCTATAATTGCTATGGTGTTGGTGTTTTCTAATCCCATCAGTTTTCCTAGGTTTGATTCAAATAAAATTTATTTGGATAGAAATCCAAGGAGATTCCATGTGCTTTGAAAGCTCATTTTTCCCTTAGTATTTCAAGAGTTTGCGACTCGTAAATCGCAAGAAGGAGAAGGTTTAGAAATCTAAGGAAATTCAGAGCGCTTTAAAAGCCTCCTTTTACCTTAGTATTTCATACTTTCATGGCTCGTAAACCATGGAGTCAAAATTTTGAAATTTTGAAATGTCCTTGATTATAATCAAGGCTTCTTTCAAGGATGTGTGCGGATTTATTACTCTCAATAATATTTTGGATATTCGTCCTTTAAGGATTTTTTTATCCAAATATTAGCGGTGAATAATAAATGAATTCCCCCAAAATAAGATTTTTATAGTTTTTGGAATATTGGCCAATACCCTTTGGAGTTTTACAAACATGTTGTAAAATCCAGATATGCAAGAAAACAATTTTTTTATATATATGTTTAGGAAATCCATGCAAAAACACATTTTTAAAACTTCCAATATATTTGTATATATATATAAAACATTCAAAACACGTTAGGGTATTGGCCGTATGCATGAAAACAAAAACATTTTTTTTTAATAAATATTTTTTGTTGACGAAAACCGGGTATTTTAATACCGGATTTGTATCTTTACAGTATAAAAATACAAACCGATATTGATCAAAACCCAGTAATAAAATTACAGAAAATCACATATTTTTTGAAAGTTTTTTTTTTGGAATTTAAAATTTTTTACTAGACCGGACCCGGCCCAAAAGGGGACTGGGCCGAAATCGGCTCGAAATAAAACAAGCCTACTTTCTACAGGGCTGGACTCAGTCCAGCCAACTGGGCTGGGCTGATATTCCAGCCCGAAACAATAGGAATCAGGGCTGCACATGAGTACAGTAACAGGTTACTGCACACAAATAGTAACGGGGGTACTGTACACAAATAGTAACCGGGGTTACTGTACATGAGCACAATACCCGTTTGTTAATTAGGTGGTTACTGTGCACCTACACAGTAACCTGTTAATTAATTAGACCTGCATAGTAACCGGGGAATTAATTAGCTGGCACAGTAACCAGCTAATTAATTTCTTACTTGCAGAACGTGCACACTGCACGTTCTACATGCAAGAAGACGAATACGGGATAAGGGGAAGAGTTACCTGTGACGATGAGCTTGGGTAGAGGAGCTGACGGTGGTGCTGGTGGCTGTTTTGCTGGCGGTGCTGACCGAAGGTTGGCTCTTCCTCTTCCCTGCTTCTGTGTTCTTCTCTGCTTCTGTTTCAAGCTTCCTGTCTTCTTTTCTTTGGTTGCCTTTGCTCCTTTTGTCAACCAAACTCTCCTATCCCTGCAGCAGCTTCGTGGAGATGCTGGTGGTGGCGACCTGGATGGTGGTCGGTGGCTGGGGAGCCCGGTGACAACAACTGTTCCTCTTCAGCGGCTCCTTCTTTTCTGTTTTTGGCCCTCTCCTCTGTCTCCGCTAAAAAACTTCACCTCCCGTCCTCTGTTTTGGTTTCTCTCTTTTCTATACTCTCATAGTATCTTTCATCGTTTCAAACTTCCCTCTCCTTTCAGTTTCTAAAAGCCCTCTCTCGTCCAAAAAAACCCCCCTCTCTGTCCGTTTTTTTTCCTATCCTCCGGTCCCCTTCTCTCCTTCGGTCTCTCTCTATTTATAGGGGAAAAAAAGGAGCAGTGTGCCTTTTGCTAGTGCGCCTTCAATCACGCAACGGCTGGTCGGCCAGTGACCCGTTCGGTGGTCTTGTGGGGCTTCGGTGGGGGCGAGGAGAGAGAGGTGGGAAGGATTTTCAAAAACAAAAACAAAGTTTCCTTCCTTCTGTTGCAGGTTCGGGGGGAAGAAGAAGAGGAACAGTGCCTCTTTTATTATTATTTTTTTTTAAACATGAAATGACGTCGTTTTGGACAAAACGCGCCGTTTCATTAAAACAGGGCGCCAACACGCGCCGTTTCATTAAAACATGGCGCCAACACGCGCCAAACTTCAAATCAGCCCTCAATCATATTTAATTCATTTCAATTGCATCCCTGCCAATTTCGGTCCTCGCCCCCATAGTTGGCCTCGTTTTTCACTTTGGTCCTTTGCCTCTGATTTATGCAATTTAGTCCTTAATTGATCAATAAACTTCAAATTTCTTCAATTAGGCCCCTGAATCAATTCAAAACAGCCCCCTCTATCTTCGCGCCTTTTCCAAATTGGTCCCTGGTTTCGGATTTTCATAATTAAGCCCCTAATTGCCCATTAAACTTCAATATTTATGCAATTAAGCCCCTGATTTGACCCAATAAATTCCTAAAAAATATATTTTGGCCCCAGAACTTAAATTTCTTCTAATTAAAGCCTAAATTGACTTAAAAATCAAATTTTCTTGCAATCAAATCCTTTATAAATTCAAATAAAAATCCAATTAAGTCCATAAACATCCCAATTTGGGCTTTTCTCCTCAAAATTCAAAATTTCCTTCTCAATAGGGCTCTTATCCTTCAAGAATATACTGTCAAAAAATCCGCCTTTGCATTTTTATACTCATTGACCAATTTTCTGAGCGCTTCTGGCTTCTGTTATTTTTCTAACCTCTTTTGGCTATTTATTTTATTTTTATTTTTGTGGGGACCTGAAAATAGGTTACAACAAGAAGGATGTACCATCACACCATCAACCGCATCATGTGTTTGGTGCCATGTCATGTGCTCAGCAGTCCTTGGTGACATGAATAACCTCTGCAATCTAGGTGTGATCGGGAAATATCTAAGTTATTTATATGCCACTAGAGTCTTTCCCCTGCCAGTTCTGGGTTTGTAACGGGAATGCCAGCATGTCATGCACTCGGTCATCTCATCATTTTCAAGGAAGTATAACATGCAGAAGTTAGGGCACATGTCAATTTTCTGGTATCCTAAACTGAGGGGTTTCATCATGGACTTCGCAGCATAGAAGTTCTCTTTCAGCCTGTTCCCTTCAGGTAAAATTCTTCTTGCCCAATCAATAATTTTGTCATACCCGGCCTCACTCAACCCATGATCTGACTTGATGGTGAACACCTGTGCCACGACCGACAATTTACTGTGGTTTGTGCAGCCATCCTATAATGGTTCGTCAGAATCTTTCAACAAATCAAAAAACCTAGTTGCCTCTGCATTAGGTTCTTCTTTTACGATTGGACATTGACTGACATTACCTTGATTCATTCTCATTGCATCTATAACCTATATTTCTGTAAGGATTAGTGTTGTCATTTGCCGCTTCATGTACGTTGCTAGCACTAGAAGTTGACCCAACCACCGTTTCTCCCATTCTCCTATTACTAACAAATAGCTCTCCATGTGCATACCAACACTGATAATCCTCTATAAACCCTTTGTGTAGAAGATGCATCATTACAACATTTGGATGCAGATACTTTTTATTTTCCAACACTGATAATCCTCTATAAACCCTTTGTGTAGAAGATGCATCATTACAACATTTGGATGCAGATACTTTTTATTTTGACACTTCTTGCATGGATACCTAATACCGCCTCCAGTAAAATTTCTGGGAATAGATGTTGCGAAATTAATAAAACCCTGAACCCCGTTACAATAATCCATCCTCCGCAATCCTTGGGGTGAATCTAGATACATCCATGAACGATCATCCATGATTTCTATCGAACCTCTATAAAATTATGATGACATCATGTATTAATTAACTAAGTTAGGTAAATAAACTTGCAAAAATATTATTTTACCTCGAGATTATCCAACAAACCAATCACAACTTCTCATAAATATTAAATATTCATTATCATTTATCAACGTCCATACAAATTAATAAATATAAATTAATAGAAATTACCACTCTGCAATACCATAGATAAAACTTAAAAAGGACCCATTAAGCAAGCTATTAATTATTTCAAAACAGAACATGTAATTCGGTAATTCCACAAAGTTTTAACAATTTACAAACAAATACAATCTTACAAAATCTAAAACAAACCATAACAGGTATAAAATTATACATTCATATACTACAAGTTTGTTTGAGAAATAACAATAAAACATGTACATCTACTAACAAAAATACATATACTAAAAAAAAATAATAAAATTGACATTTAAATGTTAAAATTTAAAAAGATAGAATTACTTACAAAAATTGATAAAATCCGTCGCTAAATCAAAACACGGATGTTGTGACCACAAAACTTCAAGAAATACAACTTGTTGTGCTGAGATGAGGAAGAATTTTGTTTGGGTGCGAGGGGGGGGGCTGGTTATTTGCAGATGGGGAGAGTTAGGATTAGGAAGAAGAAGGAGAAATGGGGGAGGAGAGGGTCGGCAGAGAGGCCATATATTAACTTTTCCCGACGAATTCACCGACAAAATAAACCCGTTGGTGACTCCGTCGGCTATTCTGACGGGAAATTAGACATGTCACCGCACGGACCTGCTTTTCAAATCCCTCGGTGATTTCATCGGTATTGTTGACGGTGAACTGGTCACGTCACCCGTACGGATCTGCCCGTTTCAAATCCGTCGGTATTTTTGATGGTGAACCCCTCCCGTCACCCGTACGGATCACCCGTTTTGAATCCGTCGGTGATTCTGTCGGAAAAATCACCCGTCAAAACCTCCACGTCAGCGACCCGCCCTTTTTTTCTTAATTCCAAACTTTCTGTTCGTAATTCGGTCGGTAATTACCGACTGGATTATGGATGGAAAAATTCCGTCGGTAATTTCGACCTCAAATTACCGACAGAAATATTCCGTCGGTGATTCCGTTGCTATTAAGCGAATTTCTGGTAGTGCACTAAATCCTTTTAGTATATATGATATAATTTATTAGAACCAATTTGTTCGTCATAGAAAGAGAGAAACAAAAAACAATAGCACAGTGAAAAAAATAAAAAATATAAGGAAAAAACATGAGAAATGACGGGATTACCTTTAATCTTAAGCCATCAAACACACAACAATACTTTTACGTGTCAACATTATAAGAGTCCATTGAAGCATGGATTTCTCTATCCTAATAAATATATACAAAACAACTCCAATTAAAGATAATAACAAACATATGTAGATGTTGAAGATTTTTATTATAGATGGATGTATATTAAAAAATAAATTTTCAATTTCTATCAATTTACTTAATTAAATACTATTAACTTTTCATTAAAGAATTTTGGTATAGTTTTTTTACCATGAAATAAATAATTGGCTGAACTATATTATATTAGTTTGTTGCAGGCCGCACAATTCATCAGCGAAAACTGTTTTGCTGTAGGCGTCATGCAATTCAGCAGCAAAAACTGTTTCGCTGTAGGCACCTCAATTTCGACAACGAATGCTACTTCGCTATAGTCAATGCACTTTCAGCAGCGAATGCTAATTCATTGCAGACAACTCGATTTCGGTTCTAAGAGCCTAGAAATAGTGGGGGAAATGAGGTTTGGTTCATAACTCATGGTTTACAATAGCTTTAGGAGGGGTTTAACAAGTTTTTTCTTTGGTTCTTCTTCTGGTTCTCTCCCTCTTCTTCTGTTTAGTTTCCTTCACTCTTCTTTTTCAGTTCAGTCGTTTGTCACACTCCCTCGCCCTCATTGGTTTCGACCATTCATCATACCCTCCAGCTTTTTTTTTCCTAGCGCATGCAACAAGATGACCATGCAACCACGGTGTTGTTGTTCATTTTTCTGGTTAGAGAAGGGTCTGCTACAACTGTTAGGGCCGGTTTTAGGAAGGAGGAATGGCCGCTTTCTCTCTCTCCTTGCATTTATACTCCCTATTAAATGAGGTGGGGTGTTTGGGGTTGGTTTAGATGTGTTCTTGTCCTTGTTTTGGTCTATCCAAAACTGGTTTTATCCCTCTCTCTTAGCTCTTTAATACAGTTTGATTTGTTTCCTAAACTTCTAATTAGACTCAGCTGTTTTCGATTCAGAAATCGACAACGAAAACTGTGTCGCTACCAATTTAGAAATCAACAGCGAAAACTGAGTTAGAAATTAGCAGCAAAACTGCATTGCTGCCGATTCAGAAATCGACAGCGACGATGATATCGTTCTTGACTTTCAATTTGTTTTTTTTCTTGGTGTTTACTAGTAAAGACATACCTATCATCCCAACACAAGATCAACCAAATTCTCTAAGAGATGGTCTCGAGAATATTCCGAGTATTCCTACTTCTATTGTTCTTTATAATAATGACCCTATAGACCTTAACATTCCTATAACTATTAGAAAATAGGTCTGATTCTATACCAACCATTTCATTACAAAATATTTATCTTACAAAAAAAATTCTAATAATCATAGAGCTTTTACGTCTAAGATATCTTAATTATTCATTATAAGAAATATTCAAGAAGCTTTAGATGATATAAATTTAAAGTTAGTAGCTATAGAAGAAATGAATGCTTTGATAAAAAAAAAATGACACTTGAGAAATTGTTGACTTGTTAAAAGAAAAGAAAAGATAAGGTGCAAACGAGTGTTTATGATTATATGCAAAGCTGGTGAAGAATATAAAAAAGTACAAGACAAGGCTTATGGCAAAAAGCTTCATACAAATATATGACATTGACTATTAAATTACATTTGCTCCAGTAGCTAGAATAATCTAAATTAAGGTGTTATTATCTTTAATAGTTAATTTCAACTAGCATTTACATCAATTGAATATTAAAAATGCTTTTCAAAATAAAAACTTAGTAGATAAAGTTTTTGCGAGCATACCACCTTAGTTTGAAGAGGAAATTGACAAAGATAAAGCTGGTAAACTAAACAAGTCTTTATATGGCCTCAAATAGTTTTTTAGAGTATGGTTTGAATGTATTAGAAAGGCTGTAAGATATCATAGCTATTGTCAAACAAATCATATCATAATTTATAAACATTTAAAAGAATGTAAATTTTTTATCTTGATTATTTATGTAGATGACATAATCCTGACAAGTGATGACAATATTGAGTTGAAAAGACTTGAGAAAAAACTTGATGGAGATTTTAAGATTAATGATTTAGGTGCTTTAAAATATTTCCTTGGAATGGAATTGTTCAAGTTTAAGAAAGGTATATTTATCATTCAACAAAAACATATACTTGATTTACTTGGTGAAATAAGGTTGTTGGGATGCAAAACAATTAAAACACCAACTGAAACCAACTTAAAGCTTCAACCTGTAAAATACAAAGAAGTGACGAATTAAAAAAAAATACCAAAGACTCATGAGAAAATTAATTTTTTTAGCCCATGTATATCAAAATATATCATTTACAGTAAGTATAGTCAGGTAATTCATGCATTAACCTAACACAAAACACTTTAATGCCATTAATAAAATGTCAAGGTACTTGGAATGGACTTTTGTAAGAGGTTTATTGTTTAAGAAACATGAATATTTATAGTACAACAATGTATATTGGGTTGGAAGTATAACATCAACTTCTGGTTATTGTACCTATATTATAGGGAATTTAGTTAAAAAAAAAAGTATTGTGGCAAAGAGTAAGTTGAGTTTATAGCAATTATATATGAGATTTATGAATTTTTGTGAATTAAAAGTCATTAAAAAGACTTGGCTATTCTTAATATAATAATAATAATAATAATAATAAGATCTCACCAAGAATTTTCTATGCTCATGATCATATTGTTCATGTATGCATGTCATGTAATATAGATTTTGATTAAAAAAAAATGATAGGGCATGGTGATAGTGAAATCTTATAAATCATCTTACATGTTTGTAGTGATGTTTCATTTGTCTTGTTAAATGGTACATATATAATAACATAAACATATGAGCGTAACATAGATAAAATGAAAACATAAACAAATTAACATATTATTTTATTTTCTCCACTATTAGATAATGAATTGCTGTCATCCAAATTCGACTCAAGTTGGCCCAAAAAAAGAAAATAAAATGACTTTTGTTAAGTCCCCATATCAATTTCAAGCCTTCTAATTATGGGCTTGATCTTTTTAGTATGACTATTGAAATTGGGCTGTTAGATTACCTGCAAAACAAGCCCCCAATGAACTTAGAAAACCCTTTATGCTCAAGTTAATATTAATATAGAATAAGTGAAGTATTTCGGGCTCTGTTGTGTATGAATAATGTATAGAAGTAAAAATACGAGGGTTGAAGAGGGTGTGAGCTTCGTGTGTGTTTATGAGAGCGGTACTCTCTGTTTACATGAATTTATATACCCATTACAGTCTATTTTAGGGTTAATTATAATAAAATGGACTCAAAAGGTTGGATCAAATCATATTGAATTGGGTTAATAGGAGTATAAGAGATGATTTTAGGTTTCTCTCAACCCAATCCTCACCCTCTGTTTGGGCCTAGAAATGATCAAAATGAGCAGAAACGTTTTTACTGGACACATCAGCAACCCTAAAAATTCAAAGTCTTTGACGAGGTCAACGTTCTTATAGCATGGACAGGACGACAACCAGACACATCTTTAACTTGTTAGAACTACCATAAAATCTTGCAAGACATTGACACAAACCAGACTCCAAGATTTGCAGAATCAGCAACACATCCATGTGCAAGTGAAAGGATTTTCCAATCACACACTTGCTGCTGTGGTCGGCATTCCAATCAAGTACAAATGAACGGACGCCCCTTTATTCAACGATGTACTGAAATTCTGGAAACAAGAACATGCACTTTGATTTTGTTCGGTGTACACGTTTAGATTTTAGGATTATGTTATGTCCATATGAACGAGTGATTGGCAAGTTTGCTACGTAGATGGGTTCACAACTTTAGCACCCTGTCTTTCACCTCTACAATTATAGGAATTTAATGTCCACAATTAAATAACTAACTAGAAAAAAAAAAAAAAACTCGCAGTAAAGAAGAAGAAGAAGAAGAAGAAGAAGGAGAAGGGTTTCTATATATGCACATATACACATACCATGCATTAGAATCAACATATTCATAAAATTCTTGTATTTATTTATGCATTGATATCAAGTTAATTGGTAAATGTTTAACAAATTATTAAAGAATCAATTTAACTTAAAAATTTAAATTGTTATGTGATATTGTTTTAATATATAATTTATATTATTTTATAACATATTTTTTTAAGTGAAAATCTTTTAAATTTAAAATTTAAATAGATGTAGACTATCCTAGTTATAATTGTGTGATGATAAATGCATGACTGAATGTATACCATATCTTGCACCAACTTTGCTTCCTTGTATATCATATATTTATGAATATTTTCTCGTCATATTTGTTGGGTGTATGTTATGTCCATATGAACGAGTGATTGGCGAGTTTGCTACGTAGATAGGTTTACATCTTTAACACCCTGTCTTTCACTTCTAAAATTATAGGAATTTAATGTCCACAATGAAATAACTAACTAGGAAAAAAAAAAAAAAACTCGCCATGAAGAAGAAGAAAAAGAAGAAGAAGGGTTTCTATATACACGCACACACATATACCATGCATTAGAATCAACATATTCGTAGATTTTCTGTATTTATTTATATACTGGTATCGAGTTAATCAATAATGTTTAACGAATTATTAAAGAATTAATTTAACTTAAAAATTTAATTTGTTAGGTAATGTTTCAATATATAATTTATATTATTTTATAACATATTTTTTCAAGTAAAAATCTTTTAAATTTAAAATTTAAATAGATATATACTACCCTACTTATAATTGTGTGATAATGAATGCATGACTGAATTTATACCATATCTTGCACCAACTTTGCTTCCTTGAATATCAACACATATATTTATGAATATTTTCTCGTCATATTTGAAGATACGAGATTCGGTTACAGGATTTTATGCTCTTTTTTTTATGCTCTTCTTAATTCTTCTTGTAATGTTATCTATGGGCCGGCAAAATAAAAGAAGAAAGAAGTTCATGAATAAATAAAGTTCTTTATACAATGTTGCAAGCAAAGCAAATAGCCAAATACTCCATCGGTGGCATTATATATTATGGTTTGTAATTGCAACTTAATTAATATTCCTTGTTACACTGTTAGCCCACGAAGATTATATATTGGTACGTAGGAAGCTAGCTTCTAGAATCCATAATTCTCTCTAGAGATCACGGGGCATATTGTAAACGAAGCCAGACGTAGAATTATTTCTGCATATGTCACGAGATGTTGGCAACATGTTTTCTTGGTTATAAAGTCAACAGGAAATGCATCAGCAAAATTAATATCTATCACCACTCTCTCTTCATGGTGAAGAATTAACTCATGATCCTTGAATTTGAAACCACATGCGGCTATATACGACTATTATTCAGTAATGATTAATTAGTATCGATTTCAAAGGGTTGCCTAATGAAAATACACTGGCTGAAATCTTAGGGTTAAAATTAAAGAGAACTTATTAATTTTTTATAAAAAATAAAAAATGATATTAACACCATGGCTTACAAAATGTTCAACAATCAATTATTCCTCCCGACCCATGCATGTTTCGTCAATTGGCTAGGGTCAATGCAGTCTCCAGCAGTATGTAGTGTACCTTGACCGATAATCACGCTAATCCATTTTCATCAATCAGGGCCTTAATTCTTACAGAAGCAATAACTACCTAGGACATAAAGTTGGACAACCTTCGGCCGAAACCTAGTTTGGTCTTCATCTATATCTATTTATATATATATATATATATATATATATATATATATATATATATTTACGTAACAACAGTTAAAAACCATCTCAAAAAAATAATTTAAATTATTAGATGAAATTTTAAGATATAATTTATATTATTTTCTTATACACTTTCTCAAATGAAAGCTCTTTAGGCTTGAAACTTGCAAATATTCATATTACCTTGTGCTTAATTTTTATCAAATAAATAAAGATAATGAGATTTGAACTCTTGACCGCTTGGTTATCAAGGCTTTGATACCATGTCAATTCAATAATTTAAATGAAGGACATGTGTTCTTTTTATGAGCAGCATTCAGAAATTGTATCCCACATCCTCTTGCATTGCCTAGTGGTTTGGAAACTATGGAACAAAATTGTAGCTTGGAGAGGTATGAGCTGGGTAATGCCGTATGGCCTCGACGATCTTCAATGTCAATGGCTGGGTCTTTTGCAGGGCAACCACTGTAAGTTTGAAAGATCTGTTTGGAGGGATTTTATGTTTAGCATTGTCTGGACTATATGGAATGCTAGGAACAACTTGATATTTGAGGAACAAAAGCCAATATGGAAAGATATCCTATGGCTTTTGTTATACTTTGCTGCAGGTTGGATCAAGAATCTCAACTCTTCCTTTTGGTATATCGGTGCTAATCTGTACAAGAATCATGAATGCATTTCAGCTTGGTCTGCTTAATTTCTGATTTAGCGTGAGTTTGTTTGCTTGGCTTAATAATAGGGTTATAGTTTTTCTTGTATTTCTTTTTTGTAATTGGGGGTTACAATCTATATAGCTAAAGCTCTGCTCACACTGCTCATGCTTTCTCTTTTTATTATATATTTATTCTCAATTTCACCCAAAAAATATAATTTAAACTGATAAATATTTAAATTTCAAAATATAATTTATATAATTATCTAATAGAAATAATGTTTTTTCATCCAAGTCCGGCCGGCTGTATATGGCACATTAGTACCTTTTGGAATTGGAACTTGGACGATGGTTTCACCCCGTTAGGCGGAAAGCATGCAGCTCTACCGTTCCCTAATAATTTTGCTGTAATTTTCATACAAGTCATTGCTGTATAATTTCTACCTATTCTATCGAAACAAAGAGTTGTTAATAATTCAGAGAGTATAATTCTAAATAGAATAATTACTCGTTGACTGAGTGGTTATTTGAAGCTATTGTAATTATAGTGTTTTCAAGATTATGGGATATAATAAAATAATGTTTATGATGAAACGAGCGCAAATATTTAATTGTTGGTAATTATAATAATTACATAGCATTAGCAACATAACAAAGAGATAAAATAATTTTTCAGGGTGTAATACGTAATCTACTAAACAGTTCATAATCATTTACTTCTTATGAAGTAAATAGTATTTAATTTATTTTTTAATATAGCAATTTGTTAAAAAAATAAAAAATAAATAAGAATAAACATATTCAGAATATATTTTCTTATATATTTTCTAATGTTTAGAATATAAGATAAATAGTCTATTTATAGAAAAAGAAAATAAGAACATTAAATGATAATAGAAAACTCAAATGTCATGAAAAACAAGAGACTAAACCTAAGAGTCATGAAATCCAAGAAATTCTAATGAGCATTCAATATATATAATTATAGATTTTATAACACTTTCCTTTTAATAACTGTATTCTAAAAATGTATCTCATTAAAACCTTGCAAAAACCTAAGTGAAGAAAAAAGAGTATAACATTCTTATGTGATTTCTGAATATTTGAGAATTTAATTGAAGATTTTATATAGATACTTCAAGATCTATATTTGAGTACTTCAAGATTCATAAAAATATCAAATTACCTCATTAAAACCTCGTAAAGAAAACTCTAATGGGAAAAAACCTAAGCGAAGGAAAAAGAGTACAATTTGTATTGACTTCACCTTAAAAGTATATGTTTTATGATAAATCTTTAAGATGACACATTCCAATATTATGAAAAAGTTTCTTGAAAGTTGAGGCTGGTAAAGATTTTATAAATAAGTCTACTAAATTATCACTTAACCTAATTTGTTTGATATCATTTTTTCATTTTTGTTGAAACTTGTAAGTATAAAAGAACTTTGGTGATATATACTTTTTTTTGGTCTCCTTTAATGTATCCTCCTCTAAGTTGAGTGACGTAGACAACATTATCTTAAAACAATATTGTGAGAAAATCTTCAATGGTTGACAATCCATATTTTTCTTTTATGTGCTGGTTAATTGACCTTAGTTATATACATTCTCGACTCGCTTCATGGATTTTAATAATTTTTGAATGATTTGATGAAGTAGCCACTTATGTTTGTTTGATAAATCTCCAAGAAATTGTAGTACCTTCATATGTAAACAAATAACTTGTTTTTGATCCCTCTTTGTGGGGATCAGAGAGATAACCTGCATTTGCATATCCAATCAATTATGAATTTGATCTACTATAAAATAACCTCATTTTAATTGTTCCACATAGATAGTGAAGTATACATTTGATCCCATTCCAGTGTTTTTATGTGAGAGTGAAATGATATTTTGCCAATAAATTGATTACAAAAGCTATATCTGGTCTTGTATAATTTGCAAGATACATAAGTGATCTAATATCACTAAGGTATGATACTTTTGGACCAAGAATTTCTTCATCTTCTTCTAGCGATCAAAACGAGTCTTTCTTCACATCAAGTGATCAAACTTTGTCCATGTAAAATTACTTCAAGACCTTTTCTGTATATATCGACTGAAATTTTATCATAATCAATTTCAAGTCTTTGTGAGAAACCTTGTGCAACAAGTCCTGCCTTGTAGCAAACAATTTCATTATTCTCATTTTGTTTTCTAAAAAAAAACCTACTATATCCAACATGCATAACACCATTAGGCATGTTGTTACCTAATTTTGACCCATCTTTTTGATAAAATTTTGGAAAAATCCAAAAATAGTGAAAAACAAAGAAAATAAAAAAATGTTTTTAATATATTTGTATCATTTTTAGCATTTTCAACACTGTCTAAAAAAGAATTTTAATTTTCAAAGGTTTTTCGAACGCATTTGACTTTTCACGCATCATTTTTAAAGTCATTGATTTTCCTCGTTGAGTCGACATTGAAGTTGCTCGTTTTTAAAAAATACTAAACAAATTAAAAAAACCAAATTTATAAAAAAAGAAAGAAGTTGAGGGACCAATTTTGAGACCCAAGCAACATTTAGTCTATAAATAGTAGCCTTCAACACACACAAGGAGAGGGGGGAATTTTAAAACATTAGAAAAAAAACACAAAAAAAAAAACCTAACCCTAAAACTCCATCTCTTTGTAGTAGAGCCGCCACCCCTCCAAAATCTGCTCCCTCTTCCTTCTCCCCTGAGCCACGACCTCATCCTCCCTGCACACAACCTCTCGGCCAACCCCCTCTCTTTGCCAAAGACAAACCTGACTTGCTCCCTTACTTTGGCAAAACCAAAACAAGTCGTCCCCTTCCTTTGCAAAAGAAAGAACTTGGAGCCGCAGCCTCTCCTCTTCAGTGGTTTCTCTCCTTCCCTTTCGCTCGGCCACCATTTTTTTTTCTCCCCCGACCAGCCCCTGCATTTCCTTCCTTGTCGTAGCCTCCCTACCGCAAAATCCGATCTGCCTCCAGCCGGCCACACCCCCGACCTTCCCCTTTTCAACTACTTTCCCCTCAGCCAACCGATCCAAACTCTCATATCCCTCAGCCATCTCAGCCTCCCCTCCTTTCCCCATTGCTCCTCTTCCTCACCGAGAACAACGCCTCCCAGTCCTCAACCGACATATCTTCCCTCTTCCTCCGACTCCTTCCCCACACACAGCAGCACCACATAACAACCTTATCTCCCCCAGCTAGAGAATGGGCAGAGTCGTTCCTTGCCTCCTCAAACACACGGTCTCCCCATTCAGCCAGCAGGCCTTTCCTTCCTCGACCTCTGTGCACATCGACCAATAGCAACCCTTCTTCCTCCAACGGTGCCCATATACCAGCCTCTAACAACACCCACAACAACCGTGGAGGAAAGCAAAAGAAACCATATCTAAAAAAAAACTAACTATAATCGACTGCTATGTGCGTTTTGTTGTTGTTGTTGTAGAAGATGTAGCTCCTCACCAACGGCGAGGAAAGTAAGGAGGGAGGAAGTCGTTTTAGATCCACCCATTTTCCCTTTTCTTATGGTGGCGCGTGAACCCACGCGCTACTAGTGGTGGGGGCGCGTGGAGATGACGTGCCACCACTGTTCCTGCTGTCCTTGAGGCTTCACAACACCGTTCCTGGCAATTCCAGGATTTTTTAGGGGTTCTTTTGTAATTTTTAAAGTTTAATGTATTTTTTATTTAGTTTTTGAACTTTTACATTTTGTAGTGTGCAAGTGTGTATGTAAAAAAGAAAAAAAGGAAAAAAATATATATAGTGAAAGTGAATGCATTGTTTGTATTTTTTTATGAATGTTTTTTTTTAATGATAAAATCGCAAACAATAAAGAAGAATTTAATATTTTGATTTGCTCACGATCAAGAATTATGAACTTATACGTAAGTCGTATTTCTAATATCCGATGAAAATATAATTTTTAAAACTTCTTTAACACATCAAAGCCACGAAGCAGCTTACCTTAGGTAGGGTGCGTTAGGAGTGCTAATACCTTCCCTAACCACAACTAGTCCCTTAACCATGAATCTCTGACAAGACCAGTACATCCAGATTTCCTAGTAACCCTTAATAAAATACTAGGTGACGACTCTCAACGAACCAACAAATCAAATCAACAAAAACAAAAAACCGCTAGCCAACACCACTCGGGTGACGTGTGACAAGGTGTACGGACTACAAGTCCAAATACTTCATAATTTGCAAGTGAGTTTAACTCTATTTGAATTGCTTCTTTCCATATTGGAAAATCATTTCTATGTTGATATTCTTTGACAATTTGTTGTTCAATTTCATCATCACTTATGGTAATGCCAAAAGCAACCTTAAATACAAATACGTTATTTATGACAATTTTATTTCCATAAAAAATCTCTCCCGTTTGAACATAGTTTACAAAGATCTCATTATTTCTAGGTACCTTGATCTCTTCAAGAGATGCTTCTTCAAGAGGTCCCTCTTCAATATGATCAAAATTAGAAGATGATTTTGACACAATATTTATCGTCTATTTTATGGATGATAAATCTTTAGAAGTATCATTATCTATTTGTTGCAATTTTTATTTTCTAGAATTTTTATCCTTAGCACCAACAAGTCTTTCGCGCTTCAAGTGTGGTATAAATTCATTTACTACTAGGTTGCCTTTTTTTTTTTCCTTTAATGATTTCAATTCTAGATGGAGCATTTGTGGCTAAAATATGAGATTTAACCACCCTTTTACTACAAGTGAAAACATCTGGTAATTGATTTGTAATATTTTGTAAATGAATTACCTTTTGAACTTCAAGTTTATATTGATTTGTCCTTGGATCAAAATGAGATAACTTTGAGTTATTCCAAATAATTTTTTGTTATGCTTCACACACTAACTTTTCTTTCCTTAATGATTGGAAAATATTCTCATCAAAATGGCAGTTTTCAAAACGTGCCTTAAAAACATCCTTAGTTAAAGGTTTAAGGAATCTAATAATAGATGGAGAATGAAAACCAATACACATTTCTATTCTACATTATGAACCCATTTTAGTCCTTTGTGGGGGCGTTATATGAATATATACCGCACAACCAAAAGCTCGTAGATGAAATATATTTGGTGGTATACCAAAAACAAGTTGCGAAGAAGAATATTTATGGTAAGCACTTAGTCTAATTCTAACCAATGATGTAGCATGTAATATAACATGTCCCTAAATAGATGTAAGCAATTTTAATTTTATAAGTAATGGTCTAGGAATTAATTGAAGGTATTTTATAAATGATTCTGCTTGACCATTTTGAGTATGTATATGAGCAACATGATGTTCAACATTAATTTCAATAGAAGTGCAAAAATTATCGAATGCTTAAGAAGTAAACTCACAAGCATTGTCTAATCGAATTTTCTTGATTGGATAATCAAGAAATTGCGCTTGTAGTTTGATAATATATGCTATTAATCTAGCAAATACAACATTTCAACTAGAAAGTAAAAAACAAATGACCATTTACTTGATGCATCAATTAATATAATAAAATATCTAAAAGATCCACATGGTGGATGAAGAGGTATATATATATGCTTGAATTCTTTCAAGAAAAGATGGTGATTCTATAACAACAGAAAAGATGGTGATTCTATAACAACCTTTAATGAAGATGGTTTGATAATTAATTTACCTTGAGAACATGCAACTCATGAATTTTCACTTGGTAATAAAAGCTTCAGGTTCTTTAAGAGCCCGTTTGGCATTGCTGCCAAACCGGCGTTTTGTAAAAATTCAAAATTTTTTTTTTTTTTGCTAAAATTGAGTGACGGTTGTACTTTCTGGATCATTTTGATGTGCTGATGTCAAAAATGATTTTTAAAAAATGAAAAAACATCATTTGCATGCTTTTCGGCACGAAAAGCTATTTGAAAAGCAACCGCTACCACACTGCCAAACACGTTCTAAAGGTTGCCCATGTGAATTTTTAATAATTCATCGCATCATTATTGATCTAAAATGTCCAAATTGATCATGCCAAAGCATAAATATTTTTGGGTCGGAACTCTTATAGTGTATCACAACATTTGTTTAAATAGAGTTCATGATCGTGTAATAGATTTTAAAAGAGAAAGTAGGTAATTTTTCAAGTACAAGCTTCTAGCCTGAAATATAAGAAATAATATAAAAATTTTCTTTTTTTGTTTTCATCTATTGTTTAAATATGATAATCATTAGCACATATATCTTTAAAACTGAGTAAATTCTTCTAAACTCAGGTGACTATAATGCATCTTTAATGCCTAGTTTTGTGTTATTTGGTAACAAACTATTAGTTCTTATAGATCCTTTACCATGTCTACTAGACTTGATATTGTAATGACATTAGCTTTGGTTAATGTCAAATATTTAAATTTTTTTTTTTTAGAGTTGTGTACGTTGTTGCACTATCTGCCAGACATAAAACTCCATGATGAAAAGCCATGCCTGTATTCAAAAAATAATTAATTTTTATTAATTAATTGAAATAAAATTGACATTGTTTATTGAAAATACAATAAGATATATATCTTAATACAAATAAAAATATTAATTATCCTCAAGGATTCCACCACTAAGTATGCCATTTGTTTTATCTAGGTTTTCAAAGAAATAAAAAACATCAAGATAAGAATTATGACCTTCAAAATCATCTTTATGAATAAAATTAATCTCAGCTTCATTTTGTTTAAGAGAGGCTTGATATAAATCTGTAAGATATTTTGGCGTTCGAGAAGTGTAAGACTAATGACCATGCATACCACACCTCTGACATTTCTCTTCAGGTTTATACAAATTCTTTCCCCTTTCTTGTTTAGGTTCATTGTGTCTCAACTTCTGGTGGTATGATGGGTTGTCTTTTGAAGAATTATCTCTTATCGTTTTCCATTTATTTTTTCTATATCTATACCCTTGGTTCTTTTTTGTTTTTTGGACAAAGGTTTCATTCACTTCAGGGAATGGTTTAGAACCTGTGGGATGAGATTGATGATTTTTTCATCAAAAACTTATTATTTTGTTCAGCCATAAGAAGATATGAAATTAGTTTTGAATATATCTTGAGATTACAATCTTTATATTTTTTCTACATGACAATATTTGGGGCATGAAAAGTAGAGAATGTTTTCTCTAACATTTGGTTTTTTCTGATATTCTCGCCACACAATTTCAATTATGAAGTAATTTTAAAAAGAGCAAAATTATATTCACTAATTGATTTAAAATCTTACAACCTTAGGTGCAACCAATCATAACGAGCTTGAGGGAGTATAATAAACTTTTGGTGGTCATATCTTTCCTTTAAATTTTATCACAAAACAAGAGGATCTTATATTGTGAGATATTCAAATTTTAATCCTTCATGGAAATGGTGGTGAATGAAAATTATTGCTTTTGCATGATCCTGTAAGGATGTGTTATTTTTTTTCTTTGATGGTCTCTCCAAGATTCACAACTTCTAGATGAATCTCAGCGTCAATGATTTATGATAAAAAATAATTCCTAGATATATCAAGAACAATAAATTCAAGTTTCATCATATTCGACATTATTTATAAAAAAGAAAACAACTTATTAAATAAAATCATGAATATAAAAGGGAAAAAAATCAGTCTTTTAAGACTGTATTCAGTTCTTTAGAAATACTAGTTTTTCAAGAACTATATTTAATTTATTTAATTCTTTAGAAACTTACAATACTAGTTCTTCAGGAACTTTACATCTTGATGAATAAAAAGGAAATAAAATTTGTAGAAATAAGTTACTGAGCCAAATATATTTCATAAAATATAAATAGTAATGAAAAGAGAAAATAATATTGAAATTGATACAAGCTAAGTAACATAGAAGTTCATATGTGCTAAGATTTCAATATAAATTAAATAGAGTGATCGTGTTAATAACATGTTAAGAAAATAAAAAACAAGTAAGAACGTACATATTCATAATAAAAATTAAAAGAGAAGTTCATCCATTTTCTATATATTTTTCCCAATACTTAGAATATAAGATAAGTAGTCTATTTGTAGGAGAAGAAAATGAAAACGTTAAAGGACATTAAGAAACCCAAATATCATGGAAAACCAAGAAACTAAACCCAAGAGTCATGATGTCTAAGAGATTTTAATGGGCATTCAATATATATAATTATAGATTTTATAACACAATTTACATTTTGTTTTTTAAAAAACCTATAATATTAGTTACTATCAAAAGTATAATATTAGATAATGAGTTAAATTATTGAGTGATATGATAAATACAACTTTTTATAATTCATAACTTGAAGGTACTACAATTATAATCTTCCAACTGCCAACAGCATCTTTACAACTGTTTAGTAATGTGGAATATGGCGGAAAGTTCCTGCAGTTTAGTCCTTATTATTTATGAAAAGAAGAAACGTACGTAGCTCATTCATTTAATATTTCATAATTGGACCCTTTCTTTTTCTCTCCCTTTATCAAAATCAAAATATCCTCTCATCTGATCCTTTATTTCATACAAAAAAATAAAGATTCTTAACAAAAAAAATCATCTCGATTAAGCATCTATTATAACTCTCTAGGGAGAGAAGTGTTAAGAATAAACTATAAATGAAGTTTGAGAAATAAACTATAAATGTTAAGAATATTAGAGATTGGAATGAACATTTGTCGTAATAAATAAAATAGAATTGAATCACATGAACATACTGCATCTGGGATAAAATATACCGCTCAATTTTATGCTGTCTATAAACGATAGCATACTGCAAGCTAGCTAACAGTACACTCGGAAGGTATCTTGTACTTCTTGGCGTGGACCTGCCATCTCTGCTATTAAATTTGTACACAACAACGTGCAATTATATGATTGTTTGTTTTTATATTTTAAATTTTTTTAAAAAGAAATTAATGTTTGTTTTTGGTTTTTTATTAACTTCAAATTAAAATATTTTTAGTGTTTTTAAATCATTTTAATATACTGATGTCAAAAATAATTTTTTAAGAATAAAAAACATCATTAACATGTATTTTGATATAAAAACTTATTTGAAATGGTGGTGGTAAAGGGTTTGAGATCTGCATAGCAGGTCTCGAGTTCGAGTTAGGGCGTGCACTTCTTGTAAGAGCCTGGGACAGCCGGAGTTTTACTCGCTCACGTGGACCTATAAAGTACGCTTTTCGAAGGGTGGAGTTTCCTCGAATAAAAAAAAAGTTATTTAAAAAGTAATCACAACTACGTTACCAAACAAACACCGTCATTTTAGACCTAACGTTTTGTGAGAAGTAAGTACATGATGGGAGGGAGATATATGGCTTGACATTTGGGTAGGTAAGAATTTTAGGCTTCTCTTGGAACGACAATTGCTTAGAAGTTTTGAACACAATGTTGGCATCATATATATAGCTTGGACATTCTAGTCAGAGTTCAACGATAACAATTAAAGAAGGGCAGAAAGTCTCCATATAGCTAGCATGCACGCACATGAGGACGGGAATTCATTCCTCCACAGGCTGGACTCATCACTTAATGTATATATAACATACATCATGACCTAACTTATATATCATCATTTCAGATCATCGTTATTTAATTTTGTCTTCTTTTTCAACCGGAGTACGAGTAGGGATTGATTTGTTTTCTTTTTCAACCGGAGTAGAGATCGTTTGTTTCCAGGGGATGCAGCTCGTGAAAATCATGTATTATATGGTTTTCATGAGGCGTGTGCGTCTTAAACGAAGAAACACTAACCTTCTAACCTTCTAGAGAAGAGTGATAAATAGATATGTAATACTATACTTATTAGATTTGGTTTGAGGAGATTGGATTGCATATTTGTCAAGTCAACAAGGATCTATAGTAAAATAACCTTTTTTTTTTTTTTAAATAAACTCAAACTATATTATGTTAGATAAAATTAAAAAAATATATATCAATTTAAATAAAAAAAATAATTTTTTTTTGGAGTTGACTTAGATAGGCGTCATTCTAGTTTGGTTGAGTCAATTAGATTACGGATTGATCTGTCAAGTCACTTGAGTTTGATCGAGTTAACTTTTAAAATATTTTAAAAAATCAATAAGTCAAGGACTGTATTTTAAAAGGATTAATCTTATGTCGACCGAGTCATAGATCAACCCGAGTTTTCACTGAATCTACTGAGTTTTTCTTCATAAGTTTTTATTTAATGCAAATTGGTCTAGGACCCAAACCAACTAGGTCCATGGTGAATCTTTGGACAGGTCCGATATTTATAACCACCCTATCAAGTCAACTCTTTAATTACAACCTTTAAAATACATGAAGTTGTTAATTTGCTCCATTCCAAAAAAAATTCACAATGCTAAGAAACGTCAAGTAATTCAAGAACTTAAAATAAAGGGGTCATGAATGTGATATGAGTACGCAGCTCAATGTTTACTTATTTGTTATTTTTTGGGATAGCCCAAATTAGTACCTAACTTTTGACCCTTTCTCAATTGGGTCCTCCACTATATTTTTACTATCAAGTCCAAAATGTATAAAAAAGCCCTCAATCTGATCCTTACATTGACAGATATGCCCACCATTATCTACAGGCTGGGAACCTAATTGAGAGCATATAGACATGTCTTTTGAAGAAAGGATCCAATTGAGGATTTTTTTGATATGTTGGGACCTTGATTAGTTGAAAATATATATGTTGAGGACCCGATTGAGAAAAGGGTTATAGGTTACAGACTAATCTGAGCTCAACCTTTTTTTATTTTTATGTAATGAATTGATGATGATAATGATACTCAATAAATAAATAAATAAATAAATAAATAATACTCCACAATCTCTCTATTGATACGTTTTTATGTAATGAATTGATCCAAATGGCTTCTCGTGTGGTGTGTGTGTGTATATTATTTCTAAACAATTTTAAAATATTATAAATTTCACATCAATTTAATACATTAAAAAATATAACTTCAAAGTTCGAATTCATAAAGTAAAGAGAATTAGCAAATCCCTTCCGCTATCAAACCTACTCTTAAAGTTGTAAAAAAGGTTTTACTCCCGTTCGTTGTTCTGATTTTTTTTTTCTTCCATGAAATGGCCAGCAGCTTTTACTTAGGCTATAGACAAAGGTGACGCTCTCACATAATTTCTGAACTTCCATAAAATATCTCTTAAATTTTGAACGTGAGATCTTTTAAGTTTTTATGACGTGAGAGAAGCTCTGGTCAAATGATGCGAGTCATCTTCGAGAAAACAAACTGCAAAAAAAATTAAAAAAGATGCACCAAGTTGATTTGTAATGATGCAACAAAGACCTGTGATCTACCACTCCAATAAAATTCAAATCACATCACCAGAGGTCGTTAACTCATTTGATTGATCACCTAACTCAAGTCCCTAATCTATTCGTAGCGATTAGTTCAAATAATTTGTAGCTTATTTGGATTCTAATGGTTATCCTATCAATTTGTTATGTATTATTGCTCTAATCCAACAATCCAATCCAAGTATGGTGACATTTCATTTCAAAATGGAACACAAGCGTTGTCCCATATAATGTTGTTATCATTTTGGAGCTCTCCATAAACAAAAGAAAACAAAAACATATTGGAAGAAAATAAAAATATATATCATTTAGAAGAATATACTAGAACGCCTAGAAAATTGATGAAGACTGGTAAAGAAAGATCAAAATATATAAGGTTGAAAAATTTGATAATATATTTTCGACTGATGAAGACATTATTGGTAAAAATAAATTCAATTTAAGGAGGAAAAATTAGAATTAGATGTTTAAGGACTCAATTGAACTTTTTCAAGGTTTAATAAAATTGATTTTTGAACTCAATTTAGGCTTTAATTGGAAGAAGTTAAAATCTAGGGGTCAAATTGGAATTCTTTAGAGTTAATTTGGTCAAATCAAAGATTTAATTGCATAAAATATTAAAGTTTGATAGATAATTAGAGATTTGATTGAAGAAATCAAAAACCAAAGACCAAATTGAAAAAGACGCATGAATATAGGAGTTGAAATTGATCAAATCAGGGGCCAAATTGAAGAAATCGAAAGTTTGATGGTCAATTGAGGGTTAAAATATACAAATTCAAAACCAACAACTAAAATGAAAATAACAGTCAACTTTGGGGCTGATAATTGAGTTTGACAATGGTAAAATTGCATGAAAATAAAAGTCCAGAGGTAATAATGGGTATAATTAAAAGCAATTGGAAGGACATAGATTCAATTGAAATTAGTCAATCCCAAGTTAAGAACATTAAATGATGTGTCGTTCAGATTTAATGAAGAGAAGGTGAATGATGCATCGCTCGTCAGCTTGCATCTCTGTTTTGACAGTGTTGGCTTATTGCGTTAACAACTTCAAATGAATGAATGTGGAGTTATTGACTTCTAAATTGAGTAAAGTTGGATTTAAATGAAAGGTATGCACTCGCTCTACTAACTTCAGGTGGCTTTAGACGATGATAATGTCATAATTGCTATGAAGAAGCCTCGAAAGTCGACAACTCAGTCAACCCCAATAGTGCAACCATCATGCAAAAATTGATTTACTTTACATGGATTCACACACGAAGGCTCTTCAATGAGTTCTTATGAAGGGTTTACAACACTTCCTTCAAGATCAAGAGGTCAAAATGGATTCAAGACCTCTCAAAACTCTAGGAAAACCCTATAAATACCTCCCTCAAGATTAAAAAAAAGAAGAAGAGAGAGGCTGAAAAAAAGGAAAAGAAAAGAAAATAAAAGAAAAAGAGAAATGTCAATAAGAAACATAAGTGTAAAGGTTTAAAAGCCTAAACAAAAGTTTTCTTAACCTATACAAGTTTGTGAGAGGCAAAAGGTTCCAAATGAAAGCCATGAGAGACTAGTTGTTCTAGGTATACATTGCTGATCTAAAAGTATGTCCTTTATAGTCTACTTTCATTGTTTTTTTGTTTTTTTTTCTATTTATGTTTACAAGCATAGAAACAAGTGATGTTGTATTCACCTTTTTGTTGCTATGTTTTTTATTTAATGATCTTTTGAAGTCTTTTTATATTTTTGATATATTAAAGTTGTTATTTAAGTTTATATATATATATATATATATATATATATATATATATAATAATGTTGTTTTAGTTTTTGTTTAACTTAAGCTATGAATGTTAAAGTAAGAATGTTTACCATGGGTTTGTTGGGCCTGTTCTTGCACAAAATGGATTTAGAAAACCAATTTCGAATCTATGTTGCATGAACATATAGGTTGTTTTAAGTTAATAGTTTTTTATTTGGTACCTAATGCTTGATTTTGATGCTTTGATGTTTTTTTTTTTAGTTTTTTATTCAAACAAATTTGTGTATGATATTGTAACTTGTTGGAATAAAAAGAGCATATTTTAGACGCCAAAAATACCTATTTCTGGGCTTGGCAGTGGTTGCCTTTGTAGGCATTTTTCTAGGTTTTTTGACAATGTTTTTTGTGTAGTTGGGAAGAACATTGCCTTATCTTCTAAGTTTGGATCAATTTTGGTTTATTTATTTGAACATAACCCTTCCTTACACATTATTAACTAATAATCTAGTGTTTATTTGCATTAATAATGTGTTTAAATGGTCTTTAATCCTAGGATTTTGGTTTTAAACTAAAAACCATTTTGACAAAATCATGATATTTAAGTGATAATCGAAGTGAATGGATGTTAGATTATTGATCCTTACATGATTTCCAACATGTATGTGCCTTTGTTTTGACCAAATTTGGTTTGTTTTGGGTTCCAGGTTGATAGGTTTGTTTCGGCGTTCTTTATTTTTTTGGCTTTTGATTTGTTTTGCTCAAGTTTTTTTTAATTTGTTTTTTGTATTTTTAGGTGTTTAATCTATTTTTGGCTTTGGTTTTTTTTTTTAGATTGTTTTGAAGTCAAACTAATATTTTAGGTTCAGTTTATGATCGAACTAAAAATTTCAAGTCAACTCGGTCGAGCTGTGTAAAAAAAAATTGAGACAAAGGGTTTAATACCCTATTTCATTTGCCATGTTTTGTTAAAGGTTTTTTTTTTTTTTTTTAAGTGTGTGTTTGACAAACACCTTTTAGGCTTATTTTGATAGTCTTATTTCAATAAAAAAAAAAATGAGTTTTTGCTAAATAAAAGCATACAAAATAAAAACAAATAAAAACAATTTTTTTTTTTTGCATATGGCCAAAAATCCTAAAATTATTTGAACATCTTTTTTTTCAAATAAAATTTAAAATACTTTGGCATGTTTTGTTTTCTAAAAACAATATATTGCATGAATTTTGTCCTATATCAAAAAAATTAAAAATTATTTATGAAAAGAAAATATTATTTACTTTTAATATAAGGATAAAAAAACCATAAAATGGGTTAATATCCAAAATATTAGTAGAGATAATAATTTTATTTCTCACCTTAGTATAAGGATAAAAAATTCCGTATGAGGTTAATATCTAAAATATTATTGTGAATAATACAACACAGTCACTTCTAATATAAGAATAAAATTCACAATGAATTTTATTTGAAATGATGCGATAGTAAAAATTCTAGTTTTACCCTGAAAGAAACCTAAACAATAATTGAGGATACTTTGTCTTCTTAAACTGAGTTCTTGACCTAAAAAATTAAGGTTTGTTCATAAAAATAAAATTCGTAATGAATTTTATTTGAAATGATGCGGTAGTAAAAATTCTAGTTTTACCCTAAAAGAAGCCTAAACGATAATTGAGGATACTTTGCCTTCTTAAACTGAGTTCTTGACCTAAAAAATTAAGGTTTGTTCATCATAACAAATCCTCTATGGTAACTCAATAGAGATAGACATCATTAGACTATAGAAAACAATAAAAAAAAAATACAATTTACCTAAGGTAAGACGTATTAGAAGTGCCATTACCTTTAATTTACTCAACCAATCCCTTGCTTAGAATCTCCGAAAAAAAAAACATTTAGGGTTCATAGTAGTCATAATACTGAGTGATAACTCCTCAACCAAACAAAAGACTTTCCAGACCTCATTCGGGAAGAGTCACTGTAACACCATACATGTGCTACAGATACCATAATAAGTTGCTCTAGGCCAAATACTAATTAATGTCACACAACTCTATGATGCTAAGTTAAAATATTTTATATGCAAAGTACATTCATAATTAAAATTTGAACATATACACAAATTTGATCTTTTAAGGTTATGTTTCTAATCTAGATAGGATGAAAGGATGATTATATGCATTAGTCGTTTGCAACTGTTAATAGGTATTTATCAATTATAAAGTGGTGGAAAATCTCCAAATAGCCTTCATTGCCTTTTCTTCACTGCAAGTATGAATTAGAGATATAACCAAAAAATTCATGAACTTTAAAAAAAAAAAAACTAATGATGTAAACCCATAACATATAAGGTTGACTCGATCAAAAGATAGTATAATTAAAAAAACTATAAGTCGATGATGGTCAAACTCCATTTATTAGAACAAAAAAAAAAAGAGTAAGTTGTGGGAAACTCAATGATAATATCAATAAACATGGGCCAACGACTTAACCTTGAAAACTCTTGACCTGATTTCTTACCTAGGTCGATATTCAAATTGAATCATGTGAGAGTTGCTACGAAGTGGGCCAATTAATTTGGCAAGTCCAAAGTTAATTCGGATGACCAGAAAAAAAAAAGGGTTGGCTTACAACAAAAAAGATGACATTTTTCTGCTGTTTTAATACCGACATGATAAAATATTAGATCACACATGATTAATAAGGGTAAATGTCAAATATGTGACCTTTATCATGTACATGACTATAATGCGCTACCCCGGTTGTGCATCTATCCTTTTCCTTTCTCTTTCTTTAGTCTATAATTGTTTTTGCCTTATTTGGGCTTGGATTATATGAAAATCAATATTAAATCAAAGATATTAATAGAGAATAAGAGGCTAAATTGAAAAAAAAAAAGACTTAGCTCGAGTGGGATATGATTTTAGCCTTAATTAAAGATGTATTATCAAGTTAAGGATTAAATTAAATGAAAGTCAAGACTTAATTAAAGAGTTATTAGTGAGTTAGGGATTAAATTAAATAGTTTAAATGAGATTTGAGGCTTAATTGAAGAGTTACTATCGAATTAAAGACCAAAATAAAAAAAAGAAAAAGGAAAGGCTAGTGCATGTGTAGTACAAGCTAACGTGTAAAAAGCACTGCAAAATTTGAGCGGTACATGTGGGCTCTTGACACCTCCCAAGATGGTCTTGTTTGGTGTTCCTGGAACTACCTCGACTTCCCCATCTTCCCTAGACGACGCGTGTAGCATAATTCTCTATGACGTGGTGCTGATGACCTTTACCCTTCTATTTTTTTTTTCCTTTCTTGTCCTTTGGATTCCACAATCTAATTTGTTTTTCTCTTTCATTACAACCTCTCATTTTTCTTTTTGTCAATTTTAGTCTCTCTAGTTTAAATCTCTTTGAAAATAAAAAAAATTGAGCAAATTTTTACAAGGTCGAATAAAAATCAAATGCTTAGATGTTTTTTGACGACACAAGAAGTCCACATATAGAATATGAAACAAAATACCAAGTCTACTTGCAAAACATATCAATATAAAATGATCAAATTGAATAATAATAATAAAAAAATAATAATTACACTTTGTGATCCCACATTGCAATTGAGTGAGGGGCTACATGGAAACACCTACATATTTTATAGTTTTATTGCTAAATATTTTTCTTGATCACAAAAAAATGAGTATATGATTTTTGTTGGATCAACTAGATGGTTAGTGATGAAGTCATAAAGACTCTATACAGGAATGAATGTTTCTAGCTATATCTTAAGCTTGTTTAAATATGAGATTCACAACAAGAATTCACAGTTTTACCGATGGAAATATTTCGTCGGTATGTGATTGATAGTATGTCGGTACAATATTTACCGACTAAATTACCAACGGAATATGTCCGTCGGCTTACCTTTCGTCGGTGATTCCGCATTCCATCGCTATATCGGTTGGCAAAACAAAAAAACCATTTACCGACGGTTTTACAGACGGATTTTGCGCGTAAAAAAAAAAACTTTCCTGCTTCACAAATACCGACGGATTGTTATTCCGTCGGTGATATCAAATTCACCGACGGTTACTTTCCATTGGTAAATTGATCGGTAAATTGTTGAAATACTGACAAAATATTCCGTCTATAATTTCGTCGGTAAGTTAAAATACTGATGAAATTTTTTCGTCGGTAAATCCGTTGGTGAGTCATGAAAACGCCGACCGAATTTATCGGTCAGTAAATTTGTCGGTGATGGTCGCGGCTACTGTCTAATGCCGACGGATTTATTCCGTCGGTGAATCCCTTTGTAATTGTTTTTTGATTTTTTTTATAATTATTTAGAATACTTAATATAAAATGATATAAATTAATGGTAATAAAAACTAATTATGCAAATAAAATTTATATTAAGTATCAAAAACAAAAAATGAAAGATAAATAATATTCATTACAAAATAAAATTGTTCAAAAAAAACATTAAATGAAATTTTAAATGTAAATAATGTTTATCAAAAATTAATATAAAGAAGGTTGAGGAGAAACAGGAGGAGGAGGAGGCTGGCTGTTATGCGGCCAACTTGGATTGGGTGCACATGTTCCGCCTTGTGTCATGTTGATGACCATTTGACGAAGCTCTTCATAGGCCGCTCTTTGTTCTGCAGATTCTGCTGTATATTGTTCTTTGAGTTGTGTGTACGCCTCTGATAGGTGGTCGCACCTTTGCTGCAAGGCCATAAACTCCTTAGATTGGGAGCTCGATACTGATTGGGAGCTCCCGACGGTTGAAGCAGTACGGGTCGCCCGCAAGTTGTCGGCCCTAGTGTTGGAGAGCCCATAAACCCGATTCTTATCGGGTCCACCTGATGATCCAGCCTCCATCCATAAATCTGGATCGAATTCCGGATGGGTCGAAGGATCGTCCCCGTATGTCTCCCTCAACCGATTATTATATGTCTCCTGAAAATAAAAAAAGTAATCATCATATTCAATTCAATAAACATAATAATAACTTACAAAATAAAATGGTTGAACAAACATACCACAAAATGTTGAGCGCGGCTGTCAACGAACTGTTGCACCCCTTTTGGCGGTCTTGACTCCGCACGTGCGTCTCCACAAACAGCTCCATAGGGCTCGGCTCACGTCCAAGAGACGTAGCCTATAATGAAAAAAATTTATTAACAACAAATTAATTGAACGATATATTTCATTTAAATTAATCTTACCATCCGTTTCGCATGTGCAGCAAACGGAACGGAGCCGCCGGTGTGCGTTGTCACCGAGCCATGAATTGGCCGATTCCGGTTGCCAGCACCGGACTGTGAGCGTCGTGTGAACCGCTCAGACGTCACGTGCTCAAGATAGTGCGGCCATATATCCTCCGGGATGTATATCGGTTTGAAATCCCTCCAAACCGCAACATCGTTCCAGCCTTGGAACCCCTATCCCTCGCAGTTTTTTTTGCCTTTTTTTGGGCTTCGTACCAAAAATCACGCAACCTACTTAACGCAATAAAAAATTACATTTCAAAACATAAATTTTTTTGTAAAAAAAAGTTGTATTGTTTTCGATGTTACCTAGTTGCCGCGTGATTTTCCCATACCCTCCTCACAACATTGTTATGTTCCTCGTCCCAGCAGAATCGATTCTGTGTATAAAAAATAATTTTTAAAAATGTTAATAATTTATTTACAATTATATTAAGAATTTATTAGAAATAAGCTAAAATTATATATTAACACGAACCTCAAATCTGGAAAACCATGCATTGATTTGAGGCATCCATTCAGGATGCCTGGATATCTGACTCCATTGAAACAATGGAATCTCCATCGACGCTTTAAACGCCGATGATATTACTCGGGCGGCCTCAATGTTTGTGAACCTGAAAAGAATTGAAATTAATTAAATAGTGACTTCATAAATTTGTTTTAAATTTGTTTTTTTTAAAAAAAAAATTAAAACCTTAACGAACTTACATTGAAAGATCGTCCTTCCATTGTACCTCGTGCTTGCGGGTCCATCGATTCCGCTGCGAAGGCAGGCCGCTTCTGCGATGTGAAGTAGCGCTGGAAGAGGCAGCATCAACTGACGACGCAAGTGGTGTAGGTGCCTCTTCTTGAGAGGCACCTAAGGAAATGTCTTTGTCGCTGCTAGACGAACTTGATGCGACCGGACATGAAGCTCTGGATTTCATTATGTGCATCTAACCAATTTTATATAAATAAATATATAATTCAATTGAAATGTTAAAAAAAATTCAGCAGCACCTCCCCTATACTTGAAGACTACCCAAATCCACAAACCTGCAAATATTAACAATAGCCACAACCAATTGACCCAATCTATACTAATTATTCCAACATATTCAATTACTAATCCTAAGGTAAATTAAATATTAACAATTACAATTCAACAAATTATTCAATAATTATTCTAATACAACAAAACTATAAATTCAAAATAAATAGAAACAATTAAACACAAATCATCAAGTTAGAGTAAAATTAATAATTCTTCCAACATATTCAATTACTAATTATATGGTAAATTCAACATTAACAATATTAATTCAACAAAATATTAAATATTCATTATGGCAATACAACAATAAAATTTATTCAATAAATTAAAAAAAATATAAACTAACTATTAAAAACATATGCAATAACTAATTATTCCAACAAATGCAATTACTAATTCTAAGGTAAATTCAACATTAACAATAATAATTTAACAAATTAATTAACAATTATATATGGCAATACAACAATAAATTATATTCAATAAATTAAAAAAAATATTGACTAACAATTACTAATTATTCTAACATAGTCAATTACTAATTCTAAATTAAATTCAATTTAACAACAATTCTAATAAATTATCTAATACAATTATGACAACACAACAATAAAAAATATTCAAAAAATTCAAAAAAAAAAACCTACATCAAGAAAAGGAACGAAATATACATACCTTAATAATGTGTCCAGTTCAAAACTTTATCTACATTACAAAAAAATACACCAAAACAACAAAATAACAAAAATAAAAACAACTAAAACTAAAATAAAAAAAATAAATAAAATAGAAAAAACACATACCTTTTAATATGATGAAAACAACAACTAATCTTGCTAGAGATTGAAGGTGAAAGCCTTGAAAGATTGAGAGCAACAAAATCAAATGTGGAGGGCAGCGGAGGAGAAGAAAAAATGAAGCGAAGCGGCAGGGCTAGAAGTTATATGACAGATTTACCGACGGATATTAAAAAATATTATTAATTTTTTAAATCCGTCGGTAACAGGTCAAAAATCCATCGGTAAGTTTTGAATTTCGCACCGAATTTTTTAATTACCCTCCAAATTTTTCGCGGTCCGTCGGTGATTCCGTCGGTAATATGACATGGTCAGAGGTGTACCCTTTGGAATTCGCGCATTCCGTCGGTATTTTTGTCTGTAAAATTTGCCCACCGACAACTTACTGACGCACACATTCCGTCCGTATATACGTCGCTAAAGTCGTCGGTATGCACGTCGGTGATTGTGGCATTTCTGTGTAATTATTTTCCAACTCTCTGTGAGATGCCGACGGAATAAAGTCTGTCGGTGACGACATCGGTGATTGTGGCATTTCAGTGTAATTATTTTCGAATTCTCTGTGAGATGCTGATGGACAACAGTCCGTCGGTGAAGACGTCGCTAAAGTCGTCGGTATAAATGTTGGTGATTGTGGCATTTCGGTGTAATTATTTTCCAACTCTCTATGAGATGCCGACGGACTGCAGTTCGTCGGTGAAGACGTTGCTAAAGTCGTTGGTATGGATGTCGGTGATTGTGGCATTTCGGTGTAATTATTTTCAAACTCTCTGTGAGATGCCGACGGACAGTGGTCCGTCGATATGGACGTTGGTGATTTTCAATGTACATTAGGTGTTGTGTTTGTATTTTCTGTTTACCTTCCTGCAAAAAATTCAATGACAAATTGTCCATCGCATAAAACAATAGCAACAATGCTTAAACGATAAATATATATTTCATGTTTCAAAATATATCATCCATAATGTAAATTACATTAAGAAAAGGGTTTTAAACAGAATTAGTCAGAATTATCTTCTTCTTCTTCTTCTTCGTCATCAATTGAATAGCCATCACCTTCATGACAATCTTCAATATGGATATCATCTTCTTCATCGACATTTTCTTGTCTGCTAGAGCTCAAAACACGAAAATTTGAATTTTCTTCCAATTCAATCGAAGGAGCAACTCGATATGGTTCAACTAACTCACTAACTTGAAAGACTTCATCCCGCACACTTGTTTCTTCGTTCTCATCCTGAACAACCTCGACACGACCCTGTGGTTTTGTTTTTAAAACAGACAACCAATCAACTCTTGATCGATCCTTTCTAAATGAAGGGACGTATGTGTAATAAACTTGTTGACATTGCTTAGCGAAAACAAAGACATCGTTTATGTTGCGGAGTCTAGCTTTTGAGTTGATTTCGACCAGACCATGGTGCGTATCAACTATGATTCCTCTGTCTGTTGTGTCATACCAATATCATTTGAATAAAAACAATGTATTCTGTTTTACTTGTGGATCCTTTAACACAAACACCGCAGTTGTATGTCTTTCTTCCTTGCCCGTATTCTTCAGTATGGAAAACATATCCATTGACAAAATACCCGTTGTAGCACTTAACTTTTCTTTCATGCCCGAGGCTTAGTGAAGACAATGGCTTAGACGCACTTCTTCCCATTTGATAAACCTTGTATACATGTAATGTACATCAATAAACGGTAAATGAACGAGAATCTCGTAATGATGCATACATACAGTAACAAGTTAGAATGAGTTTGTGATAGTGCTTACATGTGTTCTGAACCATGTGGCAAATTGTTCATCTTGTAATTGAAAGATCTGGGATTCGGTCAGCTGCGAGTTATTGGAGAGCAAATATTGTCGATGTTGCCTGCAAGTGATAATGAGTGTATGATATTACAATATATAATTAAATATATTACTGACAAAGTTTAATTAGTATTACACATATATAACTTACTGAATAAATGGTCTCAGCTCATCACAGTTAAATAGAACATAGTTGTGTGCTTGTTTGAATTCTATTTCCGACAAATATCTTCCTCTTACGGCATTTTTAGGTGTGGGTCGTCCAGTATTGGAGAATATTGACAAGTTCCCACTGGAAGGCACTTCACCGCCATCGTCATGCCGTGGAACGCGATTGATTCTTGTTCTCAGATGAGGTTCGAAATAGTACGAGATAAATGTTGATATCTCTTCAACAATATAGGCCTCAGATATCGAAGCCTCAACATGCGCCTTGTTCTTAACCTTTTTTTTAGATTAAACAAGTACCTGCATTGAAGTACAATTCAAGTTTTTCAATTAAGAAAAACATAGAAAATACTTTAAGATATGAATTCCATTGCAACTGTAATATCTCACCGTTCGAATGGGTACATCCATCTATACTGGACCGGTCCTCCAGCTTTTGCCTCGAACGGTAGATGTATAGGGAGATGCTCCATTGAGTCAAAAAATGAAGGAGGGAATATCATCTCAAGTTTGCATAGTGTCTCGATGATATTCGTTTGAAGCTCTCAATGTGCTCAACATTCATCTTGCTGGAGCATATATCTCTGAAGAAATGACTGATCTCCGTTAGTGCATCCCATATTCCCTTTGGCAACAAATCACGAAAAGCTAATGGGATGAGTGTTTGCATAAACACGTGGCAGTCATGACTCTTCATTCCATACAATCTGCAGTCCTCTATGTTAACAAGCCTTGATATGTTCGATGCATGTCCATCCGGAAACGCAGACTCTTAAGCCATTTGTAGACTAGCAGTTGTGCGTTTTTCTCTAACACGAAGCTTGCCCTTGGTTTTGCAACCCGTGACTCTCATAAACCAACTCCATATTTTTACGGTTACAGTATAAAGCTATATCCAATCTAGCCTTCATGTTGTCCTTTGTCTTCCCCTTCACATCCATGACGGTGTTGAAAATATTCTCAAACACGTTCTTTTCGATGTGCATGACGTCAAGGTTATGGCGGAGAAGATTAGTCTTCCAATACGGAAGCTCCCAAAAGATACTTCGCTTTACCCAATTATGGGTCAAACCAAAACCAGGAAACTTTTGCTTACCTGATTGAAGGCCAAACACAATGTCACCGTACTCTGATACAACATGATGCAATTCTTCACCAGAAAGACGCGGGGATGCAACATCTTTTTCAACTCTACCAACAAAGAAATCTTTTCTGTTCTTTCTGAACCTGTGATTAAGTGGCAAGAAGCGACGGTGACAGTCAAAAAAAGAAGCTTTACCTCCGTTTGCTAGCGTGAATGCCTTGTTGTTTTCCATGCAGTATGGACATGCGAGTTTCCCATGCGTGCTCCAACCAGAAAGCATTCCATAAGCTGGAAAATCACTGATAGTCCACATCAAAGCCGCCCTCATAAGGAAATTTTGTTTCCTCGATATATCATAAGTCAGAGATCCGGAGGACCACAACTGCGCCAGCTCATCTATCAACGGTCGAAGACAAACATCTATATTCCGCCCCGGGCTGCTTGGAACTCCGGCCTCATACACATTCTCGGTGGCAAGTTATAAACTGTGAGAATGACCGGCCAACAAGAATAGGGAGCAGCAAATGACCCAAATGGGTTGAACCCGTCTGTACACAACCCAAGTCGACATTCCTTGATTCAGCAGAAAAGTCAGGATGAACACTGTTAAAGCGTTTCCACGCTTCGCCGTCAGAAGGATGCACCATCACACCATCAACGCATCATGTGTTTGGTGCCATGTCATGTGCTCAGCAGTCCTTGGTGACATAAATAACCTCTGCAGTCTAGGTGTGATCGGGAAATATCTAAGTTTTTTATATGCCACTAGAGTCTTCCCCTGCCAGTTCTGGGTTTGTAACGGGAATGCCCGCATGTCATGCACTCGGTCATCTCAGCATTTTCAAGGTAGTATAACATGCAGAAGTTAGGGCACATGTCAATTTTCTGGTATCCTAAACCGAGGGGTTTCATCATGGACTTCGCAGCATAGAAGTTCTCTTTGAGCCTGTTCCCTTCAGGTAAAATGCTTCTTGCCCAATCAATAATTTTGTCATACCCGGCCTCACTCAACCCGTGATCTGACTTGATGGTGAACACCTGTGCCACACCGATAATTTACTGTGGTTTGTGCAGCCATCCCATAATGGTTCGTCAGAATCTTTCAACAAATCAAAAAACCTAGCTGCCTCTGCATTAGGTTCTTCTTCTACGATTGGACATTGATTGACATTTCTTGATTCATTCTCATTGCATCCATAACCATGTTTCTGTAAGGATTAGTGTTGTCATTTGCCGCTTCATGCACGTTGCTAGCACTAGAAGTTGACCCAACCACCGTTTCTCCATTCTCCTATTACTAACAAATACCTCTCCATGTGCATTACCAACCCTGTAATCCTCCACAAACCCTTTGTGTAGAAGATGCATCATTACAACATCTGGATGCAGATACTTTTTATTTTGACACTTCCTGCATGGACACCTAATACCGCCTCCAGTAAAATTTCTGGGAATAGATGTTGCGAAATTAATAAAACCCTGAACCCCGTTACAATAATCCATCCTCCGCAATCCTTGGGGTGAATCTAGATACATCCATGAACGATCATCCATGACTTCTATCGAACCTCTATAAAATTATGATGACATCATGTATATTAATTAACTAAGTTAGGTAAATAAACTTGTAAATATTACTTTACCTCGAGATTATCCAACAAACCAATCACAACTTCTCATAAATATTAAATATTCATTATCATTTATCAACGTCCATACAAATTAATATATATAATATATATATAATATAATTAACAGAAATTACCACTCTGCAATACCATCGATAAAACTTAAAAAGACCCATTAAGCAAGCTATTAATTATTTCAAAACATAACATGTAATTCGGTAATTCCACAAAGTTTTAACAATTTACAAACAAATACAATCTTACAAAATCTAAAACAAACCATAACAGGTATAAAATTATACATTCATAAACTACAAGTTTATTTGAGAAATAACAACAAAACATGTACATCTACTAATCAAAATACATATACTAAAAAAAAAAAATTGACATTTAAATGTTAAAATTTAAACAGATAGAATTACTTTAAAAAATTGATAAAATCCGTCGGTAAATCAGAACACGGATGCTGTGACCACAAAACTTCAAGAAATACAATTGCTGAGATGAGAAAGATTTTTGTTTGGGGGTGAGGGGGGGCTGGTTATTTGCAGATGGGGAGACTTAGGATTAGGAAGAAGAAGGAAAAATGGGGGAGGAGAGTGTCGGCAGGGCGACCATATATTCACTTTTTCCGACGGATTCACCGACGGAATAACACCGTCGGTGAATACGTCACTAATTGTGATAGAGAATCCCCACGTCACCGCAAGGACCTGCTTTTTCATATCCCTAGGTGATTCCGTCGGTATTTTTTGACGGTGCACCTGTCACGTCACCCGTACGAATCTGGCATTCAAATCCGTCGGTGATTCTGTCGGTATTTCTAACGGTGAACCAGTCACGGCACCCGAACGGGTCCTAGGTTTTGAATCCGTCGGTGATTATGTCGGAAACATCACCCGCAAAAACTCCGCCTCAGGTACTCGCCCTTTTTTCATTAATTCTGAACTTTCCGTCCGTAATTCGGTCGGTGATTACCGACGGAAATATTCCGTCGGTAATCACCGACCGAATTACGGACGGTATTATTCCGTCGGTAATTTCGATCGAAAAATACCGACAGAAATATTCCATCGGGGATTCAGTTGGTATTTAGCAAGTTTCTGGTAGTGATTTACTCTTCAGACACAATATTTCCAGCAAAAATAAGTCCTTTGTAGAAACAGGAGATACTCTAATGTTTAAATTAGTAAATGTAGGAGGAGAAAATAAAGTATAGAAAGAGAAAATAGAATGAAGTTGTATGAAGTGTGTATTTGAAAATTTTATATGTATGAAGCTTGTTGAATTATGTTGAATAGCAGCTGATTCCCTTTTCCCTTTTGTCCTTGGTCATTAGATGTTATAACTTCTTCTTTAGTCGTTGGATTGCCGATAAAATTTAGTTTGCTATGCAAAAATGTATGTATTTAGAAGAGAAGTATGAATAATTATGCATGGGCAATGTAGAAATGTGCATTTCTATTCTGCATAATTTCTTAGCTGTTAAAGACTAGGAATCCTAATTGTTAAGGCTAGCCTAAATGTGTAGGATGTCTAACCATTTTTGGACTTGGTCTAAATAGGTATTATTATTATTATTATATACTATTATTTGCCCCTTCAAGTTTTTTAAACAATCATGTTTGAAAAACTTTGATCACTAACAATGTGAGAAAAAAGTATTTATTGTATAAATATTATCTTGTTTTATTTATTTTATAAAGAAAGTTCCTTGCATTGCTAGGACATATAGAGTGCAAAAATTTTGAATTTTGAATTTTTTTAACTTAAAATGAAATTTTTTTTATGTTTTCATATATAATTTTGATGTGTTGATATTAAAATAATTTTTAAAAAATTAAAAAAAAATTATTTTAATTCATTTCTATACAAAAAAACACTTTAAATCGCTAGCACTACTCTAATTTCCTTTTAAACCCATGTAACTGTTCCTGTTTCTATTAACAAAAGCTACGAAACTGAACACATACAGAATTCCAAAGTTTCTACCCACGCTTGCTTCGAACCATTACCAGCCGTCTATCCAATGAACTTACTTTTGCTAAAATCTTGATTTTTATTACAATAATTACTAGGTGTGTAGAAGAGGAAAATTGAGGTATGACTTTTGAAAACATCAACTATACCTATGAGAGATATCTAGAACTTCTTAGGCAAGAGATTCTTCTTCTATGATGAACTTTGTTTTGACTCGGTTAGTCAACAACCCAACGTTAATTTTAAGTTTATATTGCAACAAACAATTCTCGTGATAATCATTATGACCATTGTTTTGCGTTGAAACATTGCAGTTCATCCATACTCTACACTTACGCAATGTGATTCTCTATTTTTTCCAAAGTCAAAAATATTAAAATTGTTAAAGAACCATCTCAGTATAATAATTTAAACTGTTAAGTGAGATTTCAAGATACGATTTATATTATTATTTAATATACCTCTTCAAATAAAAGTCATTTAAATTTAAAATTTGCACATATTTATTTTATCTTATGTTTAAATTTTATCAAATAAATAAGGATTTTATCAAATAAATAGAGATGATGAGATTCAAACTCGTAACTACTTAGTCATCAAGGCTTTGATACTATGTCAAAGAATCATCTCAACCTAATAATTTAAGCTATTAAATGAGATCTCAAGACATGATTTATATTATTTTCTAATAAAAATAAACAATTAAAAAGGGAGCATCAACAACTTTTTTTCTTTTGACTCTTGCATGATAAATTATATCAGACAGAAATAAGTATTTTTATATAATAATCAAAGTTTTAGTAATTGTGTCTTTTTAGTGCTTTAAACAAGAAAAAAACATGGCCTCTCTCTCGATCTCTACTATTTTTTGTTCAAGGATAGTAAACAAGTATTATCTAACTAAATACACTTCTCCTTTGAGCAACAACCTCTAGCAATTATTAATTTCTCGTTAAGCCAAAATAAGAAGAATTGAAGTCTAGGAAGTAATCATATTGTTTTCATGAATATTCTTTGCTGTTTACGCAATCAAAGCGAGAATAATTGCATAGGGATTAAATATTTACTCATATAATAATTATAATGGAAAATCATCTAGAAGAATATATATTAAAGTTAAAAGAGTCAACCCAGAAGGAAATGTAAAAGGCTGTGATTTATTAGAATGTCCTTAGCAAGGCGCTTGCTCTCTCTCTCTCTCTCTCTCTCTCTGACACATCGAACTTTAATGCTTATGCACATGGAGGGGTCTTCCATTGGCAGCCATTTCTGAATAATTTAAATGGATGACCTGCGAGAGGATGGAGATGAATTAATTTTTAAACCAATCAATCTAACCCTTGTTTTCTTTGGTCTGTTTTTTAATTTCAATTCATTATAATTTTATCTGTTGGGTGATGCAAGCATAACCTAATTAAATACATCAACACACAAAAAAACAAACAATTTTTTATGAGTGAAAAGGACTGCGAATGTAAACCCTAAATTTATAGGGTTATTCTCTTTAAAATAATAATAATGAACTCTCCTTTTTAGGAGATTTATAAAACCTTAAATAGACTAGAAACTCTACCTCAACTAGAAAAAAAAAAAATCAAAAGTTACAAAGAAAAGAAACATAAAATAAAAAAAAACATGAAACCTGAAAATAATAATAAAAATCATGAAAATTATCAAAATCAAGTATCTGGACGAGAATCTTGATATCTAAAGACTTAACAGTCCACATGACAATACAACAGCTACAATAAAAAAAAAACATCTAGAAACTGCTATAAAAATTTAAACACATTTCAATAACTAGATCAAAATTTATATTTATTTTGAGTTATTATTTTAATCTGTTATGATTAAACCTTTTTTTGGATCTAAATTTATTTTCTTGTTTATAAATATATTTGTTAGTTCATTATATTTATCTAACTATGACATACCATATTTTCATTACTTATAATCATTCATTATCACAAACAACACGAGTTTAAGATGCATGTTACTTAAAACCTTTGAGACTCGGTTGTGATTCTCATTGCGACATAAAAACTAATGACGTAAATATTTATAAAATTCTATAGTACTATGTCAGTGTATATTAATTATCAACTAGCTAAATATAATAGCAAAAAAGAAATTTTGAAATGGTATTGTTTGACTAGTTGCTGGCATATGTTGGAAGTATGTGGTATTAATTAAATATTAATCAATTATAATTAAAACATATCTATACAATATGATATGCACCATCAATTAGTGCATGTATAGCCATACAATTGCGTTCCCAATTTATTTTCACTCTTTTTTAACCTAAGACGACGTGCTCCCTAATTTCTTAATCAGGTTAACCAAATCTCTCTTGCTTGCGAGGCAATTTCTCTAAAAGAAATATCATAGTGAATAAATTGATATAAATAATTAAGAAATAACGAAAATAAGAAATAAAATAAAATGTAGAACAGTGTTAAAATTTCAACTCAATTCATGATAAAAAAAAAACCCCAGATAAAGAGTTATAATGTTTTTATTATGAAACTCATTCAATGCATTTGAACCTTTTGTTTTTTAATTTGAAACTATTAATCTTACTCTTAAACATATTTATTAAACATTACACGTGAAATGTTGCTATTATTGCTATATCATTATTATTAGATGGTACTATTTAGGAAGATACTATAATGTCCAGGCTAGGTAGGTGGAACGTTAACGCTTTCAAGTTTCCAGTACTGAATTTTCATGTCATCTACACTTATCCCTTCTTTGCTGCCACCCGCGCAAATAAATTAATTGAAATATTAATTTTAAGAGATGTAGTTTAACTGGTTAGGTTTTAAATTTGTTTTTTAGAAGTTATCTATTTGAATTTTATAAATTTTAGAGTCATTGAAGACTTACAAGATTGTTAATTTCAGGGATGCTTGCAAGCTAACTCAGCACCATATTAATAATAAAAAAAAATTAACTGGAATACCTGTCAAGTGTTCCTTTTAACTTACATATATAAGTTAAACCCATGTTTTTTTTTCTGTTTAAAACAATTAGCATTTAGTAATTCCAACTGTTAAAAATGAAAGCTGTCGGTAGTGTTTGTTTTCATGGTTGAAAAGTGTTTTTGTAGGATTTTGAATTTTTTTTATTTTAAATTAATGTTTTAAGTATTTTAAAATTATTTTAATATATTATTGTTAAAAATAAATTTAAAAAATTTAAAAAATATTATTTTATACATATTTCTAAATAAAAAATACTTTTAAAAACAATCATTAATTCATTAACCCTCTAAATAGACTGATCTCTGGCATATTGGTTTACTTCAGCAAAAAATATCAGTTGCTTCATCTCTATTATGCGTATTGATAGACAAACGTCTGCAATGGCATCCAAGGTTTACAAGCCGATACCAGAGGTTTATCTCTAATATACGTCCAGTCAAGGCCAAATCATTCTCTTTCATACTGAAAATTGTACCGAGTTCTTTACTTTCTTTTGACCTAATTAAAGCTGCACGTTAGGGAATTCAGACGACCATTTTTCACCTAACTATGCTGTCAAAATAAATTTCAAAGAAAACAAAATTGATGGCGAAAATGAACAGAAAACAACAAATTAATGGAGAAGCTTTCAGGGTAAAACACTAGGTGATTCTGCCTTGAGTATATCACATTGAAGTCCGGCAATATCCATATTGCAGCCCTAACAATCTAGGTGCGGTAGGATCCAGGTTTCGCAGGTGTTTTTTCTTATGCTTGTAGACAAATGTTAACAATGGCGTCGAAGTCATCTGTCGAGCAGATTTATTCTGACATGCCCAGGCAATGACTTCACACAATCTGGCCTTTCTAGCTACTTCATTTACTATTAAATTACCGTAACTTTAGCCTTTTACTCGTATTTTTAATTATTTCTTTATAGGGTTAATATATGACTTTCCTTCTACTAATACTGATATTATTTTAAGTTGCATGCTCATGAAAATGATATTCACATGCATTTGCTTAATTTGCCCAGGAACGTTTCGCTTTATTTTTTGAATATATACAACACAGAAGATTTGGATTGGATTTGGTTTACAGATGAAGTAAGAGAGAAATATAGCTAGAGAGACAGAATTACATTTAGATCACCTGGTGATAATCCATATATATATATATATATATATATGAACTACAATTCCCTTCATACGGCTTGAAAATTATTAGTTCTGCTGCAAGGTAGAGACATAGAGATATATATTTATAGAGAGAGAGAGAGAGAGAGAGAGAGAGAGAGAGATGGAGAGGGAGAGAGGGAGAGGGGGAGAGAGGTTATATATATGAGTTTAACCAAGATAGTTAACTAACATGGAGGAAGGAACCAAGCACAATCCTCTCTTCTTTAAGTCTATGCAGTCATTTTTCACAGTACTGAAATTCATTTCACATCTTTCGCTTGTCTCGAGCCCTTCTGCATGTTGCTCTAAACCAATGCTTTCTATATTACCCTACAAAATCATAAGAATCAATTATATACTGATAATATGTACCAAAATAATTAATTACCTGAAGGAAAAGAGAAAAAGGAAGAAGATTTTGGAAAAATAGAAAGAATCAGTAGTTTACAAGAGAACTGTTAAAATATCGATCATTTGTCTTCCTGGGATTCATATCTATCTGCCTCAAATCACTAACCTGTGATCCTAAAACATTGGAATAGTTAGAAAAGCTCATTTCTGGACCTTTTTTTCTCCTTAAAAAAAGAGAGAGAGATGGAGAGAAAGAATAATTAATCTAACCTTGGGACTATTCACAGGAGAACTAGCAGTATCCTCCAAGGAATCATCAAGAGAAATCTCTTCGGCTCTTGTTTTCTTGGAAGTTAACTTTTCTGGCAACGCCCCAAAGGAAGAGCAGGCAACAACATGATTTGTTTGAGATGATTTCCATGGAGGAAAAGAAGCAGCATCAGAAACCATTGAGGAGCTATCAAAACTAGAGCATAAACTCCGATCTTCTTCATTATGATTAGACAAATCTTCAAAATAAGACGTCCAACCACTCTCCTCAGCAGGAGAGACTGTTGTTTCTTTCGAACCAACAACAGCTTTATTAATGGACGGATAATTATCAGAGTTTTCCATATATCAGAATCTCTCGGGACAAAAATAAACGAGGAGAAAACTAACCAAGACGGTAGCTTGCTAGCAAGGTAGTGGTAGCAGTAAAATCTTATGGCACCTGCAGGGCTTTGAGAAACCTTTCTAAAGAAGGGTTTTATAATGGAAAAGGAGACGATGATGATGATTGATTAAGGAACGCAGGAAAAGGGTACCAATAATGTCGAATCTTGGTTTTGCCATGTGGGCCTAGGGGAGTTGTGGAAGTTAAAATTAGCAGTTGCAACACAAGAACAAGGCTCAAGAGAAAGAAAAAGAAAAAAGAAAAAAGAAAAAAGAAAAAGCAAAGACTTGGGACTGGAAACAGTGAGTGAAGAACGTGCAAGAGGAGAAAATAGAGAAAACTGAGTGTGTAGAGTTGACCTTTGTGGTTCAAATCGGATTCGCAACACATCATTGCTTCTTTATCATGACTTGCCTTTCAACCAGATACAATTATTGTCTTAATGCTTCGGCAATGAAATGGTCGATGGCCTTCGGTTTTAGCTCTGGGATTGAGAGCAGGAAGAAAGAAGGGCAGCCCAAGATGCTGCCATGGTGGATGGGCTTTCTTAGAGAGTAACAGTCTATTTGTTTCGCTCTTCCTTTATTCAATAATAACATTATTAACATATATAGTAGTAATGAACCTTATTAAGGTTTTTTTAAAAAAAAAACAATTGTCTGGTCAGATTGATAATTTTGTTTTATTTTATACAGTCAAACTACGAGTTTAATCTTAGACTAAAATAATTTAATACTTACTACTCAGAGATATTTTTGTATTTTTAATTTTTATAGATTAATGTAATTATTTTGATGCTCTTAAAGACAAAACTAATTGAGCTCTCATCTAAGGGCTTTTTTCATCATTTTTCATTGTTTTTATTAAAGTTTTCAAGGGTGTCCAGGGGTGTTATTGTAAATTATATTTATTAAATATAATTAAAAAAAATTTTGAATGGTGCGTAGGGGGCTATCCGACCATCAAACGCTACCATTTAGGGCTCTCGACGCCCTGAACTAGATGAGACGACTTGTGTGCCAAGATTCGTGACAGTTTGGCGTTGAAAACCATTTCTTTTCTCCCATTCTTATCTCTTCCACACCTAAATTTTCGCACCAACCACTTAAAAATTCAAAAACATCCCTTTAATTTATTGGTTCTTCAGATCTGGTCCATTTTATTTTTATTATAATTTTTCTTATCTAGAATAGTCTATTGCATTTGGTTCTCCTTTAGATTGCAATTTTTTTTTTGTTTGGAATACTTTTTTGAATTGATTTTATTTTACGATTCCACCCTCCTTTGCTCTTTTATTTTTCAATCAAATTTAATTCATATTATTTTGATTGTTAATTTTCTAGCCTTGACAAGTTTTTGTTTTAAATCATAAATGATTTTATTTTTTAATTTCACCCTTCTTTATTTTATTTTTCTATCAAATTTAATCTCTATTTTTTTAATGCGATTTTTTGTACTTTGACAAGTTTTTTAAATTTTAAATTGTCTCACAATAAACTTTTTGATTGGACTCATATCCAAGATTTTATAGATTGCAAGTTTTTAAAATTTGATTAGGTTTAGGATATTTGTTCAGGTTAGCTTGGTTTTTACAAATATTTTTCAATAGCACCCCAATGATTTTTTTTATCTTTAAAACTTGTTCCTCATTCTTTTAAATATTTTTTATTTTATTTGACATTATTTTTTGTTTTTTTTTAATTTCATCCTCCTAGAGTTTGTTTTCTGTTAAACTTTATCCTCATTATTTTTTTATTGAATTAGATGAGAATTAGGTTTTTTGATTGAATATTAGTCAAATTTCACATATTGTGACTTTTAAAAATTAGACCAATTTTAAGAGGTTTGTTACTTTACTTTGTTTTTTTTTTTTTTTTCGAAACTAATTTTTTTATCCTCTTTCTTTTGGCTTTTGTTTTGTTATATTTTTGTGTTTTGATTCTATTAGGTTAATCCTCAAAAATTTCTTTTTATTTCATCCTTTATAATTTTTTAATTTATAAATAATCTATCAAATTATAAATATTTTTCAATTTTATCCCCTATGATTTTTTTTAATCTTTCAAATTTGATCCTCATTATTTTAATTGTAATTTATTTTTCTTGGGATCATGTAATTTGTTTTTTCAAATTTCAAATCTTGATTTTTTTTCTATCAATTATTATCTCTATTCTTTTCGTTGCTATTTTTTGTAGTTTATTTATTAATATCTTTTTCATCTCAATTTTTTTTTATTAATAGCAAGAAGATAAGTGATGATCGGCGTGAGGGGGAAGGGAATTTACCTGAGGCGATGATCTCGGATGGTTAAGCTGACGGTGATGTTGGTGACTATTCTCGATGGCGTTGCGGTGGCGGTTACTGGGAAGCCCGATGACAACGGCGGTGAAGAGGAAGCACGGTGGCAGCTATGGCTGTTCTTCTTCTCCGCAGTGTAGAGACACCGGTCAGTGCCTTCTTTTCCTCGTCAGTTTGCTCTTCTTGTCTTTTGTTCTTCCTTCTCCGCGTTTGTCTCTCCTCCCAGCTGCTTTTTCCCTCTTTCTTCTTTCTTTTTCCTTTCTTCTTCCTCCTCTGCTCTGCCCTGTTTTCTTTTCGTTTCTGTCTCCCTCTCACTCGGTCTCCCTATCGGTGTCTCCCCGGTTTTTTTTAGTTTCTACTGTTTCGGTCCTGTCTCTTCACTCCTTTCCCTCTAAAAAACTGTTATTTCTCCCTTTTGTTCTCTCCCTTCTCTCTTAAAACACTGTCGCTATCTCTCTCTCGGTCTCCCCCCCCTTTTCTGCTGTTTTTTCCTTAAAAACTATTTATAGGGGCATGGGAGTGGGGTCGACCCTGCCCCGTCCCATCGCCGCCCATGCATGGGGCGCACGTCGCCTATAGCGGTGGCCAATGGAGGCGTTGCTCGCTGGGCACGGTTGCTCTGACATCTCATCATGAGACGGGTGGTGTCTGATTTTGGCTCTAAAGCACCTGGGAGGAAGAGACAAGGGGAAGAAAACAAAACTTCTCTTCCCTTGCTGCACGTCTAGGGTAAGAAGAAGAAGAAACAGTGCCGCCTTAAAACGACACCGTTTCGTCAACTTTATTTATTTTTTTGAAAACGCAAGAAACGGCGTCGTTTTTTCTTAAAACACGTCGTTTCATTTAATTGAAAACTGGCACCAGATTTCAAGTCAATCCTTTAATTTGCACGCGTTTTGCATTTTGGTCCTTAGTCTCGGATTTCTTCAATAAAGTCCCTAATTGGCCCTTAAAAATCAATATTTATGTAATTAAGCCCCTGATTTGACCAAATCAAATCTCCAAAATTATAATTTAACTCCAGAACTTTAATTTCTTCCAATTAAAACCCAAATTGACTTAAAAAAACATTTTTTTTTGCAATCAACCCTCCATAAATTCAATTAAACCTTCATAAAATTTAATTGAGTCCATCAACTTTTGATTTGGTACTTTTCTTCCTCAAACAAAATTTTTTTAATCAATAGGGCTCTCACTAGTCAATGATATACTGTCAAATTTCAACATTTGTATTTCTGAATTTCCTCAACTAATTTTTGACTGTTTTTTCATTTTTCATTTTTTCATTTTTTCTATTTTTTTCTATTTTCTCTTTTCTTGTATAGGACCCAAAAATGGGTTACAATAATAATAATTATTATTACTATAAAAAAATAATATCTAATTATTTTTTAAAATATATAAATTTAATAGTAATACATATTAAGGGCACAATAATTTTTTTTTATATTTTTTATTTTGTTTTATGCACCACAACCAAAGACATAGAAATAGTTATTTTTCCTTGTACACCATTACTAAATATAATTTTACATGTCTTTTTTATCTCTACTATTTCTATCTTTATGTCTTGAGATAGCAATTATACACTACCTAAAAAAAAAATCTTATACACTAACTAGCCCAAGATGCTGTAATAATTCAATCCTTGCCTTTGACCATCCTGGGGGTCCATGGAAGAACACCTTCTTGTTTTGATTCTTGGATGTCATAAGCACAATGGTCATTGTTCCAACAACGAAAAGGGAGTCATGAGCATTCCTTCTACTTTTCTTTTTCTTTTTTTTATCAAGTGGAATCAAGAAAAAGATGGATGATAGAAGAAGAGATTAAGGATGAGAGATTATATGTCTCCTTTGTTTGTGATAAGAAGGGTAAGAATCAAAAGAAATTATTAAAGGGATCCCTTAAATAAATTCTTTCTCATAATTTTTAATCTTCTCTATTTATATAAATTGACTCTCATCCTTCTTTTTTGTAATTCTCAAAACTCTCAATTGTATAAATTGACCCTTATCCTTCTCCCCCTCTTTCTTTATAACTTTCAAAACTCTCAATTGGATAAGTTGACTCTTATCTATCTTTTCCCTTATTTAATTTTTTATATTAGTTTATTAAAACAATAAAAAATACCTTTAAAATATCAATTTAATATTTTTTAAAATAAAAAACCATTTGAAAAATACTTTAAAAAACAAATTCAACCACAAAATCAAACATTCCTTTCATCCTTCCACTTTACCTTATTTATTTGCCCTCCTATTTATCCCTTCTAACAAACAAAGACAACATGTAATGCTACGATGCGTTGTTAATTAAGGTGTCTTTTTATTTAAGAGAAATTATATACTGATTTTTTTTATTTAGTTTATTATATCCTCATGAAACTCAATAACTAATTATATACTTATTTATAAAAAAAAGCTACATGAAACTCGTTAACTAATCTTAAATAAAAAGTTATAATTCAAATAATTACTCGTTACTTCTTAATTAAAATTTATTGTTAGTTTGTACATTCATATATATAATCATATTTTTGTAGATTTAAGTATCCATTTAAAAAAAAATCAACTATCCTCCTAATTGATTCACATATATTAATTAAATGTATAAACAATCCAAAAAACTTAGTAGATGCCTAGGGCTGGTGCTTGGTCTATGTAAGTCTAACAATAAGAACGCCTATCTTTGCATGCCTTAGTTACGAATGGATTAATGATCCACATCAAGAAGTAGCACATTACATATAGCTTTGTTTTAATTCTTTTATTAAATTGAATTAATTCAAAGGTTTTAATCAATCTCATATTTAAAATAATTTTAAGCGTGAAGAATTAAATTTGAAAAAGAATTAAATATTTAAATATGGTACAAAAATAAATAGATATTTTAATTTACAATTCCAAAAAGTAGAAGTTATCTGCTGTTCCCGGCTTTCATAAATGGCAGAAATGATTCCTCAAACTCCACATTATCCATATGCCTAAATTCTTTCATTTATAGAACTACAGCTCAACTATAGTCAAAATTAACTCAATGTGTATACTCTTGAAAAAAAGAAGAAGAAAGATTTACACCCACAAAATGTTAAAGCTAATTAGTGATTGATTTTTTGAAATTTCTTGCCCTAAGTTAAAGTCAAAAGTCTTTAAGTTATCATATCTAATTAGGTCAGTGTTTATGCCCAAGTCCCTCAAATTCCTTTTCATTCCTAATTTATATGTAATATTTACAACTCAACCATTAAGTTTTTGTTTATATTTGCTTCTAAATCTCCATAAACTAGACGTTTTTTGATGTACAATGACTTCACATGGACATATAGTTAAAAAAGTTGGCCCTCCATTGTATGATTTGAATCCAACACGAGTACTCTTTCACATGATTTGGATCTTGCCAAGCTATCAAATATACACTATCCCCTTCATAATTTGATGAGTTTGGTCTGTAGAATGAAGTTGGCTGTGCAACTACTTGATTTGATGAGATTGAGCTCCATCAGAATTACATAATATAGTCGGCAAGCTAATTAAAATAAGATTTACGTATCAAGTCTCAATTTTCAATAATCATCCTTTTTGTTAATTGGTATCGCCTATCCACTAATTAATCATCCTTTTTGTGGATAAATATCAAGCCTTTTCTTATGGAGTCTAAAGAGACATCTATCTAGACATCTTGTTGAGTTTTCGAAACACACAAATGTAATAAAAATAGTAATTTTAATTATTTTTTTAAAGAAATCTAAGAATCTCAAATTAGACAATTTATGGTTGTTTAAGTTTGAATGAAGATAAATTTTTTAATTTTTTATCTTTGATGATCAATTTTATAAAATTAAGTTGTCATAAATTATAAGTTATTTAATTATCCAATTTATAATAGAGGGCTAGCTGCACAAAACTCTTTAATTAAGAGAAAAGAATTTTTAAGTCATGAGTGTCAACTCTTTCTTTTTATTTATTTCTATATTATATATAGAACAAGATTCATAACATTCTTTTTATTTGTTGTGTAATTATTCATTTATGTCTCTATATTTTTAATTTATTAAATTAATTCTATTCGTGAAATTAATCATTGTATTTTTGAAACTCATTAATAAAATTACTAACTTTCATATATTCTCAATGTTAATTAACTAAATAAGCTAGTTATGTAGTATTATTAAATATTTTTATATATGAGATAAATTTTTATATTTATATAGGGTTTAAATCATTGAATAAATTAACTTGAAAGATAATAAAATTCTTGGAAATAAAAACAATCAACTCTTTTATTATTTTACCGACTTGGCATATATAGTTTTTGTTTTAAAACTGATTTCTACCAATTTTTATATAAAAAATTGAACCATTCTCTATAATAAAAAGCTTTGAGGAAGCAAACTTCTTCTTCTTCTTCTTCTTCTTCTTCTTCTTCTTCTTCTTCTTATTATTATTATTATTATTATAGATTTTAACATCTATAAATCACAACAAGAATACTCAATTTATTTTTGAAGATAATTTATTTAGTGATATAGTCCTAAACGAATACAAAATATCATTGCATGAAAAAAAAACATTTAGTAATATCATGTCTGTATACATAATTGATATTGAGATTTGACAAAGGTTAGTTACTAGATTATTTGGATAAATTTAAAGAATATAAGGACTAATTGATCAAATTAATAATAAAAATGAATAATTTTTACCACCATAGAAGTAAATTTAGGGATTTTGTCAAAAAAAAAAAAAACTCTTTCTTCATTAATATTTTTTATGATCTTGGAGATTTGTTCTCCTTTATCTGTACATCTGGTGGTGGGGGGCCATGTCACGTCGTCGTATATGACCGAAGTGTTGGTGGCACTACTTGGCCCATTCCATGTGTAGATTCTACCAACTAATGCATCGTTTGTGCCTACAACATTATCACTTGACTGGGCTTCATGTGAGCTGGGTTGGTCGTACTCAAACTAAATTTCCTTCAATTTAGCCCAAGCCTAACCCAAGCTTTAATATCATTAAAAGAAAAAAAAAAAAAAAAAAGTGAGTGAAAAAAGAGATCATAGCCGGATAAAAATTTATAAAAAAACATAGTTTTAGTAAACTTGACTTAACTCAGCAGGTTTACTTGATATTAGGCCATTAATTCAAATCGAGTTTCAAAAAATTATAATCTAAAATTAACTCAGCAGATTAACAAGTCATTTAATAATTTATTAATTTTGTTAAAATTAGGTTTAATTTAAAAAAATCCTTAAAATGATATTATTTTTACGTACCTTGGTTTAACTCCCATCACTTATGATCCAGATCATGTAACCTGCATTTTGTTATCATATTTTTATTTATTTCCTTCTCCATCAATACATTTACAGCACAATTTGATGCAAACATTTAATGTGAGCTAAAAATGCCCGAATCCTTTTCTCCATTAAAGCCCAACTATTGAGAATATATATGAAATGTTCTTTTCCCATTGTTCTCCATTAAATGAAGAAAAGAAGATTCAATTTCATAATAAATAAATCATCCACCAGGACACCTTTCTTATATCTAATGGCATTTAAGGAAGCATGTCCAGCATTAATACTTTATTCAAGTATAAATTAAATAACTCGCTAGGTTCTTCATTTTGCTTGTCCAGAGCACTTGCATGTTACGTTGCATTCATCTCTTCAAAGCAACATTTTGCTCATTTCAAATCCATGTATAAATCAAGTTTCGTTAAGAAAAATATATGTATAAACAGAAATTGAAGGCTTTTGCCTACGACTAACTCATCAAGAATGATAAATCTGTGAAAAAAAGATAAGAAAATTACAAAGCTCTCTCGTTCTTCTCCTAAAATGCTGCCAAGATGCGACAATTTCTTCGTTTTTTGTTACATTAATTGTCTAAAAGATTTGAAAATTCAGCAGAAGGGGAAAACAATAGCTTTTCACAATAACTTTGACTGTAGGACATGCAATGTTGTCTTCGTATATACCCAAGATTTGAGTTTTTTTTTTTCATTACTTTGTTATGAGTATAATCACTCAACATTTACTTGATTTAAGTTTGATTTTACAAGTATTTATTTTTTGTTATCATATTTAATTTTTTAAAATGAAATTTTTAAATTTAGTGGAGTCCATCAATATCCCATCTTTTTAAATATATAATACTTATTTTCTGAAAAACTAAAATAAAATAAATAATGACGCTTGAATATTTATCCAAAATTTTCATTTTTTACCTTTTTAAACTTAAATAATTAATCCACAACCTAAGGCTTGATCAGTAAGTGGAATCCAAACAATTTTTATAGGTTTTGATCTAAAAGCCGGAGATTTGAGGTTTGCATTTGTTTTTTTTATAAGCATCGGATTTGTAGTGAAAGAAGAAAGCCTTCATGCATATTTTGTTCTTGTAAAATCCATTTTTAATTTTTCTGCTAAAATCATGGTGATGAAATGTAATTCAAATTAATATTAGTTCTTATAATTTTGATGATGAAATTGGAATTTAATAACTGAACTGATTCAATTTCAATATGATTCAATCGAATTATTGATTGAATCCAAGAACATATATATACTTTTCGATTTTAATTTCTTGATGATGACACTCTATGCCCTGTGACGTCGATGATGCATATTACATGGATCAAGTATGATTGATTATTTACTAATTTGACTATATTATCATAATATTTTTTATGTTAATACATTTGAATAAAAATATTAATAGATATCTTACAAAAACATATTTAATTTAAAATTTATATAATTTTTATAGCATTTTGTTTTCTTCAACTTGGTATCAATTTTTTTTTTATCAAAATTGAATTTATAATTTTTTTATCCTAAAACTAAAATAAAAAGTTAATAAAACTATATAATATTTTTTTTCAAATTTAATTTTTTTTATTATTTTAATTTCTTGAAGTAACACAATTATATTATATCATTTGATTCCATAATTTTATTAAGAAAAATAATTTAATTGAAAAATAATAAGGAACTAGATAATGCATAAATGAAATCCTATACTATCATAATCTTTTAAATAACTTGAAAGACCTTGAATCTAGCATCTAGAATAAGAGATGAGTTTCTTGATTTTTTTTCCTTTTATATCTTATGAAAAAAATATTCAGTATGTATTTTAAAATAAAGCTTACAATATGAGCTTTCTACTTATTTAAGTTAAAATAATTTATAATAACCTAAATTAAGAGATTGTGATTCAAAGTATTTAATTGAAACCTTTCATTATATTTTTTCTTTTCTCAACTTAATATCTATATTTTTATTTTTTTTTATTAACATTTAAATATATTGATACATGTTCGATTCATATGTCATGCATGACTGATAATATCCCAAAATCTAACATGCTTAGAAATGAGGTTATTCGGTGTTTGGATAATGGTTAATTAGTCGGTCAATAGAATTAGGGATGAACATTTTCAGTTCGGTCCAGTTTTCATCTAAAAAAATAACCAAACTAATTTTTTTAAAAAAAATCAAAATTGAAACCGGTTCAAACCGGCCAATTTTGGTTCAATCTGGTTCGGTTAATTGAAGGGAGAAACCATAAAAAACCAGTTTAATTTTTTTGGTCTTTTTTGGGCTTTTTTGTACTTTTAATGGGGTCATTTAAAAAGCTTGTAATTGATATAAAAATGTATATTCATTGTTCAACTTTCTTTTACTAGAATTCATCTCAAATGATAGGAGAAATATCTTTAATTTGCACCTAGTAACTTTAATCAAAATCCAAAATAAAAATTAAGACCTTGAAAACAATGGGCTTAACCAAGAAAACAATGCATTTAATAAAACTAAAAAAATACAATATGCAAGAGTCCCTTGAAATTGAAATAAAATGCATCAACTGTTTTTATCCTAGCACCAATAAAAACAAAACAAAAGGAAAAATGCTTGAGCTTGTAATGACTGGATAACCAAGACACTCTTAATTGGTATGCTTGAGTCTTTTATCCTAATAAGAAGAGTTTTAACTAGGGTTAGTCTTGAGAGGGGTATTTATATCTATGCCATTAGTTCTTGGGAGAGGATGTCGATTGATTAGTACTTAAAAGTGCATGTTTATCAAGGTTTTATATCATCATTTTGCACTTGAAGTATCTATAACTCCTTCACTAAAGCATGTTTTATAATAACAAGTTTGATATTATAAGATACCTTAATTTATGGTAAATGCTCATTTTAAATGCAGGACTATCACATAAATAAAAGGATTGATTGATGAGTTTAAGCATTGAAAGTTAAAGGACAAAGAGATGGCCAAACTTAGAAAAGAGATGTCGGTGCAGTCCAAACCGGAACATTGCTCGGTAATTGGATCATATCTGGAGCTCTAGATTTCGGATTTAGATCCACTTTATATGGATGGAAAGGTAAGACAAAAGCCTACAACTTTCATGAGGAGCCCAAGATTTGAAAAGGTCGTTTTGAAGTCCAAATTGAAGGAACAACGAAGAAGTCCGAAGCTGTCCTGCAGCCCAAACACTATTTAGTGTTCAGCCCATATCTTGAGTTCTAGAAGTCCAAATGACCTCATCTTTTTTTTGTTGGAAAGCTGAGACAATTTCCTAGAACATTCTTGAGGATTCTGGGCAAATTATGATGTTAGCAATGACGTCTTGATCAGACAAGAAGATAAGGATTGTTATCTAGTCAAGATGTGGCCACCCACTCATCAATTAGTCAACAAATCAATAGTTCCAAATTTTGGCCTATAAAAGGAGGCACTTACCATGTATTGAGGCATCTTGGTGTTCAGATCAAGATCATGCTCTTGCTTTCTCTCTTTGTATTGCTTATGTCTTGCTTTCATTAATATCAAGTTTATGCACTTCATTTCCTTTCCTTTGTCTAGTTAACTTCTTTCTCATTTATGTTCTTGTCTTGCTCATTTATGTTTCTTTTTTATTATGTCAGCTAAGTTAATTATGTCAAGGTGAAAAGGGTACACTAATGGTGTAAGAACAAGTATAATATAAACTTAACATGGACCTTAACGTTGGATACTAACATGTTTTATATTTGTTATCTTGTTCACTTTAATACTTTGCTTGTTAAATGGTTAATCTAGATTTATGTTGTGTAACACTTGGTACAACAAATACTTGGCACTTTCATAGCCCATACTGTATGGTTTAACCGACACCTGAGCTATGAAAGGAACTTGATTTGTTGTTAACATAAGTTATAATCATGAATGCCTGCCAACATTTACAAGTATTAGCTTTATTCGAATAAGATAATTAATGTAATCATGTTAACAATTTATAATCTGATTGGAACCTCCTTTATGTGTGGTTTCCAATTGAGTAATAAGAGTTTATATTATACTTGTTTGAAGTACCATTAGTGGATCCTCTAACCTTGACATTTGTTTCTATCATTGTTTAATCCTTACGTTAATCTTTCATCTCAAAGTTCTCATTAATTTCTTCATCTTCTACTTTCAGTATTATTATTATTATCATTTACATTCTGTTTATATTATATAATATATATATTATCTTTTCATAAACTCAGTATATAGGCTGGAAACCTGTGACCCGATCTTTAGATCATTCTCAGGTATAACAACGCCACGTACTGAGTATAATAATAATTATTATTGTTATTATTATTGTTGTTTGTTGTTGTTGTTGTTGTCTTGTTATTTATAATTTATACAATTAACCTCTCTGTGGTTCGACCCCGGTCTTGCCGGGTTATTTATTACTTCGACACTCCTGCACTTGGGAAAAGACATCAAGCTTTTGGTCGTGTCAAGTTTTTGGCGCCATCGCCTACCAATACCTAATACATTTGATGATTGGAAAGGATTATAGAAATGGCCATGGCATTTTCATACAAGAAAGATATTCCCTCTTAATTTTTTAGAGTGAAGATGATCAGTTGTAAGGATTTATTTCTCATACTTTATTTTCCCTATATTGGAATAACCTTTTGTATAGGTGCCAACCAAGATCATGTAGATTTTGGATAGTGCAATTGTGGATTGACCGAGCTCTTCCCTTCTTGTCTTGGGATAGGAATCCCTCTTAAAAAACTAGTGGAGATAGTCATTGGCTATCAATATTTCAATTTCCTTTTTCAAGATGTTACACTTATCTGTGTTATGTCCATTTATCTTTATCGAATAAACAATACTTATTAGATGTACAATTTCATTGAGGGGTATTGGACAAATTCCTTACCCTAGATGGTGATGAGGACTTTAGAGAGAGAAAGATATTTATATATTAGAGTAATACGCATTTCAGGATAGTTCAGACGTTCCCTGATCTACCTCTTTTAACTTTTCCTAGGGTTGTTATCCCTCATAGGATAGCAATCCTGCTTAGGAGACCTCTTAGGAAGAATTTTTTCTTTAGAGAAACGAGAAGAGTTATGGCAGAACACACTTGTCTCCTCTACTCAAATATTGTTCTCCATGGCTTACTTCACTTTTAACAAGTTTATGTTCGATAAAGCATATAATTCTTTCCATAAAGCTCTTCCAATCACTCCACTTATAAAGGCTTCAGATGCTATAAGCTCTATTAATTCTTATACCTTGAACATTTTCTCATTAAACCTTTTTAGGTATGTTTGTGTGGACTCACCATTCACTTGAGTGATCCTAAAAAGCTCCATAGAAATCTTTTATTGTTGGCATGCTTGTGCTAAACCCTACCATTAGTTTAGTACAAAGTTTACCAATGCTTGTAATGGAACTTGGCTCTAAGTTGTTGTACCATGCACGTACTGATCCTCTGAAGGTTATGGGGAAGATCTTGCACGTGGCATAACTATCTTGGATGACTAGTTCCAGGTTGTTTCCCATTTTTTGCACGTGCTTCCTTGTATCTACAGGACCATTATAATTATCCAAGGTCATTTTAATAGAGACATAGTCATTGAGAATATGTTTGTAACACTTGTATGAACAAGGGAGAGTCTCAAATTTAATAAGGGGGTGTAGATGTTCTCATGCATATGAATATAGGTTGTTTCTTGCTTTTATGTCTATAAGGTTCTGAAGAGCTCAAGGTTTCTAACGTGGGGCGACAGGATCAATGGATAGCCTCTTTCCCATGATAATTAGATAGACTTCTAGAAAACATGTTATGAGCAGAGGCATTATGATGATGAAAATGCCTTTCAAAAAAGTCAGATGACTTTTAAGGATGAAAATCTCTCATTGTTTTATTTTTCTCATATTCCTCTAGGTAATGTAATTGTTTGCATACATTGGGTATGCCCTATTACTATGGAGGTGGTAGGGCGGATGCAGTGACTTACTAAAGTGGTGCCGAGACTTGTCAAGTAAAGTTTATTTTGCTTGCTGATTTTCTAACATTGCATAGATGATGAGTTGCACCTGGTTAATAAATTGTTAAAGGGTTGGCTAAGTAAGAGTATCTGTTATGGTAAGGAGATCTATTACACGTTCTATTCTAGAAGTGTTTTGATTCTCTACCATTGATGATGAGTAAGAATGTCAATAAACATGTTCTTGAAAAATTATCGATTGTTTTTTGATCAATTCTTATAGACAACGCCAACTGATGATGTCCTGAAATCCAATATGTTTAGGAATAAGGTTATTCGGTGTTTGGATAGTGGTTAATCAAATGTTCATATCAGTATTTCATTATCCTTACCCTTAGGAAGTATAAAATCAATGGAAGAAGTGTTGTACCTATAAAATAGTCCATATTAGTGGGATTTAGGGACCCTCCAACAATAAAGTCAGTAACTGTGAATGAGAATGAATAATAAATGAAAGAAAAAACTTTAAATTTCAATAATAAATATGTTTTTTCTACTTGTTCTTATGTGATTAATGCTTTAAGGATTAAGATATATAAGCTTGGAGAGTAAGAAAAAGTGAACCATTTACCTAGGTGGTTAAGGAGGTATTTATATTTCTTAAACCTTATTATTTTGGTAGAGTGGAGGGATAAAAAAACCATTTCCACATGATGAAATTAATGAGGGTTAAATATTTTTCATATATAATTAATGAGAGACAAATATCCCTTACAAATCATTAATAAGATGAAAATATGGCAGACTATTGAGATACCTTTTATACAATTACAAGTGTAGGGGAGATAATTATTTCTGACATGAATATATTATGTCAATAATCTAAAAATAGAACCCTATGATCATAACATAGAGCCAAGCCTAGGGGACATGGGTCGATAGTTCATCAAACCCATGGTACTTTAGGCTTTGCTTGTGGCTGAACCCAAATATGATTAGGTCTGATGACTTGCGAGACCCACGGTACCTTGGACTTAGCTCATAGTTGAACTCAAATATGTTGGTTTTGGCAAGATGTCAGACCCATGTTCAATTAAATTTTCACCCTATTATGGGTCTGGGCTATTTCAAAACATAAAAAATATTGATTTATTAATGATTAAGTGTCAGATCCATGGTGTCTTGGGTTCATCTCATACCTGAATCCAAGGATATTGGTTTTAGCATCTTGATAAACCTATGATTAATTGGGTTTATTATGGGTTTGAGCTCTTTCAAAAAGATAAAAAAAATATTAAGCAAAAAATATTCATTCAACCATATAACCGATTTGAATTGTATCCATTATGAGAATCTTACGAGACAAAGAACAGGGATAAAAAATTCTGCACTTGACATAAAGTGGATGAGATATCCACTTTTGATGCATTCAAAGAGAATTATATATGTGTGTGTTGTGTGAATTAAATGATCAAAAGAGGGGGGGGGGGGAACAGGTTATTAATTGAACTTTTAACAAATTAGAGCTTATAATCCATCAAAAACTTGGAAGAAAGAAATGCTCAATTTTGGCTAGTTCCCATGAAACCTTGATCGATCACCAGGGCAATCAAGTGAAGGAAAAAAAAAAAGGGGTGAGAAAATGATGAATTTCTTAAAAGAATGGTTACCAAAACATCACGAGAGTCATGAATTCTGATTGATGAGTAAAAGAATTAATAAATTTCATGCATCAGAAAAGGGATTGTCTGAGTAATAAATGAACAGAAGAAGACCCGCTCATAAGGAATTTATGATCACACGGTTTGATGCCCTAGGATAAATAAACGAAATGCCGTTGAAGATAGGCTGGTCCAGCTGCTAGGAAAAAGACTGATATTGGTGTAAGAAGCTGGCCTCCATGCATCATATCTGGTCTTAAATGGATTCAGGAAGAATGGAGACACGTATTTCTATCTACTCCTCGACAATACACAAGAAAACTCCTAGATATATATGTTTTCGATAATATGATTGCAAGATGTATATATTTATAAAAAAAAATTTAATTAAAAATATATGAAGTTGATGTTTCTTTATTTTTTTTTTATTTTTAATATTTACATATCAAAAACGAAAACAAAAAAGGAAGGAATTGCTTAAATAAAATAAGCAGCTTCACTCGCTAAGACAAGAAAGAGAAAAGAAAAAATGAATTGCTTCGAAAAGCAGTTTTTATGGATAAAATAATAATAATCCAATAGCCCAAAATAAAAAGCGAGATGACAATGAAGGTAGACCATTAAAAAACACTCGAATTATCAATTATATGTTTTTCAAGTGAAAAAACAGCTTAAACCACATAAACAAACAATCCCTTTTTATATAATTGTTAAATTCATCACTTATATAATGAAATCACTTTCAAGTATTTAACTATCAGGCAGGTCATCTGAAATAATTAGACCACTTGCGAGTTTTCTCGTATTTTATCATCGGGCAGGTCGTCTCAAAAATTGGATTACAACAACTTATACGTGTGATTCAACAATTTCTTACTTTATAATGAACATTACTTTGTAATCATAAGATGTAAACATTAATTACATTATTAGTCTACATTTTCTTTTCTCATTTCAAAATGAGTTTGATTCATCACTAACATGTATAATTAGTCTGCATATGAGTTTGTTTCGAAATGAAAGGGATAAAATTTGAATTATAGCCATCCAACCATTAACTGTATGATATTATATTAAAAAACTTATCTCAGTTTAAAAATTAAAATTACAAAAGTAAAATCTTAAAAAATAATATTTTTGGAAATTCTCTAAGATAAACAATCCAATAACATGTTGGATGTACATAATGAAATTACTTTGTTCAATTATAATAAATTCAAAACAAATTTAACAAAAAGCAAATTAATAGAATATATTTTATTCGAAATTGTCGATGGGAATTTTATATCGCTATTTCTGAATATTATTCGTCAGCACCCCTAAAAAAAAATAAATGAAAAGAAAAGAAAAGAAAAAAAGAAATAACCTTCTTAGCCCTCTAGTTGAAAATTACCCTTCCTTTCCAACCCAATCATCCACTTTTATAATATTATCCATGGTGGATGCGTTTTTGAAACTAATATAATAATCCTGCAAAAGCAAATAAAGTAAGATAGAAAAAGAAAGAAGTTAAATATGCAAACCAACGAAGTATAATTCAATGGGCACCGTGCATTATCATTGTCAAAAATAGAAAGTGATGTTTGTGGCTATTAGTTGAAATAATTCTAACTTAGGGCCCCATTTATAAATTGTTGGGCCAATTTTGTTTTCCCTCTCTTATAATCAATCGGCTCATTTAATATCCTTTTTAATAACTGATGTATTATTTATTTTTGTATTTTAAAAATATTTTTAAAAAAAATTTAAATTAATATATTTTTTAATATTTTTAAATTATTTTAATATACCGATATTAAAAATATATTTTTAAATTTTTTTTAATATATTTTTAAATATAAAATATTAAAAAAAAATAATCACATTTATATTTTCAAACAAAAACTTCTATTATTGAGGCCTCTATAAATCGCAATCAACATTTCTTGATGATAACGTTTTCACTTGGGAAATGATGTATTTTCGCACAAGTGATGTGGCCAACAAATTCGACTCACATTAGAACTTGGAATTGTCAAATAAATTTATACGATGCATGGACTCACCCAAGAGCCATGCATCCTTTTCTTATGACAATGACTACATTAGGTTTTGACTCATACTAATTGTTTTTCATGACTAATTTTTTTAGTTAAATTAATATATTTTTTAAGTGTTTTTAAATTATTTTTGATATATTAATATTAAAAATAATATATATTTTTTAATATTATTTTGATGTATTTACCAGTAAAAACTATTTTAAAAAACAATCGTTATCATAATTTTATTTTTTTAAATTATAAAAACTTAAATAGCTTTGTTACGCATTCAGTATTACAAAAAATAATATTCTGCTTTTATTATAATACTAGAAAAGTAACGTTATAGTAATATTACAATGATAATAATATATTATAATATAAAGTAATAATGGTGGTTGTATAGTTTGAGTGGAGATAGTGCATTCATGGTGGTGGTTGCTTGGGGTAGAGGTGACATCATCAAGATAGTAGATGATGATAATATAGTGGGCATTTGTTTTTTGTAAAATATTTTATGAAATTTTGTAAATTAAAAATATATTTTAAAAATAATTATATTTAAATTTTATTATAAAATATTTTACTTTCATATTTTTTAATAAAATAATTTTCAAAAAAATATTAGAAAACTATTCTCCTATAAAAAAGTCTACGGAAAACAAACCCAGTTATTAACTTTGTACCCTCTTTAAAGTGGAAACGTTGCAGTATGACCAGAAAAAATATGGATCGTCCGATCTGATCAGCTTCAATCGCTTTTCCAACGGAAACTGGTCCCTGATAGTACGGCCACAAGCAGCCCTTGCACTGGGCCTCATTCTGAAGGATGAGCTGGCATCACATGATGGACAGCTTCTCCCAACAACCACCCTTGGATCACGTACGAGGTGGTCCTCAATTTACTAAAGAGATAACTACCAGTCCCTATTTTTGGACTTATTGACAATTAAGTTCACAATCTTTAATTTTCTTTTGATTTTTGGCTCAATCCTTCATAATTGGAACATTTTTATCTCTCTATTAACATTGCTAACCACCTTTTGCAATCTACTTGTCCTTTTATCGCATTAAGAAAATTTTACATAGATGTTGATTATTTTTTATTTTCATATAATAAATAATATTGTCAATTTTTTGGTTTGATTTATATATTCTTTTTAAAGAATCAACCAAGGGATAATATAATTTTTAAATGAGGCTTATTCATAGGAAGTCGAAAAACATTAAATATATAATGTTTTTCGACTTCCTAGGAATAAGCCTCCTTCAAGAATCATATTTAATATTTGGATATGTGAGTTAATAAGAGTTATTGGCAATAATTCTTTTGATTTGCTTTTCCATCATATATTAAATCACTATTCTATTGGCGGAGTCACCTATAAGTTGACAATATTATATTTTATATAAAAGATATTGTTGACATTTAGTGTTACACATTCATATTTGTATATATATTTTAATGATAACAATAAAATAAAAAATAAACTAATAATATAATTGGTTGAAAATAAGCTTTGAACAAGTTATATACAAATAACATATTCAAGTTATTTTTGAAATTAAGCTTTGAACAATAAAATGGAAGATATGTTGACATTTAGTGTCAGAAAATATGATGAATTTTATGAAAAAATCAATTAAAAAGTACAAATACAAAGCAGAGTAAAAACTTAGATTAAGTGTTCATTCTAGTGCTCATGTAAATCTTTATATCATACTTAATACCATAATTAAAATGAACTCATACACTTCCCTCTACTTGCATTATACAATTGATAAATAATATGATATAATCTAAGATAGATGGTTGTAAGAATTTACCTAGGTTAATCTATTAAGACTAGAATTGCACATTAACTAGTCGAATGCTTATTCATCCATGATGAACACTTGAGAATTCTATAGGAACTGGTCAACCATTTGAGTTGTCAGTGAGACTATAATGGCTATAAATAAATAGTTTTTCTTAGAAACATATGTATAGCTTGTGTAATTGCTAAATTAGAGAGGGATTCCAAGCATATATGATATACAAGTTATTTTAAGTGTAAAAACATTACAAAACCATCAATCCTTGATTATACTCTAATTTGTGCTTTTAAACCTTGATATTCTAGCATAAAAGTATTTAATCTCATTCTCACTATACTTAAATACCTCCAAATGATATAAGTGTTATCTTATGAGATATAAATATATTAGAGCTTTCAATTATATTATTCATTCTACTAAGAGAGTTAATTATGATAAGAAAATCATACTTGTAAATCTTTGAGAGTTAGATGAAAACTCTTGGCATTGGTTAGGTAATCTCAACAAGACAAAAATCTTTAAGAGAACATATCTTCAAGTGTGAAAAATCTTGAAGATGATATATTTTCAAGTGGGAAAAATCTAAGAGAAAATGTCTTTGAGTGGTGTAAGAATATCTTGATGTGAATTCAAAGTGACTATTGTACTCTTGAACTTGGACAATTAAAAAAATATAGTACTTAATTACAGGTTGGTACTTGAGATGTGGATGTAGATTTGTCAAACCACGTTAAAAATAAGTTTGCAAATTCTCTTCCCTTCATCTTTTTACTTGAAGCACTTTAATTATATTGTTTATTATTGTATTTATTTAAATTATATGCATTATTTGTCAATATTAGTGATATACCTACTTCACCCATCCTCTTAGGTGTTATAGTTACCTTAATCATTGAATAACAAATATATACCAATAAATATTCTTAAAAATTTTATTTGTAAATATTGTTTTTTAAATTTTTCTATATGTGCAAATGTTTGTTTATGAATTTTCATGTATTAGGATACATTATATTGTTTATTGTCAATAGATTCAAGGTTGGGTTAACAGGATCGAACAAAGGCTTTTTTATTGGGACCTATTTTGTATATAATCAAGGAACTCAAGCTTAAACTCCAATTAAACATTATTATCCTCTCATTTCCAACCCATGTATTCCAAAAAATGAGGATTGGGCTATATTGTTAGGGCCAGATCTCAAATCACTATTTTAGATTATAATAGTCTTTTACCTTTAAAATCAAATACATATACTAGTTTAAGCAAACATTAGCATACATACACGATATGTATCTTTATCATAAGAAACAAACATGATGCAATTTACTTTAGGTAAGATATCATCTTCTATTTGATATAATCAGTCTTTTACCTAGAACCTTTGAAAATCAATTAGGATTTATAATTACCATAAAACTAGGTGGCGATTATATTTTATTATTTTTTATCTTGATCAATCCCTACCAAATCATCGAGATATTATCTATGAAAATAATAATAACTATAAAATAATTTCAACTACATTTTATTACATATTCTGCTATTCGTAGGGGATAAAAGGAATTAAAGTGTGATTTAAAAAAGTGAAGAATATAAATGTCAAAATCTCAAAAAAGTTAGGGTAAACTTCATCCATTTCTTCTATTTACAAGTTCTATCACTTTAGCTTAAAGTAGTAAACTAGGCAAGATAATAGAGAAACAAAAGCTTTTCCAAAAACATAAAAATACAATTAGATGTCGTTGTAACATAATTAGAAAGCATATATAGATATTATCTAGAGGTCAAACCTTGGAGTGATTATGATTTCTTTTTATCATAAATCAAAATTGGAGTGAAGTTGATATTGAGATTTGAATATGTCGTTGAATTATAATCTTGTTGTCGTTGCCACAAAAGGAGAATCAAGTTACATTCCTTGATGTATTCTAACCTAATTCTCCTTTTATGGCCAAGTTATTACCAAGCCCATCTAATTCTCCTAAAAGTAACATGCGTGGTTATGGCTTGGATGACTTTCTATAGGACTCGAAACCTAAATTTTATAGGTTTCAACATAATTATTAAATTCAGTCCAGGGGATTGACTTGACCAATAGGTCAAGTCTTAGGTCACATGGGTTGACCCTGGTAAACCTGAAAAAATAAAAATAAAAATGTTTGAGATTTTAATATCCTACATGGAAAAGTTAATGGACAATCCATGTGGATTTATGCTATATATAGTTATCCTATATAGAAAAGTTAAGAAATATTTAATGTGGAAGTAGGTTACATATATAGCTATCCCACATGAAAAAGTTAAGAAATATTCCATATGGATGTAGGCTATAAAAAAAAAACTGGGAGACTGAGTATTTATAAATTAATTTTGCATTTTTAGGGTATATTAGAAATAAATTAAAAAACAAGAAAAAAAAAAGTCAAGTCTTAAGTGGATTTGACTGGACCAATTGCAAACTCGGGTTTTGACCATTTGAAACATGACCATGACCTCGAGTCACCCGAGTACTGGGTCAACTCGTCAGGCCAGGTCGGTTTAATAACTTTGGGTTTTAGGGTTTGTTTAGCATGGTAGAGTTGTAGTGAACTACTAGATAGCTGGCTCATGCGATACCATGAGTCGTGTTAAGTTTTTTATAATGTAAAATAAAGATGTTTAGATGATGATAACGTTTTTAAAGGAGCAAGAAAAAATACGAGATTTGGGTCATTGATTCGATTGGGTTTAATTTTATTGGTTAAATTAATAACATGATTAAAAAAACCAATGACAAAAAAAATACAATGACTAATCGAAATAAACTAACGCTTGCCAATTTTATAAAAAGATACACTTTAAATATTTTTAAAGGTGTCATAAGCTTATTTGATAATAAAGAAAACATTAAATGAAAATAGGATAACCACATAAAGAGGAAAACAAAAAAAAAATTTAAGGATGAAAAAAAATCAATTTTAAAAAACCTGACTCAAGTCAGCATGCTAAATTCATGGTCTAGTTATGAGACCGGGATAACACGACACATAAGAAATTGAATAAAATAATAGAGGCTAACTCTCAAGTAGGCTAAATGATGAAAGATAAAAAAAAAAAAACCATAAAAACATGAGTCAACCTAGATTAACTCGACTAACGTGCGACTCAGGATATATGATCAAAAGAACCCCACCAAAAGGAAAGCAGCAAAAATGATGAATCTCAAGGCCCAATAGGCTAATGTTAAAAGATAAAATTTAAAGAAAAAAAAATCAATTTTAAGAAAAGGATCTAAAAAAAAACCAAAGCTAAATTGGGCTAACCTTCAAAACCCTTAACTCAAGTCATGAGATTATAATTACCCTATAAAAAGAAAACACGAAAAAATCACGAAGCAAATAACAATTAAAGCAATGAGGATCAAATCTGGTATAAAAATTAAATAAAAAAATAATGGAATAGATTGAAAAATAAAATAAATCAAGAAAATTATAAAAAAAATAGCAATTATAAGAATGAAAATCAAATTAGATATAAAAATTAAAACAAATAAATTGTTGAGGGACAAAGTTGAAAAAACAACTAACTTAAAAAATAATTAAAAGAAAAACAAATATAAATTAAAAGAATGAGAACAAAATTTGATAGAAATAAAAATAAGAGAATAAATTAAATTTTTGGAAAGGCTGGCACAAAATCTAAGGCGATGAAAGAGAAAAGAGGGTAGAAAAGAAAAAAAATCCATTGAAGCCCATCTGCTACTCAATCGTGCACACGTACCTGTCCACTAAAAAGAAGATGATGCCACACTTCCAACTTTATCACGGAAGGCATTGTTTAACCATTGAGAGACCTAAAAAGCACAGGCTCGTGCATAGCATGCATTAATGATTTTTATTTTATTTTTTAATTGTATTTATATTTGTGAAAAAAAACTTAATTTCTATCCATTCAAATTGATTATAACTAAAAAAATCATGATAAAAATAATAAAAAAAAAACTTTGGGCATCAATTTTATTTATATTCTATTTTAAGGGTAATGTAGTTAGTTTACCATGCAATCAAAACATTCAAGATTGAAAAGCTCTTGGACCCCAATTTTCTTTCTTTCTTTTAAAGGTATTTGAGTTATTTAAATGCACATCTAAAATATTAAAACATCGATTTGTCTATAGTTAATATGATAATAACTTCATATAAAAAAGATTGAATTGTATCATATAAGTAGTTAAATGATTTTATTTGGGATGTGGTTTCAATTTAAAGTATAATGAATTTAGAAGCTCAATAATTTATTGATCTCTTTTAGTTTTTTTTTTTCAGTGCATGTATTGTTTTGTTCATAAGGTAAAATCAACATCTAGTAACTTGTTGATTGGTTGCGTTTACGAATATATAGAACAACTAAACAATATTTGATTAAATCCAATAAATATATATATAATTCTTAAATTGAAAAATCCAGAAAAAAAGAAGTTAAATAAGATGATAATACACGCGCACTTACGTCAATTGAATGAAACTTCTCGGTATAATACATAATATAGAAAAAAGTATTTTAAAATTAAGTTACGTAAAATATTAACATCTTTGGTATAAATACAATGTTTTTTCCTTAAAAAATAAATAGAGAAAGTTGTCAAAGTTATTTAAAAACTGGATCCCATAATTAAGAAGTTGTCTTGATTTTTACTGAAGCAAAAAAAGTATCCAGATTGTTTTTAAAAGTAAAACATCTTTTCTAAAAGTGATTGCATGCAAAGCAAGTTAAAATTAACCAAACAGTTCTTTTAGATAAAAAAAAAAACAATTAATTACTATAATAGAAAGTGAAGATGATTTTAAAATCAGAATGGTTGGCATTTGTTAGCAAATCCCTTCATTATAATATAATCTGTGCGTTTTTGTTTCTTCCAAAAATACAAAAAGATAGTGTTGTTTCTATTACTTTTATTGCTGATATCACTCCCTGTTTATCAAATGATATTCAAAGCCTGTTGAATGTTAAAATACTCGAAGGTATATATACACTTCTAGCTTATCCAATCTCTAATTCTACAGGTTTGATTCTTTGTCTGCCTTTAGGAGCAAATCGTAAAAGGATTTCTACATGGAAGCCAGTTATCTCTAAGATTTGGATAAGTTTATGCACTTTATTCTGCATGCCAAAGGGTGTGGTGAAGCAAATTATGTCCATTGAGTGTAAATTTATATGGTCAGGTGCTTCTGCCAAGCAGAAAGTGCATAAACTTATTTTGGTGATCACATCTTTTTTCCTTTAAACTTCAAGTTGGGAATGATGTCTGAGTTGGTGATCACAAGCTTTTGTCTAAGCTTTATACTCGACTATACTACTTATCATCTCATAAAATGGCTTTTATATGGAATCGAGATACTAGAAGCTCAGATTTTGCATGCCCTAGCTTAACAGTTTGATTGACACTTTAAAGGATGTTCATCTGCACAAAGATAAAGAAGACAAGAAAATCTATCACCCTAAACTATATATCTCCTATTGCTCGGTCTAAAACCATATTCTACAGACATTTGGAAGAGTGTTTCCCCACCAAAAACTGAGATGTTATGGATAGCTTTACATGACATGCAATTTATACCCCTTTTGCAACTGTGGCTCAGAAACTACAGTTCATATTTTATTACAATGTTCAGTGTCTTGGAAATTTTAGAACAAGATAGCTAACCTCTGGTTGTGCATTCCTCAATCATTGGATTATTTTTTCCATCAGTGGCAGGGCTTGGTTTATGGTGATTTTCAGCAAAACGTGTTACTTGAGGATATCTCCCGGGTTGGAATTATGACCTTTGCCTTTTTCTTTCATAAAGCAGCAGTACTTGGATTCACTCCTATAGGTTTAGCTACACTGGTATGGATCTATCAAGGGGTAGGGAATTTATTGTTGGAACACTTTAAATTATTTTAATATTGCTGTTCCTTTTGACCTAGATGATATGATTTTCATAAAACATTAAACATTCAATATATAAGATAAAAACCAACTTTAAATATTTATTGTTCCTCTTACTCTCATCATAATTTGATTTTACAAAACATGGCAGGCATATAAATCAACAAGAAAATCAACTTATAATATTTAGTTGCTAGAAAATAGACTTCATGTAGATTAAGGTAAGGATCAATCCTTTTGTCTTAAAATAATTTATTGTTTGTTCTATGATGCTAGCAATGTTACTGTAATATTATTTTCCACTAGCAAGAATAAACAACTAATTAAATTTTTTATGTTACTCACTATTAGAAATGATAGAGGATTTTGATAGGAGACTTTATAAAAGGGAAGATTTTTTGAAAATATAAACATTTTTTTTTCTTATCAAAATAATGTCATAATTGTCTTTACATACAGAGAGACACTTTTAATATTAGTTTTATTTAAAACTAATATATACAACTCTTTTAAATGACATAACACTATTTAAAAGAACACAATTCTATTTTAAATAGTTTTTTTAAACACACGTGTAGTAAAAGATACAACTTTCCATTTACTCCAATAATCACCCACATGAATGGAAATTATATTATGAGAATAAAATAAAAAGTAGACACAAATAGAGAGCAATAGTGAAAAGTCACTATATTGGACGAGGTAGCTTTTAGCCTTGAACATTTCCTAGTGAAAACTATTGGATTCACTCGACTAATTAGTGAATATGAAATTTTGAACTATTTAGCCTTTTATGCGAAACCAAAAAATAAAGATCATGTAATTTATTTTCTTATAATTTTGGTTCTCATAGTTGTGTTCATCTTGGGCCCAAATATTTCATGGTTTGAGAAGATGCTTTAGAAAATTTAGCATATTCAATTCTCATAGAAGTGATCTCTTTTCACATTTATATATGTGATTCTTATTAAGATTTTTCTATAATACCCCACTTGAATTATTTCTCAAGATATAAGAATCATTAAAAGCATATCTTATCATTTTTTAATGCAGGGTAGCACTTTTCATCATAGAAAGGGGTCACTACCAGAAAATCGCTAAATACCAACGGACATACCGACAGAATTTTCTCTGTCGGTATTTTTCGGCCGAAATCACCGACGGACATTATTCGTCGGTAATTCGGTCGGTAAATACCGACGGAAATAGTCTGTCGGTAATTACCGACCGAATTACCGACCGAAAATTCAGAATTAATGAAAAAAGGGCGGGCAGTGGCGCGGAGGTTTTGGCGCGTGATTTTTCCGACGGAATCACCGACGGAATTAAAAACTGGGGCCCGTACGCGTGATGGGACCTATTCACCGTCAAAACATACCGACGGAATCACCGACGGATTTGAAATGCCAGATCCGTACCAGTGACGTGACGGGTGCACCGTTAAAAATACCAACGGAATCACCGATGGATTTGAATAGCAGGTCCGTGCGGTGACGTGTCGATTGCCCGTCAGAATTACCGACGGTTTTGCCGACGGATTCACCGACGGTATTAATGTCCGTCGGTAAGTCCGTCGGCAAAAGTTAATATATGGCTCCTCTGCCGACACTCTCTCCCCCCATTTCTCCTCTTCTTCCTAATCCTAACCCTCCCCATCTGCAAAATAACCAGCCCCCCCTCACCCCAAAACAAGAATTTTTCTCATCTCAGCACAACAAGTTGTATTTGTTTTGTGGTCACAGCATCCGTGTTCTGATTTACCGACGGATTTTATCATTTTTTGTAAGTAATTCTATCTTTTAAAATTTTAACATTTAAATGTTAATTTTATTGTTTTTTTAGTATATGTATTATTTTTTTTTTAGTAGATGTACATGTTTTATTGTTATTTCTCAAACAAACTTGTAGTATATGAATGTATAATTTTATACTTGTTATGGTTTGTTTTAGATTTTGTAAGATTGTATTTGTTTGAAAATTGTTAAAATTTAATTTGTAGAATTACCGAATTACATGTTGTGTTTTGAAATAATTAAGAGCTTGCTTAATTAATGGGTCCTTTTTATAGAGGTTCGATAGAAGTCATGGATGATCGTTCATGGATGTATCTAGATTCACCCCAAGGATTGCGAAGGATGGATTAGCCTTCAATCAGGTAAGCAAAAGTTTCCTGGTTTTGGTTTGACCCATAATTGGGTAAAGCGAAGTATCTTTTGGGAGCTTCCGTATTGGAAGACTAATCTTCTCCGCCATAACCTTGACGTCATGCACATCGAAAAGAACGTGTTTGAGAATATTTTCAACACCGTCATGGATGTGAAGAGGAAGACAAAGGACAACATGAAGGCTAGATTGGATATAGCTTTATACTGTAACCGTAAAAATATGGAGTTGGTTTATGACGAGTCACGGGTTGCAAAACCAAGGGCAAGCTTCGTGTTAGAGAAAAACGCACAACTGCTAGTCTATAAATGGCTTAAGAGTCTGCGTTTCCCGGATGGACATGCATCGAACATATCAAGGCTTGTTAACATAGAGGACTGCAGATTGTATGGAATGAAGAGCCATGACTGCCACGTGTTTATGCAAACACTCATCCCATTAGCTTTTCGTGATTTGTTGCCAAAGGGAATATGGGATGCACTAACGGAGATCAGTCATTTCTTCAGAGATATATGCTCCAGCAAGATGAATGTTGAGCACATTGAGATGCTTCAAACGAATATCATCGAGACACTATGCAAACTTGAGATGATATTCCCTCCTTCATTTTTTGACTCAATGGAGCATCTCCCTATACATCTACCGTTCGAGGCAAAAGCTGGAGGACCGGTCCAGTATAGATGGATGTACCCATTCGAACGGTGAGATATTACAGTTGCAATGGAATTCATATCTTAAAGTATTTTCTATGTTTTTCTTATTTGAAAATACTTGAATTGTACTTCAATGCAGGTACTTGTTTAATCAAAAAAAAGGTTAAGAACAAGGCGCATGTTGAGGCTTCGATATCTGAGGCCTATATTGTTGAAGAGATATCAACATTTATCTCGTACTATTTCGAACCTCATCTGAGAACAAGAATCAATCGCGTTCCACGGCATGACGATGGCGGTGAAGTGCCTTCCAGTGGGAACTTGTCAATATTCTCCAATACTGGACGACCCACACCTAAAAATGCCGTAAGAGGAAGATATTTGTCGGAAATAGAATTCAAACAAGCACACAACTATGTTCTATTTAACTGTGATGAGCTGAGACCATTTATTCAGTAAGTCTATATATGTGTAATACTAATTAAACTTTGTCAGTAATATACTGTTAATTATATATTGTAATATCATACACTCATTATCACTTGCAGGCAACATCGACAATATTTGCTCTCCAATAACTCGCAGCTGACCGAATCCCAGATCTTTCAATTACAAGATGAACAATTTGCCACATGGTTCAGAACACATGTAAGCACTATCACAAACTCATTCTAACGTATGCATGTCATTACGAGATTCTCGTTCATTTACCGTGTATTGATGTACATTTAATTACATATATTTACAAGGTTTATCAAATGGGAAGGAGTGCGCCCAAGTCATTGTCTTCACTAAGCCTCGGCCCTGAAAGAAAAGTTAAGTGCTACAACGGGTATTTTGTCAATGGATATGTTTTCCATACTGAAGAATACGGGCAAGGAAGAAAGACATACAACTGCGGTGTTTTTATTCAAATGCTATTGGTATGACACGACGGACAGAGGAATCAGAGTTGATCCGCACCATGGTCTGGTCGAAATCAACTCAAAAGCTAGACTCCGCAACATAAACGATGTCTTTGTTTTCGCAAAGCAATGTCAACAAGTTTATTACACATACACCCCTTCATTTAGAAAGGATCGTTCAAGAGTTGATTGGTTGTCCGTTTTAAAAACGAAACCACGGGGTCGTGTCGAGGTTGTTCAGGATGAGAACGAAGACACAAGTGTGCGAGATGAAGTCTTTCAAGTTCGTGAGTTGGTTGAACCATATCGAGTTGCTCCTTCGATTGAATTGGAAGAAAATTCAAATTTTCGAGTTCTCGATGATAGTCTTGTTGATATTGACGGAGAGGAGTTGAATGTTGTTCTCAGCTCTAGCGGACAACCAAATGTCGATGAAGAAGATGATATCCATATTGAAGATTGCGATGAAGATGATGACAATTCAATTGACGAGGAAGAAGAAGAAAATTCCGACTAATTATGAAAATGAAGCCCTATGTAAAAACATTTGTCTCATGTAATTTAGATTATTGATGATGTATTTTGTAAAACAAAATATTTATTGTTTAAGCAATGTGGTTATTGTTTTATGTGATGGACAGTTTATCAGTTAAGTTTTGCAGGAAGGTAAACAGGCAATACAAAGACAAACCTTTCCTGCATAATGCAAACTTACCGACGTCCATACCGACGGATCACCGTCCGTCGGTATCTCACAGAGAGTTCGAAAATATTTACAACAAAATGCCACAATCACCGACGGCCATGCCGACGGATCACCAATTGTCGGTATCTCACAGAGAGTTCGAAAATATTTACAACAAAATGCCACAATCACCGACGGCCATGTCGACGGATCACCATCCGTCGGTATCTCACAGAGAGTTCGAAAATATTTACAACAAAATGCCACAATCACCGACGGCAACGCCGACGGAATAACATCCACCATCGACGGTATTACCGACGGCGCAGGTCCGTCGGTAATTTGTCGGTTACCCATTTTACCGACAGAATTACCGACGAACCGCACGTTTCCCAAAGTGCGTTAATTAATGCGCCCCTGAAGTTGTCAGCTTACCGACGGACTGCGAAAATTTTGGAGGGCTTTTAAAAATTCGGGGCGAAATTCGAAAAATACCGACGGAATTTTGACCTTTTACCGACGGATTTGTAACCTGTTACCGACGGATGTTAATTCCGTCGGGGATTCCGTCGGTAAAATTGACCTATAAGTTCCACCCCCGCCGCTTCGCCTCATTTTTTCTTCTTCTCCCCGCCGCTTCTTCTCTTCTCCTGCGTTTTTCAGCCTAGATTTTTCATTTTTTTCCCCCTCAATCCTTAAACACTTTCACCTTTAATCTCTAGCAAGATTTGGTGTTGTAAATCTTCATTATATTAAAAGGTATGTGTTTTTTTTCTAATTTATTTTATTTTATTTTATTTTTAGTTGTTTTTATTTTTGTTGTGTTGGTGTTTTTTGTTGCAATGTAGATAAAGTTTTGAATTTGACACATTATTAAGGTATGTATATTTCGTTCCTTTTTTTTTTTGAATATTTTTTGAATTTGTTGAATATTTGTTAATTTAATTGTTGAATAATTGAATTTAATTGTTGAATTTATTGAATATTTTTTGTTGTTGTGTTGTTAGAATTTTTATTAGGTAATTTAACTTAGAATTAGTTAAAGTTGAATTTTTTGAATATTTTTTGAATTTTTTGAATTTGTTGAATATTTGTTAATTTAATTGTTGAATAATTGAATTTAATTGTTGAATTTATTGAATATTTTTTGTTGTTGTGTTGTTAGAATTGTTATTAGGTAATTTAACTTAGAATTAGTTAAAGTTGAATTTTTTGAATATTTTTTGAATTTGTTGAATATTTGTTAATTTAATTGTTGAATAATTGAATTTAATTGTTGATTTATTGAATATTTTTTGTTGTTGTGTTGTTAGAATTGTTATTAGGTAATTTAACTTAGAATTAGTTAAAGTTGAATTTTTTGAATATTTTTTGAATTTGTTGAATATTTGTTAATTTAATTGTTGAATAATTGAATTTAATTGTTGGATTTATTGAATATTTTTTGTTGTTGTGTTGTTAGAATTGTTATTAGTTAATTTAACTTAGAATTAGTTAAAGTTGAATTTTTTGAATATTTTTTGAATTTGTTGAATATTTGTTAATTTAATTGTTGAATAATTGAATTTAATTGTTGATTTATTGAATATTTTTTGTTGTTGTGTTGTTAGAATTGTTATTAGTTAATTTAACTTAGAATTAGTTAAAGTTGAATTTTTGAATTTTTTTGAATTTTTTGAATTTGTTGAATTGTAATTGTTAATTTGTTGAAGTATAATTTGTTGAATTTATTGAATTTATTTTTTGTTATATTTTTTATTGTTTTGAATATAATTATTGATTAATTTGTGAATTGTAATTGTTAACGTTGAATTTATCTTAGGATTAATAGTTGAATATGTTGGAATAATTAGTATAGATTGGTTCGATTGGTTGTGGCTATTGTTAATATTTGCAGGTTTGTGGATTTGGGGAGGTGCTGCCGATTTTTTTTTAACTTTTGAATTTTATTTTACAATTATTAATATAAAATTGTTTAGATGCGTAAAATGAAAACTAGAGCTGGTCGTCCAGTCGAATCAAGTTCGTCTAGCAGCGATGATGATGTTTCCTTAGGTGCCTCTCAAGAAGAGGCACCTACACCACCTGCGCCGTCAACCGATGCTGCCTCTTCCAGCGATGTTTCACATCGCAGACGCGGCATGCCTTCGAAGCGGAATCAATTTACCCGCCAGTTCGAGGCACAGTGGAAGGACGATCTTTCAATGTAAGTTTGTTAATGTTTTAGTTTTTTTTATATAAAAAAAACAAATTTAAAACATAATTTATGAAGTAATCACAAATTAATTTCATTTCTTTTCAGGTTCACAAACATTGAGGCCGCCCGATTAATATCATCGGCGTTTAAAGCGTCGATGGAGATTCCATTGTTTCAATGGAGTCAGATATCCAGACATCCTGAATGGATGCCTCAAATCAATGCATGGTTTCGTAGATTTGAGGTTCGTGTTAATATATAATTTTCAGCTTATTTCTAATTATAAATTCATGTTATAATTGTAAATAAATTATTAACATTTTAAAAAATTATTTTTTTATATACAGCATCGATTCTGCTGGGACGATGAACATGACAGTGTTGTGAGGAGGGTGTGGGAAAATCACGCGGCAATTAGGTAACATCGAAAACAATACGACTTTTTTTTACATAATTATTTATGTTTTGAAATGTAATTTTTTCGTGCGTGAATTAGGTTGCGTGATTTTTGGTATGACGCCCAGAAAAAAGCAAAAAAAACAGCGAGGGATAAGGGGTTACAAGGCTGGAACGATGTTGCGGTTTGGAGGGATTTCAAACCAATATACATCCCGGAAGATATATGGCCGCACTATCTTCAGCACGTGACGTCTGAGCGGTTCACTCGACGCTCACAGTCCGGTGCCGGCAACCGGAATCGGCAAATTCATGGCTCGGTTACAACGCACACCGGCGGCTCCGTTCCGTTTGCTGCACATGCGAAACGGATGGTAAGATTAATTTAAATGAAATATATCGTTCAATTAATTTGTTGTTAATACATTTTTTTCATTATATATAGGCTACGTCTCTTGGACGTGAGCCGAGCCCTATGGAGCTGTTTGTGGAGACGCACGTGCGGAGTCATGACCGCCAAAAGGGGACGCAACAGTTCGTTGACAACCGTGCTCAACAGTTTGTGGTGTGTTTGTTTAACCATTTTATTTTGTAAGTTATTATTATGTTTATTGAATTGAATATGATTTTTTTTTTCAGGAGACCTATAATAATCGGTTGAGGGAGAGATACGGGGATGATCCTTCGACCCATCCGGAATTCGATCCGGATTTGTGGATGGAGGCTGGATCGTCAGGTGGACCCGATAAAAATCGGGTTTACGGGCTCTCCAACACTACCGCTGCCAAGTTGCGGTCGACCGGTACTGCTTCAACCGGTGGGAGCTCCCAATCTGTATCGAGCTCCCAATCTAAGGAGTTTGTGGCCTTGCAGCAAAGGTGCGACCACCTATCAGAGGCGTACACACAACTCAAAGAAGAGCAAAGATTGGCGAACGAACAACACAGATTGGCGGACGAACAACGCAGAGCAGAGTCTGAACAACAAAGAGCGGCCTATGAAGAGCTTCGTCAAATGGTCATGAACATGACACAAGGCGGAACATGTGCGCCTAATCCTTTTTGGCCGCCTAACCCCCACCCTCCTCCTCCTCCTCCTCCTCCACCTTTATATTAATTGTTTTTTTTTAAACACATTCATTTTGTAATGAATATTATTTAACTTTGAGTTTTTGTTGCTTAATATAAATTTTATTTGCATAATTGGTTTGTATTACTATTAATTTATATTATTTTTTCTAAATAATTAAAAAAAAAAAATTACACAGGGATTTACCGACGGAATAAATCCGTCGGCATTGGACAGTGTCTGAGGTATGCCATCCCATCACCGACATACTCACCGACGGAAATAATCCGTCGGTATCCAAATACCGACGAATTTACAGACGGATTTATTCGGTCGGTATGAAATATCACCGACACTTTTGCCGACGGAGTTAGTCCGTCGGTATATTCCAAGCGGGAAACTTTTTTTTTTAGCGCGCACAGGCCGTCGGTAAAACCGTCGGTAAATGTGTTTTTTTTATTACCGACGGATATAGCGACGGAATGTGGAATCACCGACAAAAGGTATTCCGACGGGAGTATTCCGTCGGTAATATAGTCGGTAAATGTGTTTTTTTTATTACCGACGGATATAGCGACGGAATGTGGAATCACCGACAAAAGGTATTCCGACGGGAGTATTCCGTCGGTAATATAGTCGGTAAGTAATTTACTGACGAACGTTCTGTCACACACCGACGGAATATTTCCGTCGGTAAAACTGTGAAATCTTGTAGTGGGTAACAGTGCTACTACTTAATTAATGCATGATTCAATTGTCCCTTTGAACCTAGATCTTGGAATCTCCAATCAATTAGGTTGGTTGCATCATTATAATTATTTGAATATAGACTTTAATCACATCTCCTCGATCAATTATCGACTTGCTTTTTTGTTAAGCATTTTATAAATGGATCTATAATATTATCCTTTGACTTTACATTGTCAATAAAGATAATCCTATTTAAGAGTAACTATCTTATGGTATTGTGTCTTTGACAAATTTGTCATGACTTACCATTATATATTACTATTTTGTGCCCTACCAATTTCATATTATTTATTGCAATGTATACAAATTGTTGGCATAAATTGTTGATCCCTTCACGAGAGCATGACATTGCGGTGACTCTTCCCGGGGGTGGAGAGGTCTTTGGTTGGATAAGGAGTTGGCACCTAAGTATTATGGTTACTAGAAACATATATAAACTGGTCTTTAGAGATTTTAGTCAAGGGATTGGTTGCGTAACAAAACTGTATTAGCACCCCTAATATGCTTTATTTGAGATAAGTTGCATCGTTTTTCTTTGTTTATGGTTGCTATAGCTGATAGTTTTTCTAAATTCTATCAACCAACTATGATGGATTTGCTATGATGAACAAATCTTGGTTTGCTAGATCAAGAACTTTTTCTAAAAGATCTTGACTTGAAAAAATATCAAAAGAAAGCAAGCTCATTCACAACTTATGTGCCGCAAAAGAGCTAAAGTTAGAAATCCAAAGAGATTTGGTGATTATTGAAAATTTACCTTTTCCTTCTATATTTTGAATGTTCATGACTCTTGCTTGCACTATGGAACACAAGTTCAAATATCCTCAATTATCATTGAGGCTTCATTTAGGGTAAACTTGGAATTTTTAGTTTCTGTATCATTCCAAATAATATTTCAGATAGAACTCCTTGTAGCAGTTTTATCCTTATATTAAAAGTGAATAATAATAAATTATTATCTCTAATAACATTTTGGATATTAAATCTTTTGTAAGTTTCTTTATCCTTATATTAAAAGTGAATAATATATTTCATTGTCAAAAATAAGTTTTTGACAATTTTTAAATGTAGGTCAAAATTCTTTGGAATTGAATTTTACAAACTTGTTGTAAAATTCATGCAATATTTAAAATAAAAAAAAACAAACATGCAAAAGTATTTCAGATTAAAAAAAAAATGCTCAAATAATTTTTAGGATTCTTAGCCATATACAAAAAAAAAAAACAATTATTTTTTTGAAAAATTATTTTTATTGTTTTTATTATTTCTTAAGGCTTTGTTTCGTAAAAAAAAAATAAAACTAGTTTTCTTTAGGATAATACTACCAAAATAGGTCTAACAGCAAGTTGTCAAACACACCTTTAAACCAAAAATTCATTTATAAAAAAATTTGAGAACTAAACAAGGCCTTACCCATCTGACCCAAACTTGACCCAATTGAGTTGACCTAGAATTTTTGGTTTGACCATAAACTAAACCAAAAACCACTAGTTTGATCGGAAAAACAAACCCAAAACATATCAAACTTGAAAAATCATAAAAATATGATTTGTTTTTTCGTCTAAAACATATTAAAACATATAAAAACCCAACACAAAGAACATGCCCAGAAACATGAATCACGATCCAAACCATATATGAACAAACCAAAGATATGGGCATGTTTGAAATCAATTACTAAACAATAATCAAGCAATAAACATAAAAGATTATCAACCAAAAATTACAATTTGATCAAAATAGGTTTCGGTGAAAAAACAAAATCTTAAATTTAGAAATCATGATTATTGATGGGAATTAACCCTTGATTATTGATTAACCAAAGCTCATGAAGTTGTTGATGCAAATAATTGGACCAAAACTTGTCCAAATCATGGAGTCAGGGCAATGTTCTTTCTAAGAACACGATGAAAAAAAAACCTAAAATTGCCCAAAAATATCTAGATATTACCAAACCTATAATCTTGCCTTGAAAGCCTAAAAAAAAAACCAAGCTTTTTTGGTTCACACAAACCATATATCATTATTACACATGTTTAAATCAAAATGGACAACAGAAAACAAAAACAAAAATCATAGAAAACATGCAAGAGGTTTCAACTCCTAAAACTGTCAAACCGAAACAACATGCATATTCGACAATTTAGTGTTCAAAACTTATGTGTATTTATAGGATGGTCTTAGACCATACCATAACTCATATGATATCTTGTCTAAATTCTTATAATGTATTTTATTAATAATATAATTTGTTGATGAGATAGCCTCCAAGTTCTAGGGTAATTTTAAAGTTATCAATATAGCATCATCAATTCTTTCAACGTTCAATTATTACATTCAACAATACCATTTTGTTATAGAGAATAAAAAGCCATGATTTGATGAATTATACCATACTCGGAATAAAATTAATCAAAAGGTGAATTGTATTCCCCATCTTTATCGCTTCTTATCACATAGATCTTCTAGCTAAGTTGATTTTCAACCTCATTTTTTAAATGTTTGTACACTTTTAAAGCCTCGTATTTGCTTATTAACAAATTGACATAATGATATCATATGCAATCATTAATGAAAGTAAATAAATTATTTTTATCACTTCTAGTTTGCATAAACTTTAAATCACAAATACCAATGTGAATTAAACCTAAAAGCTCGTTACTTTTGTCAATGAATAGATCAAAAGACTCAACCATATAAACAAAAGAACAATCTTTATTAATCTTTTTTTTTATACAATGATCATCACGCTGAGTTTAAATAACCTATCACATAAATATCCATTGCCTATGAACATCTAACTCTTGGTGAGGACAAACTTGTTCGACTAAGGAACCAACCTTAACCCATTTTTGCTCAATAGCATGCAAAAAATAATTTTAAAAAAAAATATTGGAACATGAACCACAATGTTAAGAGTCATCACTTTTCTAAAGGTCATCCTTGACACACCTTTCCATAACCTTTTATTTTGCACAAAAAAGAGTTTTCCATGAACAAAAAAAAGGAATGCCAAACGATTTGTTATTTAGTGACTGTTAATCATCTTCTACCTTTTGTACCATAAAAACTACTCAAGTGGCTATTTTTCTAGAGCATTTAATGCTTCGTCTCTCCACCAAACTGAACAAACCATACACCACTATGATGGTCTAACATTGATGTAAACGTAAGGAATATCTATATAAACTAAAAATAATATAGATGAAAAAAAAGTATAACTCAAATTGTAAAAGGAAAAAGGAATGGGGGGGGAATAAAACATTTAAGTAAGTGGGGCCAAAGTGTAATTAAAAAAAATTAGACTATAAATACCACATTTTCTTCCTCCTAAGGCCAGCAACAGTGGGGGAAAAAAAGGATGAGAGAAAGTTTTTTATTTTTTCACCAAAAATTAAGAGAAAAACTTGTTAGGTTTATGCAAGATTTAGATCAATTGGTAAGGAAAATATCATTAAGCAAGGAAATTAACAAGAAAAAAGTGAAGAAATTATTAGGGGAAAAGAAGAAAAGGTCACATTTAGTGAGGTTACCATACATATAATGTAGAAATGGTTGTTTTGGAGGAAGAGTGGGAAATGAAGATGCTTGAAGGTTGATTTAAACCATTGATGAAAAGTGGATAGATTCGTCTCCCTAGATTCCAGAAGGGATTGAAGCCTAAAAATGATAGAATTTGGGAGAGGTTTCTTCATAGAAGATGTATCCAAGGATGTTAGCTCTCCAATAAGACTAACCTTGCTTAAATTAGTATTCTAGAACTCTAGATATAGTTAATAATCTGAGAAGAGGTTAGGAGGCAACCTCTACTAACAATTTCGACAAGTTACTAAAACGGGAAATTTAGACGCATTAAGGGAAGAATTGGGTTTCTTTCCCTTAATAAACTGTGTGGTGTTGTGTCTTAATCTTCAAAGGAAATAACTATGTTAGAAACTTAAATTTATAATATTAGTTATGATTAAATAAAGAACAATGATCTTAAAGGATGTAATGGGTAACACAAATGTAAAAGAAGAATTATTGATGGGAGGTCAATATTTGTTGTTACTATTGCTATTCTGAGAAATGTAACTTAAATGGAAAATAATGTGAATACTTATGAATACAAGAGGAATCTCAACAGCAGCAAGGGAACGCGAGCCGAGCTTCTGCAGCAAGTAGATTTTCTACACTAATATTTTTTTTAAAATGTACATAATGATGAAAATTTGTTTAATTTTTGGATTATATATATATATATATATATATATATATATATATATATATATATTTCTAAAAAAGGGACACATCTAATGAAATGGGTGAGAAATGGAAATAGGCTTGATGATCTATTTCGGTTAGGAATGATTAATGATATCAATGAGTTCCATTGATATTGGCATTTCATTGGATTTGATTAGTTAGTCCCAGGTACGAGATTCTAATGAAGTTTGTAGAGTTTGCTAACATCACCATGGAACATGGAGAATATTAAACTTGATTAACTATTCAGGTTAAGAATAGTTTAGATATCGATGGGCTTCATTGATATCGACATTTCCACAAAAACTTAATTTGCTCTTTCTAGTATAATGGCTAATGATGTCAAGGATCCTTGGCACCAGCATTTTGAAGGATATTTTAAAGTACTGTTAGAACTTGATTAACTATTTTGGTTGAGGAATAGTTAATGATATCAATGGATTGTATTGATATCGACATTCATGAAAAACTTGATTAGTTGGTTCCAGTATGAAAGACTAATGATACACATTGGAATTAATTAGTATCGGTATTGTCGCACCCAAAAAAAAATCATCGGCGCGCGGCATCGGCTGGCGATTTTTATCTCGTTGTTGCGTTTGATTGAATTTGGTTCGTTGGAGTCGCCACCTAGTAATTCATTGAGGGCTACTAGGAAACTTGATGTACTGGTCTTGTTAGAGATAAACGGGTAAGGGACTGGTTGTGGTTAGGAAGGTATTAGCACCCCTAACGCACCCTACCTGAGGTAAGCTGCTTCGTGGCTTTGACGTGTTAAAGAAGTTTTAATAATTGTCTTTTCATCGGAAATTAGAAATATCACTTACGTATAAGTTAATAATTATTAACCGTGATCCGATCAAAAAATTAAATTCTTCTTTAATATATTTGCAATTTTATCATTCAAAACTATATACAAATAAATAAAACAAAAATACAAGCACACATACACTTTCACTATTTTATTTTTGTTTCTTTTCTTTTTCTTTTCTTTTCTTTTACATCCATATTTACAAAATACAAATTACAAAAAACTGAAAAAACTAAACAAATATTACATTAAACCATTTGGAAATTACAAAAATGACCCAAAACAAATTCAGGAACAATTCCGGGCTGCCCGAACAGTAGCGGCGCGTGGGCTCACGCGCCGCCCCGAAAATCCAGCAGCGTGAGGGGGCTGTAATGCTTCCTCCTCTCTTCAATCTCTTGTTGTCCGTCACCTGCAAATCCAAAAACACACAGCAAGGGCAGTCGATTTTAATTTTTTTTGTCTTTGTTCTAAAATTTGCTTCGGTTCCTCTTTTTTTCTTGGTAGATCGGCTTCTGTTTTTTTCTTCTTGGCAGATCGGCTTCGATTTTCTTCCCTTCTCTTTTGGTGGCCGCCGATGATTGGGAAGCTGGTGGTGGTTGATCGGGCGGCGCTGCTGCTGCCACTGCTGGGAAACGGCTGGAGGAGGGGAGCTTGTCTCGCGGTGTGGCTGAGCTGGCGACGAGGAGGAGTGCTGGAGGCGACCGGGGCTACTGATGACTAGTCTGTGGGTGGCGGTGTTGAGGGGCGCGACCGGCTGGCTTTTGGAGCAAAAATCACAAAGCAGGGGAACGGTTTTTGGGGAATAAAAAACAGAGGAAGATGAGGCTGCAGGAGATGGGTTGTGTTGGGGAGAAAGTGGAATCGAGAGAGGAGCTGTGATAGGGAGAAGTGAGGCTTGTGTTTCGTTTCGGTTGTGACCGGGGAAGGGAAAAATCAAGGGGGAACTGCAGGGAGAAAGGGGCTGGAGCAGGAGAGGAAAACAGGGGAACGGTGAATCTGTTTTGTGCTCTCTGGTGCTCTATTGGCCAGGAGAGGGAGAGTGTTTTGTGGGGTTTCGGGAGAAATGTTGGAGGTGAAGGGGAGGCCGTGAGGTTGATTTGTAAGGGAAAATGAGATTGATTGGGGGGCTGAGAGAGCAAATCAAAAACCAGGGGAGAGGAGTTTGGTGGCTTCGGCGGAGAAAGAAAAAATCTGGCCGGGAGGGAGAAGAGAAAAAAAAAAATGAGCGTCAAGGGAGTCCCATCTCTGTTGGCAAAGGCTGAGGAAGAAGATCAAGATATGAAATCAGTGGGGGCTGTTTTTGTTTGCTTTTTGCCGAGAGGCTGGACCCATGAACCCAGGGAAGGGGTTTTGTTTTTTTGGGTTTGAGGGGAGACGGGTGGCTCAAGGTTGAAGATGGGGATGGTCTGGAAAATGGGGGACAAAAATTAAATTGGGGCTGTTTTTTGGGGGGCTGTTTGGTCGGGGTGAAAAAAAAACAAAGGGTGGGGTTTTTATGTGATGTTTCAAAATTGCCCCCATGACTCAAAATTGCCCCCTTTTGGCAAGTGTTGGACACCAGTATTTATAGGCAAAAAATATTGCCAAGCTTTCAACATTGGTCCCTTAACTTTCCTTTTTTTTTTGTAAAATTTGATTTTTCTTGTTTTTTTGTATTTTTTGAAAACGAGCAATATCAACGTCGACTCAAAATGCGGAAAATCAATGATTTTAAAAATGACGCGTGAAAAGTCGAACGCGTTCGAAAGACCCTTAAAAATTTTAATTCTTTTTTAGACGACGTTGAAAATGCTAAAATGACGAAAATATATTAAAAAACATATTTTTTTGGATTTTCTTTGTTTTTCTCTATTTTTGGAATTTTTTGAAAATATATCAAAAACATGGGTAAAAAATTGGGTAGCAACAGGTATTACCATCCAAAGGTTCTTAGAAAAAAAAATTGATTAGCTATCCGATGAAGGATAGTTAATGATACCAATAAATTGGTATCGACACTTTCTTGAAGGAATTGTCTTTTGATATTAATATATGATGTTGGTAAGAAATTTAGAGTGAAATGAAAAAATATTAGTGAATTTATGAGAAAAAAATCCCAAAAGAACCAAATGGGGAATCGTAAGAAGTATGAATGTATGATAGTCTTGAATAAATCACTTAATTACCAATGTTAATATTTATTACCCAATATTATATTTGTTTTAGGTCCGCCAAACTCTTGTCAACGGTGATTATTAGATCTTTCTATCCTTTTGTTATCTAGTTTAGATTGAATGTTCATGTATGTTATATCTTAAGAAACTATCGTGACTTAAATTGTATTTTTATTTTTTAAATTGAATGTATGAATTAAAATTATATTTGCATGTATTTATATTTTACATGTAAAATTGTTTACTTATTTAGTGCCATTTAATACTTTATTTCTATTATATTAATATTTGAGAAATTGTGATTATATTGATATGAATTGTTGGAATTGAGACTCAGGATGATTAGGTCGTGATTGAATAATGGTTAATATAAGTGTAACAAGTTGTTGTCAATAACTTGGGACTTCCCAGTATAGGGGAGACTTTACTAAAATTTTGGTAGAAATTTTGATGGTATTTTACATGAATTCAGTTTTTTTTTAAAACAAATTTCACCATGTCTTTTCCTATATTACAATTGGTGTGTTGTCCTAGTATTAGGTTACTACATTGTACTACACCCCAATATAATTCATGTCGAATGATTGCCCCTACAGCTGCCTTGGCGCTGTTCTAAAGAGGCTAACTTGATCAACCTTTAGTAGTTTAATTTAGCAGTCCATGATGACGACTTTGAGGCAAGATTGAGATCTTTCTTGACCAATCAAGGGCCAAGATTGGTTCAATAAATATAAGATGTCCCTCTCTCATCCCCTATAAATAGAAGTGGATTTTGGGCATTGAGAAGCAGGAAAAAAAGGTGCGAAGTGAACAAAAAATCAATTTTCTTCTTGTATTTTTCCCTATTTGTCTTGTCATTTTTTCTCTCCGCCACAATTTCAACAACTACATCAATCTTCTCAACTGATCATCATGCACCTCCTTTACCTACCCATCCTCTCCACCTCCCCCGAATATCCACGCCACCATAAGACTTTTATTTTTCCTCCATGTCAGCGGACCAATAACAACAATGACACACCTTCCATGCTAGGTAATCTTCTTCTTTTCTCTCTCTTTCACCCCTTGTAAGCCTTCTCTCAGCCACTACATGCAGATTATGAATACATGTTCTGCAGTAGTGGAAACAAGTAGCATGTTCACTGGGCTAGATTAATGACCATGCAACGTGGATGGGTTGGACCTATTTCAACCTAGCCCAAATGGCTGGGTTGAGTCTAACCCATTAAAAAAAATAAGAAGAAAGGATTGTTGTGCTTGTAGTCGGCGCAACCCTATCCAATTAGGCCATACCTAAGCCTCGGGTTGGGTCCAACCTAATTAATAAAATAATAAAATAAATTTACACTTTTTAAAAACCATTTTAAAATTATGTATGGGTCTGTCGAGCGTTTTGTTTTTAATAATTTTGTCTAATATTGGCCCATAGACTTATACTGTAAGATATGGACTCAATATCAAAATATCTTATTTATTCCAAAAATTCTTTATTTTCAAAAAACAAAAATTAATGTTTTGTTTTCATGCATATGACCAAATTCTAAAGGTTTTCCATGTATATTTTCTAAAAAAGAATAAAATCATATTTTTATTATGTTTTAAATGCGAATGGATATTGTAACCGTTTTATGATCATCCATTAGGGTTTAGAAAAAATACCAAAAATTCCATAATAATTAGTTTATTATTCAGAATGTTAGGAGTTAACTATATCTAAGAAAAAAATGTGATGTTAAATATGGACCTTAGAATAGTTAGGACTTAATGTAATAAGGTAGAAACTTCCTTACAAAGGGAGATCTATCTTGAACCTTAGACGAGACCAACAAATAAAAACATGACCTAGAAAAATAATCAACAAGCAATGTACGGAGGGTGATGTGTCTTTCCCTTGCATAACTAGTTCCCTTATTCAGACTATCACGGATCATTAGATTTCCTAGTAACCATAATACTAAGTGGTGACTCCTTAACCATATAATCATAATTTTATGATTAGACTTGAAAACACTCTTAATTCCAGGAGGCAGCTCTGATAGTCGACATCGTGCACGTCATAAAATTCATCATGCCTTGGAACGCGATTGATTCTTATTCTTAAATGAGGCTCGAAATAGTATGAGATAAACATTGAGATCTCTTCAACAATATAAGCCTCGAATATTAAAGCCTTAACATGCGCCTTGTTTTTTACTTTTCTCTTTAGGTTAAATAAGTACCTACATGGAATTAAATAAATGCTTTGATTTTTTTAAAAGACAATATAATTTTAATTATGATGCATGTGTAATTTCTAATCTCTTGAATGGATACATCCATCTATATTGGACTAGGCCTCCATCGTTTGCCTCAAAAGGTAGATGTATATGTAGATACTCCATTGAGTCAAAAAACGATGAAGGAAATATCATCTTAAGTTTGCAGATTGTCTGGATGATATTCGTTTCAAGCCACTCCATGTGTTGTGTCTGTAACTTGTTGGATCATATATAACCCAAGATGCACGTTCCTTGATTCCACTAAAAACTAAAGAAGCATTCTATTAAAATGTTTTTAGGCTTCACCATTGAAAGGGTGCACCATCACGCCATCCACTATATTCTATGAATGATGCCATGTAATATACTCAACAGTCTTTGGTGACATGAATGAGTCATTTCCCTGCCATTTTTTGTTTTATAACTACATGATCACATGTTCTGGCCTTGATAAACTCTACTTTTACTACTTTTTCATCTTTAAATGTCTTACGACATTTCCCACAATGAACTATACATAAGTTCTCTCATTATGAATTTAATAAGCTTATCCGTCATATTTGCCTTTGACTTTACATTGTTAATGGAAATAATTTCATTCAAGTCCAAGTATTTAATATTATTGTATCTATGATGTATATGTGAAGACTTTACTATTATTCTTACTACTTTGTGCATTTCTAATTTTTTTTCAAACTATTGTAATAGAGACAAATTGCTTATACTAGCTTTGGTCAATATAGAATATCCTCTTAAGAAATTTCAAAACTACTTGGTTTTCTCTCAAGCTTTGTCAAAAATAATAAAATTTGATTGTATCATGAATCTTGCTATGCATATAGCTTAGAGGAATTCCAAGGCACAGGTGCTCGTTCGAGTTTTAAATCATATCGACTAATAGATTTTGAATCTTTATATTAGATATCTAATTTTCATCACTATAAATCTTAAGTACCATTTGTTACCAAGTATGGTATGACCCATAATTCAAGGTGCATGTATCTCAAATATTTAAGTACCTTTTATTGCTTTTTAATAATCCACATATAGATTATTAGTAAATTTTCTCAGTCTGCTAACCGAGTATGCAATATCTAATCATGTGTAGTTCATATCATACATCAAACTTTCAATTATTACTATTGTACGCATATTGATGCAAATGATTTTTTTCCTAATTTGCAATTTTATATTGTTGGGTATAATTTTCAATCAAGCCATTGGATTAAATTAAAATTTTGCTAAGAGATTCCAAAGGCCTTGTTTCTTATAAAGATAAAATTTTATATCCATTAGAGTTTAAACAGCCTTAAAATAAGGCCCAAAAATTATTGTTAAGGATTTACAATATTTTTCTAATTGATTTAAGATTCCTTTTCCTATGTGGTTGAGAAATATTTGATTATTTTTTCAACTTTGTTTAAGAAGTTATTTCTACTATAAATATAGTTGTTTAATTTGTGTTTTATGAGACTACTTGAAAAGAAATATTCAATAATAAGATTTTAAATTGTAGTTTTTGTGTGGTTACCTTATTTAGTAGAATTTTGTATTACTTATGCTTGTTATCTTTTTTGAGTTGTTTCCATCAGTATCATATATCCAATGAATATATAATCCATAAATTTAGGTCTTATCTTGACATTTTTAGGATCAAACATAACCATTTTTACAAGACATCCTCATATTTTAAGGTATTTGTAAGAAGGTCTTCTTCCTTTACATGATTTTATATAGTGTCTTTTCCAACTTCTTATGAGGTACTTTGTTAAATATATATTTTACAATTAAAATTACCTTTACCCCATACGTTTTGAGGTGTTTCTCAACATATAAACATGATATTCATCATATCTTTTAGAAATTGTTTCTTACATTAGTCAATGTCATTTTGTTAAAGTGAATAAGAAGGTTTAGGTTGATGGATAATATTATTTTTTTGAATAAAATTATACACCTTTATCATTTCTTATTACATTTGTCTTTTAATTTAATTTCAACTTTGTACTTTGCTTATTAGAAAATAAGTATAGTAATATATTGTGTAATCATCTATAAATATAATGGAATACATTTGTCAATCTCTACTTTGCAACACATAGGTACCACTTAATGTATAAATTAATAATCTCTTTATACATCAAAATTATATATATACATGACTCAATTATGAGGTCTTTATAAAATATGATTTCAATGTTATGTTTTTGCTCTTTAAATTGATGTCTCATTAAACCTCATCTCAAACTTTTTCTTAGTGCATTAAGAAGCTTTATTTTTAGTGTTCTCGTATTGCAAGAGAAAATTATGCAATGTAATTGTTGTTTTAAGTGCATCTTTGTGCGAGATAGGTTTTAGTACATAACTATTATTTTAAACTTCATTTCTTTATTGTTTTTTCATGATGTTCTCAATAATTTGCTTGTCATTCAACAACTTTGAAGTTGCCTCATTTTCTCCTAGGTAGTTCTTGAAAAAAATCTCATACAACAGTACTCAACATTTATTGTATCATAATACTTTAACTTTTTAATTAGAACATATAATTATTGCATAACTTCATCATTTAAGTGTTGATTCAAATTCTTTGAAATCATATTATTCATAGATATGATTTTACAATGTCAAAAATAATTTGCAATTTTACTTGCTTGAACATCTGTTATCTACGTCGAGATTTCAAGATTTATTATATCTATAACATTTATCTTCTTTGGACTTAGGATCCATATTATAGTTTTAAAACCTGACCCGACCTGGCGAGTCGACCCGGGACCCGACTGACCTAGAGTTAGAACTAGACTGGGTTTAAGAAAAAATAAGAGAAGTCAAAAACATGGTTGACCTGGTCAAAAACTCGATTGTAACCCATTGACTATGTATTTGTTTTTAAACAAAACGATGTCATTTTGATTTATAAAAAAAATTAGGGTTAACCTAGGTGATCGGGTGACCCGATCAAAACTCGATGACCCGGGAAAAACCCGTGACCCAGGCCTTGGGTCGGGTTGATCGTCGGGTTGGGTTGAAAAACTTTGATCCATATTTCATAACCCTTTAAGAGATTTTGATAAAATTAATCAATGACATGCAACTTGAAAGCTCATATGATCCCTGCATCGCAAGGCTGAATCTTTGATGTTGTGTTGGGTGACAAAAAGAAATAATTTAATACTTTTCAAACCTTCAATAGTTTTTGGATGAGAAAGACAATTATCAACAAGCAAGAAAACATTTTACCATCCATTGTTCTATCAAGTTGTTGAACATACTCCTGAAATAAAATTTGAATCATTCATGCTCGTTTGTTGGCATGATATTCATAGTTGACACTGCTCAAGTTCACATTTTTTAAACATAGTGGTTTAGGATACTTTCCAATAAACCATGAAATAATTTTCTTAAAACCATTCTTGTTACAACAAATAATAATTGTAAGTCTTTTCTTGTCTTGTTTTTACATTCAAGTTTCTTTATTATCTAGTTATAGCCTATCAAAAATCATATTTCAACCATATTAAAAACATCTTTCATGAAAAATGGATGTGGTTTAATTATATAGACTGTAGGTTACTCTTCACGAGCTCCATATCAATTCATTTGCTTTCTTCAAAATAACAATACGTCCTGATGTCATATCTTAATTTGAAGCGCTTAATTCTAACTTATCTACAAGGTACATCTTTTTCAGAAACTTTTTTTCCTTCTTTGTGATCTATAGTTATATTTATACATTCTTGGTATTGAACAAAGCACTCATAAAATACCTTCTTTAGCTCTGAGAATTTTAAGGTTTGGTATCATTTTGCATCGCCATCTTTTTCAATATTGGCTAATAGATACTCTGATGACCTCTTGATCTTATTTGATATTGTTGTTTAACTCATTTGCAAGTTAAAACTTTCCTGACATCCACTATTACAATAGCATTTGGGAGCAAGTTGGATTTTCTATGTTGTCCTAGTACAATGTGTTATGCATTTCATCATTCATTGTTGATTTCTTTACATCTTTGAGATAGAAAAGCAATTCTGATTAGTTGTACCATTTATGATATTGTATGTTCTTTTCATAGATGTTTTTTCTTGATTAAATAGTCATAAAATATATTAATTAAGTATACATCGAATGTAATTTTAGTTTCTTGCAAAAATAAATAAATCCATGACTTTTATTTAATAACACTAATTATATTCATGAACTTGTTTTAGTTAAATAAATACATAAAATAATGATAATTCATAATTTGGTAATTATATAATATTTATATAAACACAATATATATATATATATATATATATATATTAAATTTAATGTTTTGGAGAAAGAATAAACAACACTTTGAAAAATTAATTTTTTTATTAATTAATTTATAAATTATTAACTTAATAATTTATCAATTAAATAATATCTTGATAAAATTTTAATTTTTTTTATTATCTAAAGGGTTTTGATTTATAGAGGTTTAACTACATTGCAACAATCATTTACAACATCCTATCCTAAAGGGGTTAGTTTGGTAATGTGGTTAAAAATGTGTTTGTCTCCACTATAATTTTTAAAATATTTGCTTAATCACCACATGTTATAGTTTTGCATGGATTCTACTAATTGTGTTTTAATTAAAAAAATCTTGATCATGAAAAGGCTATAATTTATAGTTTTTTTTTTTAAATCAACCTTTTCAAACCACTACCATAAAAACTACTACAATATAAAGCATGCACTTAATTAATAAAATGAAACTAAATCAATAATTCTTTTGAAAAAAAATTCACCCAATCAACACTTGATTAGTAATTGATATTTTATTAAGAATAATAGTAGATAAGCATTAAATTAGTTCACCCATAAAAGACAAAACCCAATACCATAACAATTTTGACAACATTTATAACTATCATAATAAAAACAATAATAATAACTATATCAAACGTAAAAATTACTAAAATCACAACTTTAAGCCACAAAACATAATTTTCTAACTTTACATTATAATTGGATTAAAACAAACCAACTACTTAAATATACTTCAAATTTCTTTGTTGAGATAAATAATAACTTTAATTAATTCATCCATAAAACTCTTTCCCTACATGAAATTGTTTAATAAACATTGTAATTAAGCTACAAAACTATATCCTAACTCATAAATCAAATCAATAATAACACCGAACCCTAACCCATAAATTCCCTTTCTTTCTATGGCAAGCTTCATGTTACTTTTTCGAATTGTTTTTTATTTCCTTCTCTTCAAGAAAGTTAATCACAAAATCAATCCATTTTTACACTATAATTAAGCAAATGATTGTGAAAGATGACTGAATAAACTTGAGACACTTGACAATATAATATTTTATATCTAAAAATTGATATTACAAACTTGTTAATTTGATGACATTTTATTTCTATATGCATGTTATAGTAAGCGTGTTGCACCATTCCTACACTATAATTCCTAGGTCTAAAAAGAATTATATTTTAGTAGTTCTAGAAAGTAAAAAAAAAAAAAAAACATTTATACAAGAGAAAATTACTTGAAAAAGTTTATGTATGGAGAGTTTGGTAGCCGTCGCACAATACTCTACTATGAGAAAATTAAATTAGCCAAATGAACTATTTCTCTTTCCATAGCAATTACACCTCTCCACCATTTAATGCTATTGCACCCTCTCAATGCGCTCTGCAATAACTCCTTGCTGCCACAGTTTTCTCTTTCTCCTTCATTTCCATTGCCTTGTTTCTCTTCCTAAGTTCCTTTGATTCTCCATCTTTGATGCTCTGATTTTTGTTTTTTTTTCCCATTCTTTCTTGACTCTTGATTTTCTTTCCCTTGACTCTATCTCCATATCCACTCACCCAACTTCTTACCATAAAAATTATTTCCAAAATCTCCAGAGAAACCACTAGCAGACCCAAATACTGCTTTCTTTCCACAAGGTAACCTCAAAACCAGATCCAAAACAAAGAAAAATAAAATCCTTTCAGTCAAGACTGTTTTCTTTTGTTTTTATTTCTTGGCAAGTAAATTTCTTGTATGAGTAGGTTGAAATTCAAGAAAGTCTTTTTCAAGAGAATCTCATAGTCTTCTCTATATTTTCCACTTCTAAAGAATGAGTGGGTTTGCAAATCCACTCTTTCTCACATCTCTCTCTCTCCCTTGCATGTAGTTCTCCCATTTTGTTTTCTTACCTTTTTTTTTTCTTGGAGCAGATAAAGCTAAAGATAGAAAGGAAACTGGGAAGGCAAAGTTGGATTCTCCGTGATCTTAGTTGGGCGTTATGTAGATTTTAGTTTTGGATTTTGGGGGGTTAGTCAGATATTTACCTGTTAAAAATCGTCAACTCGACCTTCTTTATATATTCTCTGTCTCTTTCGTGTGTACGTAAGAACCAGATAAGCGTAGAAAGGGAGAAACCAATTCTCCTACAGGGAAAAGAGAACCATAGTCAGCCTGCCTGTTTCTATACTCTCTAGAAAATCCGTGAGAAACCCACTCTCTATGATCTAAGACCATATATAACAGTAGAGTCAAAAGGAGAGTGAGTTAAGCTACCTATAAGGTAAAGACACACAAATATATATTCCCATATGCAACTTTTCTTAGGGTTCGTGGCTTGTGAAATATGCCAGCCGGAGTAATGATTCCGGCAAGAAACATGCCATCAATGATCGGGGTTAATGGTAATATTGGTGGGTTTGGATCAACTTCGGGACTTGCTCTTGGTCAGGTCTGCGCTTGTGTTCTTTTCCATGTCTTTCTTCTTCATCACTGTTTGTGCTTTTTAAGCATTATGATCCAGTTTTCTTGGATATTTGTTTGGTTAATGCACAGGATTTTTCATTTTTTAACGACCCCATATTGATTTCCTTACCCTTTAACATTTTTTTTCACATCAGATCTCTTCTTCTTCTGCTACTGTTCAGGAGTCAATAGTTGTATTATGTTTGTTTTTCGGCTTTTAGGCAGACTAATTTGTTTTCTTTAAGCAAAATCCTCCTCGATAGTTGCGAAACGCGTAAAGGGTTTTGCCTTACTTATCACACAAACAGAGGGAGATAGAAGGGCTTGAGAATCTAGTATTTTTACATGGGCCTCTTGTCCTATCCAAGATCTAGTATTTTTCTACATTCGAAGAACAATTTTTCAAACGTTGCTTTCCCATACGTCCTAGGCTTTTGCACATTATAAAGTACCTTTTGCACTACTTAATATAGATATATGTTGGCATGAACATTTTAATCACCTTTCTTTTTTAGTGGAAATTTCCATTCTGCTGTTAGATTAAAAAACAATAAAGCTTGAGGAATCTTAAAGATCTTTAGATAATGTTCCAGCCAAACATGATGGAAGGTCACGAGTTTCATCATCTAGACATGACACACAACACATCAGAAGGCGACATGACTCGAATTAGAGATGATGAATTTGATAGTACCAACACAAAATCAGGCAGTGAGAATCAAGAAGGCGCTTCAGGTGATGATCAAGACCCACGCCCCAAAAAGAAGCGCTACCATCGCCATACCCAGCATCAGATCCAAGAAATGGAAGCGTAAGCTCTGCCTTAATTAAATTACACACTGCTATTGCCATTCTATATTGCCTTCAATTTTTTGACACATGTAACTTACGATTAATGCCTTTTCATTATTGGTCTTTTTAGTTTCTTCAAAGAGTGTCCACACCCAGATGACAAGCAAAGGAAGGAGTTAAGTCGAGAATTAGGGTTAGAGCCTTTGCAAGTCAAGTTTTGGTTCCAAAATAAGCGTACCCAAATGAAGGTATAACGTGTGCACATGACCTTAGTCTAGACATTACTAATTTAGACCATGTAATAAATACCACATTTTGCCTTCTGTTTTCTATGTTATGCACGTCAAGGGGCGGTTACAATATCTTGGCCTCTTCTCTTGGAAAGTTTTCTTTAGAGGGGGTTAGAAAATCTCTTAAACCTCCTCCGAGATGTTTAGCTAAATTCTTTCTCGTTTCAGACCCAGCATGAGCGCCATGAAAATACACAGCTTCGAAATGAGAATGACAAGCTTAGGGCTGACAACATGCGGTACAGAGACGCTCTTAGCAATGCCTCATGTCCTAATTGTGGAGGGCCTACTGCCATAGGAGAGATGTCCTTTGATGAACATCATTTGAGACTTGAAAATACTAGATTGAGAGAAGAGGTGAAGTTATTAGATTGATTTTTTTGCTGGATCTATAACGTTCAACACCTGATATCTTCAGAATTTAATTCGTTTCTCTCTTCTTCTTTTTTCGCAGATTGACCGTATTTCAGCAATTGCTGCTAGGTATGTTGGCAAGCCTGTGGTGAACTATCCTGTTCTATCGCCTCCAATGCCTCCACGTCCAGTTGACCTTGGTGTTGGGAGTTTTGGTGGACAACCAGGCTTAGGAGGGGATATTTATGAAGCTGGAGACCTACTAAGGTCTATTAGTGCACCTACTGAGGCTGATAAGCCCATGATAATTGAGCTTGCAGTGGCAGCCATGGAGGAACTAATTAGAATGGCTCAAATGGATGAACCTTTATGGATGAACAGCCTTGATGGAATTGATGCAGTGTTGAATGAAGATGAATACATAAGGATATTCCCTCATGGTATTGGTCCTAAACCTACTGGTTTTAAATGTGAGGCTTCAAGAGAGTCTGCTGTTGTTATCATGAACCACATCAACCTTGTCGAGTATCTGATGGATGTGGTAAGTTTCCTTTTAGTATCTTTCAAAGCAAATCAAGTATATTTAAGCATGTACATAAATGCATATCGATCCAATATTGATTTGTGAGTATGTTTTGGCTTTCAGAATCAGTGGTCTACATTGTTTTCTGGCATTGTCTCAAGAGCTTTGACTTTAGAAGTCCTATCTACAGGAGTTGCAGGGAACTACAATGGAGCCTTGCAAGTGGTAATACAAATATTCCTTGATTATCATCCAATTAGCAATACATTTGCTAATTTGATCATCCATAACCCGAGACATGATTTAATATATAGTCTGTTCTATATCTTTTACATATCCCTGAAATCATAGGTGTGGGTTACCGAATCATGAAACCAAATATGTCAAGATGATTTATGATATCATCCTCTCTAAATGTATTGAACCGATTCTCATTTGTTTCCAGATGACAGCTGAATTTCAACTTCCAACTCCACTTGTTCCTACTCGTGAAAGTTACTATGTCAGGTACTGTAAACAACATGCTGATGGGACTTGGGCTGTGGTTGATGTTTCATTGGACAGTATACGCCCTGGTCCAGCAGCAAGATGTCGAAGAAGGCCATCTGGATGTTTAATTCAAGAAATGCCCAATGGATACTCGAAGGTGAATATATACTTCCTTATCAATGTGTATTGTTATTCTCTAGTTTATTTAAGCTGCACCATTTCTATACAAAAAGAAAAGCAATTCTCAGTTATTGCTACCTTTGTAATCGAATTTCTCCCTACCTTAGGTTACATGGGTTGAACATGTAGAAGTGGATGATAGAGGTGTTCATAATCTATACAAGCATCTAGTTAGCTCAGGACATGCATTCGGGGCAAAACGTTGGGTCGCAACCCTAAACCGGCAATGCGAGCGCCTCGCCAGTGCCATGGCAACAAACATTCCTGCTGGTGATGCTGGTGGTAATATATATTATATATTTTTTCACAACGAATTGCTGCTGGCAACTATTGTACTAATTGATATGTTTGACCTTGGACTTGCCTCATTTGCTTATTCACAGTTATTACTAATCAAGAAGGAAGAAAGAGCATGATGAAGCTGGCAGAGAGAATGGTGATCAGCTTCTGTGCTGGCGTGAGCGCCTCTACCGCCCACACTTGGACAACACTGTCTGGGACTGGAGCTGATGATGTCAGGGTCATGACAAGGAAAAGTGTAGATGATCCAGGGAGGCCTCCTGGGATTGTGCTTAGTGCAGCAACTTCCTTTTGGCTTCCAGTTCCACCAAAGAGGGTTTTTGATTTTCTACGTGATGAGAACACTCGTAACGAGGTATATATAACAATTAGAACTTTTTGACTAACTTTTATTGCATCCCAATGAAGACAAAAGCTTCCTTTAGAATCTCATTAGAACTTTAATATACTCAATGATTGGATCTCATTCTAAGACTCGGTTGGTTATAACACAGTGGGATATTCTATCAAATGGTGGAGTTGTCCAAGAAATGGCACACATTGCTAATGGCCGGGATACAGGCAACTGTGTATCTCTAATCCGAGTTAATGTAAGTTAAGTTCTCTATGATCGTAAGGCTATTGTGCTATCGATATTTTAGCTGATCTAACACATCATAATTGTAGAGCGCGAATTCGAGCCAGAGCAATATGTTGATTTTGCAAGAGAGTTGCACTGATCAAACGGCGTCTTTCGTAATCTATGCTCCTGTTGATATTGTTGCAATGAACGTGGTGCTTAACGGCGGGGATCCGGATTATGTGGCACTTCTTCCATCAGGGTTTGCTATTTTTCCTGACGGAACCGCCGCGCATGGAGTAGGCATGGAAGAATCTGGGTCTACAGGAGGATCTCTTCTAACTGTTGCGTTCCAGATCTTGGTTGACTCAGTTCCTACTGCAAAACTGTCTCTTGGCTCAGTTGCAACTGTTAACAACTTGATTGCATGCACTGTGGAGAGGATTAAGGCTTCCTTATCATGCGAATCTGCATGATCTTTGAAGGTTAATTTATAGGTAAGTGGACTTTCGCTGTTGTGCATGCATCTCTTTAATATTTATGCGAATCTGAATTAATTTTGTGGTATTCAAAATAAGTGGTTTTTGTTCCCAAGTAGCCTAAAATTGTATGTGCCAAGCACATTAGTCATCTTAGTTTGATATGGAATTGCCTTTAACAAGGTAAATCATCTTCTTTTAGAGAAACAAAACTTCATATTTTTCCTTTTAGTCAAACTTTATATACACAGCCTCACAAGACTATCATCTAATAAATTTAAGTTCAAGAAAATTCCCAGCCCTTTCAAATGACTTGCTTTTCAAGTGTTACAGCTATCGAAACGCAACCTTCTACACCTTCAAACCCATAGCAAGCTTGGAAAGACTAATTGTTTTCGAAGGTTTTTAATAGCCTTATCAATTCTCAATATATAATTGACTTATATAATGCTAGTTTTTTTTTTAATTATTCTTTAAATGTATTTCCTATTATATATATTCATTTATTTTATTTTATATTTTGTTTTGCAGTTCATTACCAGAGAAGGAAAAACGAGGGAAATTTTGTGAAAAAACTCAAAGTTGGTTCGATTTTGGGTGATAGAAGAATGGGAGAAGTCAAGAACGCACCTCACATAATTCTTTTTTGCCTCATGGTTTTCGTTTTGGGCAAGAATAATTAAGAACCAAAGCATACCATGAGTGAGAAAAGATGTTAGAGGTTCGGGAATTGACTTCGCCAAACAAAGTAAAGGGCAAATATAGACCAGACCCCTTGTAATATTCCGAGGTTGATCTACTACTTTTCCCCTTCTTCTTAACTTAGTTGTTAGGGTTTTTTTTAGGCTTGTGAGACCTCTCCGTACTTCTCCTCCACTTGTTATTTTGTTTGTGTCTTGGACCACTAGTGGCTGAAAAGCTCACACCCACTAGTAGACAATGGTTTCTGCTTTTCTACTCTTTCCCATCTTAAGAGCTTTTGGAATAGACAGACTTCTTTTGTATTTATTATTGGTTTGAATTGTCTTCAACATATTTAAATCTGGGTTTATTTTCATATGATCCGCAGTCTTGAGTAATTGTATATCATCATCATATTCCAAGGAAGCAAAATTCTTTCAAATCAATAGAGGTTAAGCATTGGATTGCTAAGGTTTTTAACAGCCTTGTCAACCTAGAAATACCCCCGTTGGATTGCTAGTTTGATTGCGATACAAACAAATGGACCACGAGGCTTAGCATATTGCCAAGGATGATTTGATATTCTCAACCAAGCAGAAGCAATGTCCATGGATCAAATGTCATTCTAAGTGAAAAAAGAAGAAAGAAAATGATCCACCCAAGAGAACTGATATGGGAATGATGATAAGCCTTAGACTACGTTTAATTAGTGTTTTTTTGAAAATAGAAATTATAATGATAAAAATAAAATAAAACTAATAATCAAGGGATTAGGTTAATCGAGGATGAGGTATTCAAAGGAAGAAAATACTATGGCACCAAAAACCTCACCAAATTCACCTAAATCATTCCCAAATAAACCATCATACCACCGAGTCACCGACCCTGTCATTCATTCAATACCACAAAATTCAGCCAGAGGACAGAGACAACTTCTGGAGATCAAACGACGGCGTTGACGATTTATTTTGAAAGGTTTACGAATTGGGTGTCTTATCAAACTCTACGATCAACCTTTAATAAGTTTGGGACAGTACAATCAATGTTCATTGCACGTTCACCAAATCGTTTTGGATTTCTAACAATCAACTCAAACTCTCACAGCCTACTCTTCTCAGAAAGATTAATGATCACTATTAAAAAAAAAAAAAAAGGGCTATTAGCATTAGATTTTAGGAACAGATAATTTCGTTGCTAATTTAGAAATAAATTTACAATGGATTATATATATATTATTTTTCTAATATCAATAACAGACTTAGCAATACACAATTTATTACTGAAGTCAACATAAAATTTGCAATTGATTATCTATTGCTAATTAAAAAAAATTAATTAAATCTTATTCTAAAACTAAAATTATACATATTGTTGGTTAGCTTTGATATTATAAAATCTCAACCATTGATTAGCCTAAAAGAAAAATTCTAAACTTGCATTCTCTCCCCCTCAGAAATGTAAACACAACAAAGAAAAAAATTACCCACTAGAAAATTAACTTGCAGTTTCTTCATCTCCTTCATCCTGTTAACTCTAGAAAAATAATCAACTTTTATCTTCATCTTCTTCTCCTTCATCTCAATGAATTCAATCTTCCTTTATATACCACCAAAAACACACACCCATGGCAATATCCCACTAAACCCATCATTATCACCATAGAACATCTTTAATTTACCCTCTCTCTGTATATGGGTTGGGTTTTGCACTCTTGTCTTCAATAATTCAGGTAATTTTGGAATTTATTTTTTTTTATTGCAATTTAGCTTACACTAAAAGGTTTTACCTAACTTCCCCAATCTCATGTGTTCTTCTCTCATGTAGATTCCATCTTGCTCACCTAGATTTATTGTTATTCCATCTCGCTTGCATGTAACAAATTTTCTTTGATCAATACTTTGAATAATGATTTTAGGTTGTTCATTCAATAAAATTGAGGGTTTATGAAATGTTTTTACTATGATCTATAACCTAATTACCTAATTATGCATGTTTAATATTTGAAAATTCATCAAAACCCCCCAATTTAATTTGTAGGGTTATTGTTCATAAATTGTATGTAACACGGTCAAAAGATTGATGTCTTATCCCAAATGCAGGAATGTTAAAGTAATAAATAACCCGGCAAAACCGGGATCGAACCACAGGGAGGTGAACTATATAAATTATAAATAATATATATATTTAATAAAACAAAGAGTTTATGAGAATTTTATGGGATATTGATGTCATTATTAATCAAAGATAAAGTAATTGTCAAGGTTAGAGAATCCACAAATGGTATTTCAAACAAGTATAGTATAAACTCTTTTTATTACTCAACTGGAAACCACACATAAAGGAGGTTCCAATTGGATGATTTGTCAGTAATAGCTCATTATAAATTGTTAACATGATCATATTAATTATCTTATTTAAGTAACACCAAACTTTTAAATATTGTCAGGAATTCATGATGCTAACTTATGTTAACAACAAATCAAGTTCCTTTCATAGCATAGGTGTAGGTTATACCATACGGTTGAGCTATAAAAGTGTCAAGCATTTATTGTACCAAGTGTTATACAACACAAATCTAAATTAACCATTTAACAAGCAAGGTATTAAGAATTAATAAGATAAAAATGATAAGACATGTTAATAGCAAGTTGTTTAGGATATAAGCATTGAAGTCCATATTGAGTATATTATATTTTTCTTACACCATTAGTGTAACCTTTTCACCTTGACATAATAAACTTAGCTAAACATAATAAAGAAGAAAAACAAAAATAAACAAGATAAGAATATAAATAAGATACAAGTTAACTAAGTAAAGGAAAGGAAATGAAAGGCATAAACAAGATATTAATGAAAGCAAAACTTAAGCATTACAAAAATATAAAGAGAGAGAGCAAGAGCAAGATCTTGATCTGAACAACCAAGATGACTAAATGCATGGCAAATGCCTTCTTTTATAGGTCAAAATTTGAAACTATTGATTTAATGACTAATTGTTGAGTGGGTGGCCACATCTTGACTTAGTGACAATCCTTATCTTCTTATCTGAACAAAATATCATTGATAACGTCTGAATTTGAACCAACTTTACTCATGAAAGTTTTAGGAAATTGTCTTAGCTTTCCAGGAAATTGAGGTCATTTGGACTTCTAGAACTCAAGATATGCGCTAAACACTGAACAGTGTCTGAGCTGTAGGACAGATTCAGACTTCTCTATTGTTGCTATAATTTGAACTTGAAAACAACCTTTTTAAATCTTAAACGCCACATAAAAGTTTTAAGCCTATGTCTTAGCTTTCTATCCATATAAAGCAGATCTAAATTTGAGATCTACAGCTCCAGATATGACCTAATTACTGAACAATATTCTAGTTTGGACTAAACCAACATCTCTTTTCTAACTTTGGCTCTCTCTTTGTCCTTTCAATTTTAGTACTTAAACTCATTAATTAATCCTTTCATTTATGCGATAGGTCTGCATTTAAGATGAACATTTACCATAAATTAAAAGTATCTTATATTATTAGATATGTTATTATAAAACATGCTTTAGTTATGGAATTGTTGATACTTTAAGTGCAAAATGATGATATAAAACCTTGATAAAAATGCACTTTTAAGTACTAATCAAAAGACTATCCCCAACCCATAGAGGGCGTTTAAGCCATTCTTGGACGTAAAACCAAGGGAAGATGTGAGTCACAATCACAATTATAATTTAAGCCTTATTTGAAAGAAATTATGTCTTTTGGTTTTATTAATAGCATAATATTTGTGTTTTGTTGTTTTTTTTTTTTTATCAAATGTAAGAAGTATATAGATCAAAAAAGTTAGACTAGCTGGAAAACCAGCAAGCCATACATACATCTATATAGAACAAGCCTGAGGAAACAAGCTCCTAACAGGCACAAGAAAATAGCAGGACAATTTGCAGTTCAAGCTGGAAACCAGCTAAACAATATAAACATAAGCAAAGGGAAGAGACTTCCCTTGACAAACTAAAGCAAACACAAAACAACAAGTGTAGAGGAACATACTCCCTTAGAAAACTAAAGCAAACACAAAACAACAAGTGTAAGGGAACATTCTCCCCAACACAAGCCAGCCAAAAATAAGGATAACCATAGCACAGAACCATAAATCAACCAACAACCAATAGCTTAGGAATCAGGCGCTCTTAGCATCCCCTGCTCCCATATAGACGATACAGATAGAATCAAGCAGCAGATAAGAACCAAAGGAAAGGCTTATAAACAACCAATCAATAGCACCAAATCTGAGATGGGCATAGGAACCTAGAGAACAAGGGAAGGCATCCTATATACAAAGCATGAACAACCCTCATGCTGAGCAGAAAAAAGGCTGAATAAGAAATAAAAACAACAAACAACAAACCAGCAGGAATAGCCTAGACCACTGACATCAAACTCCCCTCATCAAAGCCTAAGTGGACATAGACCCACATAGCCGATCCCGAAGCACCCAGCAGCTGACCAACACCAAGATTGCCTGGAGCAATTGATTTCCAAGCTACAAAACCAGAGGAAACATGTCCCCTAAAATAGGATATAAAATCCCATATACCAAAACCAATAGCCAACAATGCCATAAAGGGATTGAAACCCCACATCCTGAATACAGCCAACAAAACACCACTAGGAAAAAACCTGTCAAACATAATAGACCTAGCAAAAAGCCAAACCAACAATAAGTGTTCTAAAGAAATATATACAATTTATCTAGAGGGAGAAGCCCCCTTTTAGAAGATCAGATTCCAGTAGAGTTATGTGGGCGTCAACAAAGCCAACGCATCAGTGTTGCTACTGGTAGGCTGTTTGGAAAAGCCTAGTTTACCAAAATATGGTTGGGGAGCCATGGGAGACATGCTCCTGTTTAGGCATTGTCGTGGCATCGATAGAACCTGCTTAGTCTGACAAGGTTCAGAACACAAGATAGAGCTTAAAGCTAAGTTAGCAGGCACAACAAGCTTAGTTCGTTTGCGCCCTGTAGGGATGTTTCTGAAGAGAAGAAGTGTCAATCTCGGTGGTCATGGGTATTGCAGGAGTGTCAACAAGAGGATTGAGACCATGTGTTTTTTGCTTCTCAACCACTTGCTTGGCTGCAGATAAACTACCCATGTCTAGTTGGGTGTCTTGAGACCTTTGTTTATGCTTGAAGGAGCCTTTGCTACATGCAAAAGTATTATGGCCCAGAGTAGCATAGAATTTGCAAAAACGAGGGAGGTGGAGTCATCACATTCTTGAGGAGCAGAACATCACAAGTTGGGTAAAGCACAAGTAAATCAACCTCAATAATAACCCAAGCTTAGGAAAGCCTGGACTTGCTGGAGGTGGAGTCATCACAATGGATTGGCTTACCAATCACACTAGCCAATTTGGATAGACAGGTAGGGGTCCAACACTTAAAAGGGAGATTGGGGAATCTCACCCAGGTGGGTATCTTAGTCAATTAAGGAGATTTGAAGTAAAAAAACATGGGCATAACTTGAAGAATTAATGACCTACCAAAAACGTAGTATGGTCCCCCTCTCAAGACTTCCAGCATGGTATTTTTAATAGGGAATGCAAATATCAACCAACCAGAGTCATGCATGGTGAAATGAGCATGATATTTCCAGTGTTCAACAATATATTGAGACATCGGGGTATAACCAGGAAATTTTCCAGTGACAAATCTAATTAGGTAGAATTTCCATATATCATTAGGGTTATCTACATCAATAGTCAAAAATCAACACGAAGAAAATGTTGTAAGGTCAGGGAAATGAACAAGACTAGAGGACTGAAAGATACCTATTGTAGACACCTTTGAATATGATTGAGCTACCTAATTCTGAAGATAGCCAGAGGGAGTTCGAACAGATGTGGCCGCATCACTAGGTGAAGTTGTAGCTCGCTCAGAGCTCACTGTATGGTCTGTCCTAGAACCATCAGGGGTATCGTATTTGTTGGCACAGGAAGCTAAGGAACTGGATTTGTATCGGGTCTTTGGGGAAACCCTAGTTCCTCTTGGGAACGATGCAAAATCCCTAAAAGTCAATCTGAGACGAGGTGGGAGGGCCTGGGATAAGGATTCATGGTCAGATTGAACTGGAGATAGGCTCCGGAGTTGTGCCCTAGGTAATCGCGAGTTCATTTGACCTGAGGTTTATAGCGTGAAATCCCTCCCACTAGACTAGAGAGACGAAGATTGCTTCTTCAATTTAGCCATAGGAATGAGTTGTCGTGTAAGTGGAGAAGAGGAATAGTGCACAATGAAAGATCCAACATACGTCGTGCAACACACTAGCGTTGTCTCTCATTACAATCGAAAGTGTCTCTTTCTAACCATATAGTGTTTTGTTGTTTCTTATATTTATTTAAGTGTGTTTCATGTTTGTTAGTGTTCGTTGTCTTAGGTGATGTCTTCTATACTCTATCTTTCTATCTTAGGATATTGAGGACAATATCTCATTTTGGTTGGGGGTATAAGGTAGTAGTTAGTATTAAAAAAAATTAATTAACTAACTGAGTTTTCTATTATTAAAACTATTTGCAAAACTGTTGTTACCAGGATGACAGAGTAAAGGAGGAATTTCAGTGACTCTTGAGACGCATCTTAGTAAACATTCTTAACAAGGTCTATCAAAATACTTTTTGAAATATTCGTGTTTACAAACTCTCGCATTGTTATCACTTGATTCTGCTCATATATTTGTTTAACAAGTATTCTTAAACCTTTATTTTCACACACACACTTTAACATATGATTGTGGGTTGCACATTAAATTATTACATTATTTATGTTCTTTTGTTAAAGGTAACAACTAAGAAAAATGGATAGTATATATATACAAAAAACAAAAACAAATTGATAATATTGATGATAATAAAAATATAAATAAGTTTGGTTTCGTAGCCTCCCTAACCTAAGCAATTAAACTCGGAGGGGTATTTTAACACCTAATACCCTAAAATCAACTGACTTGAGAGCTATTGACCCAATGCTTGTTACATAGGTTAAGAAGAAATGCTTAAGGGAATCAAACATTGCACTATCTACATATCAGTATATGCAACCCAAGTTACTAAGCTCGTAGGGGTGTCTCAACACCTAATGTCCTAAGACCAACTAGTCAAGGAGTCATTAGCTGAAAGCTCATTACATAGGTTAAATATGCATTTTGTTTTAAGTTATATGTATATATATTAAAAAAGAAAAAAAAAAGATATTAATCACAACCCAAGAAAGTTAACCTTAGAAAAATATTAGAACAGAATATTGTTTTCTTCAAATAAAAACCCCATCATCTATGTTTTCATACATTGAGCACATAAAAAGAAGGTTTATTAATATATTGTTTCAACAATATAAAGCAGATATATAAATTTAATGAGAGTTTGTTTATTTGGATAGATTAATGGAAGTTTAATGATGAATGCCTTACTTTGTGGAACTTGCAAATTGTTTTTCTATTTTAAAGCTTTGATTACTAGGGACTAGTAATAAACTGGTTGGGGGGTGTGACTAGTACTTAAAAATACATTTTTATCAAGGTTTTATATCATCATTTTTCACTTCAAGTATCAATAACTCATTAACTAGATAACATGTTTTATAATAACAAGTCTAATAATATAATATAACTTTAATTTATAGTAATTGCTCGCAGGCATATCTTATAATTCAAATGATTGATTGATGTGATTAACTATTAAAAGTGAAAGGAGAAAGAAAAGACTACGCATAGAAAATAGATGTGGATTCAATTCAAATTGGAACACTGTTTAGTGATTGGGTCATATCTGGAGCTATAGATCTTGGATTTTAGTTTGGTTTATATGGCTAGAAAGTTAAGACATAAGCCTAAAACATTCATGAGAGTCCAAGACTCAATTCTGCTGTTTGGAAGTCCAAATCTTAACATAAAAAGACAAGTCTTAATTTGTCATGCAGCCCTGACATTGTTCAGTGTTCAACCCATATCTCAAGTTCTAGAAGTCCAAATGACCCAATTCTCAATTTTTTGGAAAGCTGAGATAATTTTCCAGAACTTTCATGAAGACTATTTGTTCAAATTCTGATGTTAGCAGTGATGTTTTCTGCAAACAAGAAGATAAGGATTGTTACCAAGTCAAGAGGTGGCTACCTACTCAATAATTAGTCATCAATCATAGTTCTGAATTTTTGCCTATAAAAGAAGATATTTGCCAAGCATTTAGACATCTTGGTTTTCATATCAAGATCATATTCTTGCTCTCTTTCTTTATATTTTTTTAATGCTTAAGTTTTGCTTTTATTAATCTCTTATTTATGATTTTCATTTCCTTTTACTATACTTATATAATCATGTTCTTATGTTGTTTATTTATGTTTTCTTCTTCATTATGTTTAGCTAAGTTTATTATGTCAAGGTGAAAAGGTTTCACTAATGGTGTTAGAATAGGTATAATATAAATTCAATATGGACTTCAATGTTTATATCCAAGAAAGTTTGTTATTAACATGTCTTATCTTTTTATCTTATTAATTCTTAATACCTTGCTTGTTAAATGATTAATCTAGATTTGTGTTGTATAACACTTGGTACAACAAATGCTTGGCATTTTCATAGTCACCCGTATGGTATAACCTATACATGTGCTATGAAATGAACTTGATTTGTTGTTAACATAAGCTAGTATCATGAATTCCTAACAATATTTAAAAGTTTGTGTGTTACTTAAATAAATAATTAATATGATCATGTTAAAAATATAATGAACTATTAAGGATAAATCATCCGATTAAAACCTTTTTATGTGTGGTTCCTAGTTGATTAATAAAAAGAGTTTATACTATACTTATTTCTAATACTATTAGTGGATCCTCTAACCCTGACAATTATTTTATCCTTGTTTAATCTTCACATTAATCTTACATCTCAAAATCCTCTTTATGTCATCATCAGCATCGTCGTCGTCGTCGTCGTCGTCATCATCATTATTATTATTATATAGTTAACCTCCCTATGGTTCGACCCCGGTCTTACCGGGTTATTTATTATTTCGACACTCCTACACTTGAAAGAAGACATCAACTCTTTGATTGTGTTATAAGTTATTGGAAGTCCAGTTGGGCAGAAGTATCTACATCAATTGGTTGAAATAGAATGTATGCAATAAACCTTTCAAGATTCCAATAATATTATCTTATTGAAATACATTTCTAAATAAGTTACACGAACTAAAAATATATATAACTTAAATTTCTCCATACAAAAACACAACTTAAGATATAGATTAGCCATTTTGGCAATCACCTAAGAGGTTAATCTTCAAGGAAACCAAGTTCGAGTCATAATCATGGTGGTTATGTCATATCACTGATGGTGTCACACTTGGCACTCTCTTTTTGGTAGCTTAAGCCAAGGAAGAAGTTCTTTGAGAGATGTGATTGCATGCTGCAATACCAAATAGGCTTCTCTAATGAACACTTCAGAATGCAATTCCATATTTATGTAATGTACTTTCTAACGATCATTCAAGCTCATTTATTTTTGTGTTTTAAAAGTGTTTTTTAAAAAAAATATTTTTATTTTTCTTTGCTTCAAATTAGTTTTTTGGTGCTTTTAGATCGTTTTGATATGCTGATGTCAAAAATTAATTTTAAAAAATTAAAAAAAAATTATTATTTTGATGTATTTCTAAATAAAAAACATTTTAAAAAATAATTGTTACCACAATATCAAACAAGCTTGAAATGTAACGTTTAATTTTTCACATTAGATTGAATCAGAACTTATTTTAACATAATTGATTCGTACCGATTTTTCTTTTAGCGAAGGTTCGTCAAGGACTGCTTGAGTATCCCTTTGGCCATAAAAGAAAAAATGGAATTGCTAGCTTGCTTGTAGTATATCATTCAAAGATCATATGTATTTTTGAAACATGATAAATAAATTTTGAGCTATTATTTTATCAATTATGTAACTACTTTAACTGGAATACAATTCACCATAACCTAATATGTCAACATGATCGATCCTACGGTACAAATTGCTAGCTCCAGCTAATTTTATCCAACAATTTCTAGTGGCCTCAACCTTGCCGTGAAGCCAACAAGTAAGGGTGAGCAAAAAAACTGAAAAACCGATTAAACCAAGAAATCCAGAAAAAAAAAATCGAAAAAACAAAACTGGGAAAAAAAACCGATTAAATCAATTAAAATTTTAAAAAAACCGACCGGTTTGGTTTGATTTTGGTTTTATAATCTTAAAACAAAAAAAAACCGAAAAAAAACACAAGCCAAAACCGAGCCAAACCGAAAAAAACTGAGTCAAATCGGTTTGAATCGGTTTTTGTCCTAAAAAATCAAACCGAACCGAAACCGGCCAGTTCGGATCCGGTTTCGGTTTTTTTTTCAAAACAAATTTCGATTTGATTATTTGTTTTGAAAAAAACCGAACCGAACCGAAAATAATCACCCCTACCAGCAAGGCCCCCACATCTACATTTACTCCTAGGCTCCTATCTGCTTGCCAAAAAATAGCATATATTTAGGTCAGCCTAAGCTTTGGTACGGGGCAATACTCTTGCTAGATAGTAATGAGATTATTGTACGAAAGAACTATTGTAGTAGCTGTTGGGAAAATGATCATTAAACATGGTTAAATGCCAATTTTTTGTGTGCAATAATTATTAGGTCCCTTCAAATAAATATTTAGAGTCAATTGAGAAATGTTCCCCAATAAAATTAATTAATTTAACATAAAATTTTACTAATTTTTGAAACCAACCATAAGTGGATTAATGAGAAAATCATTTTAAATAACTCTTAGTTGATCAAATTCACATCCATCATGCATATTATATATATCCCACATTGGAAGACTAAAAACTTTAGAAGTAATTTATATGCTGAAATTTAAGAAATTTAAATTAGGTTATTTATTTTGCAAAGAGAATTTGAGTTTGTTTTTAAACTATTTTGTAAACCTTAATTGCTAGCACAATATTTTCAAAATATGTAATTAAAATCTTAGAAGACAACTTGCATTGAGACCCTTGACACTAAGTTATAGGCAATTAGACCTTAAAGATAAATGGATGAATCCTTAAAGATAACTTAATTTTTCTTTGATCATATGTAATTCTACAGCAAGCTGTCTATCCATGATAATTTTTATTCAAAAGAAAGATGTTAATATTAATTTAAACATAACCTAGTAGAATAATCATTGTTGATTAGAATATTATTAATTTAGATTGACTATAATCAACCATGATCAAAAGATTATGATTGATCAAGATTGACTATAATCACTCATGATGGATCAACCATAATCTTATTTCCATGCTAAGTTTAAATATAATGAATTATATGTTTTTATAATCTTATTAATTATTAAGTGTACTAGTAAATTAACTTTTATATGTTGTTAATTGAAGTAAGCGAATTGACCAGACATAAACCAAATTGTGTAAATTGTTAAATTCAATTACCTTGATTTATTATTATTATTCTAAAACAATTTGTTAATTATTCTTGCATATGATAAGTCCAATTTTTAATCAGATATATATTTGACTATTATTATAGAAAATTATCAAGTATGCCTTTTAGTCATTATGGTTACTTCAATCAATACTATTTGAGCAAGTACTATTTTGAAAGGGATGATTTCATCATCGTCTTTTATGGTTCATGATGAGAGACGTAAAAGGCTAAATGAATTAAAATTTGAAAGGTGGTGGCAAAAGATATTGTTCTATCTTACCACCTTAAGTTGAAAAAGTTATTGAATAACAATGCGTTAAAGTTGTTAAATGAATCTAATCTTGTTGTATGACAATTGTGGATGCATAGAATCATAATGATTCCATGTGCAAGAATTATATCTTGAATAGTTTAGGAAACACAGTGTCTATTTTGTATAGTTTAATTAAAAGTGCAAAATTGTTATGGAAAACTTTGGATTAAAAGCATACGACCAAATATACTAGTGTGAAAAAATTCATAGTCGGTAATTTTTTGGATTTTAAGATGGTCAATTCAAGAACTATAATCAATCAAGTTCAAGACTCTCAACTCATCTTGCATAGCATTCATGCTGAAAGGATGGTTCTAATTGAATTCTTTCAGGTGACTACAATTATTAAAAAATTTCCACCATCTTGAAAAAACTTAAAAAGTTAGCTTAAGCATAAACATAAAGAAATAGGGATGGATGACTTTATTCTAAGCTTGAGGATAAAAAAGAACAATGAGTTTTCTAGAAAGAGAGCCAACACTTCCTTTGTAACCCCTAAATCAAGCATTATTGAACAAATAATGAAGAACCACACTAGAAACCAAAAGAACTTATGAAGGGAAAGGGCATTACTAAGAAAATTAAACGGTAAACACTTCAACTGTAATAAGAATGGATACTAAGTCAAGGATGGTAAAAATAAGGAACAACAAGGCAACTCTCAAAAAAGAAAGGTTGTATAAGACAATGTCATTAAAGCAGAAAACCTCACAACTAAAGTGTCATAGATGATCTTATCTACAACTACGAGTAGTGATGGGTTGTTATTGGTGTTATAAGACATATCTAGCCTAAAAAAGGATGTTATTCACTAATAACAAAATAGATGGTATACAACTAAACATGGAGAATTCATCAATCTCAAAGGCAATCAGCATTAGAAGGTTCGTGTTAAAGATGAGTCTTACGAAAATTATCACCCTTAACAATGTGATTTATGTTGTTGACATTAGAAATAATTTAATATCTAGCTCATTGTTGAACAAATATAGTTTCAAGATAGTTTTTTAAAGTGATATATTCTTACTTACTAAAAGTATGATATTTATAGGTAAATGGTATATAAGTGATGGTCTCTTTCAAATGAATATAATGATCATGGTAATCAAGGATGAGAATAATAACAAAAATAATATTTCTTCTTCTTAATTGCTTGAGTATTATGATACATGGCATGACAAATTAGGACATGTAAATTATGATTCAATACAAAGATTAATTGATCTTGAGCTATTATCAACTAGTTTTTGAAACAAAAATATAAGTACAAAGTTTATGTAGAATCAAAATTCACAAAGATTTCTTTCAAAATAATAAAAAGAAGTGGTGAGCTTCTAGATTTAATTCACTTGGATATTGGTGATTTAAAATTTATGTGAACTAGACAGTGAAAAAATGTAACAACCAAGTATTTTAACCACCTTATACGGCTTGAACCCATCAAAAATATGGTGTGTGTGTGTGTGTGTAAAGAAAAACCCAAAAACCTTTCAAAATTTTTATAAATGTACACAATTTATTACAATTCTTATTAACAATTACATCTGTGTTAATTATTTATAAGTTTTTCTTTTCTTAAAATACAAATATATTTTTTGTATAATACTAGGTAGCTTAGTGACCCTACAAAATGGATGTCCTCATGCAATTTACCTATGACATACATAAATTATAAAATAAATCATATTAAATATTTATGTCATCCGAGTTATTAACATTTAACAATTATATGATTAGAATCGATTTCATAAAAACAAATTGAAGAATATTGATCTTATATCAAATTCCAACATCTTATATTTTTTTTTATTCCCCAATAAATATTCTTCTCATCATTTTATTCATCACATTATCATCCTTGTGTCATGATAACTATTTATTTTGTAATCTAGTTTAACTCATCATTATACATCTTATTCCTTACAACTTTAAAATTAACTATTCTTGTCCAACCACTTTCATACAATATACCTTTTCACATCGAGGTTATTTCATAATTATTTTCTATTCATAAATATATCCAATTTATATTAATATTATTATCTCATAACTCATGGAATTTACCATATAACTTGTTTTTAACACATATAATTCATATGATATTTTCCTCTCTCAACAATCTTTAATACATATTGTAACTCATTACGTAACCATGTTTAATTCACGTTATTATTTAATTCACAACATATAATTCATATGATATTTTCCCTAGGATTTATTTCATTTATGATATATTGTACTTCAATTCATACAACACCCTTGTTATATTGTGAAATTTTCTCGATTCATTATTCATTCCACTTATTTCCTTACCACTTCTATTTATTATAATTTATCACATAACTTTCTGTTACTTTTATACTTGCAAGTTGTGCTCAAATTATCTTTCTTTTCATTAAACTTTATTGGTAAAACTAATTGAATACCTAATCATTAACATGTCAACACATTCAAACTCATATACAACTTGTTTCATTACATGTTATTATTAATACCAAATACATGATCTACTACTCGACACAATGTTGCAAGGTATCTGAAAATTTATTTAATATCCAACACAACCAGCTTTATACATAATGATTATTTGCTACTGTCTCTTTTATATATTTACCACATCAATTACGAAACAATTAATTTATTATTTTATCCTTAACCTTCAAATCAGTATAATTAGCATAAATTAACGACATACCAATGTCCTTTCTAATCCAAACCAGGTATTTGTTTCATTACTAAATTAATTAGTCTCTCTAAGTGTCCATTTACCAGGGCGCTGGTCTCATTAAATAAAGTAACTAGTTTTTTTATTGCCCATTAATCAGGGCACTAGTCCTATTAACCAGGATAACTAGTTTCTCCAATAGCTCATTAACTAAGGCACTAATCCCATTAACCATGATAACTAGTTTCACCACTCATTGTCAGGCACTGGCCCCATTATCAAGTAACTAGTTTCATGCATATTAATATGAAAATAAAAACATACTACATTTAACATATTTTCCATTACTTGGCATAATAAATTTGTTGAATAAGGTATGAAGGTTTCAAAAACTTTTTTCACAACAATATTCCTTCATTTGTCGGCTATCTCACACATTAGTTATTTTAGAGTTTTTGGTCGGTCGTTGGAAACTCCAAAATATAATTCCAAATTTACTATCACAAACATTATAAATTTGTAGTTTGATCGTGAAAACTATGTTGAACCCAAGGGGAATTCAATTTAATTTTCCTATAATATACTAAAAAAAAAAAGAACAGGGGATTTGAATCAAAAATTAAAGAAACAAAATTTTGAAAATAAAAATAATAAATTGATATGTCGTTAACTTAGTTCAAGGGTCCACACATCCATTCCTATAAATCTATTAGTCATCAAAGTAAAATAAATATTCTTTCACATCAAGCAAATAAATTTGATATCCCTTAAAGCTGGGATCGATGATATTATGAGTAAATTAATTAGACAAAACTCTCTAATCAATTTCTTACCATCAAGCGAATTTAATATTGAATCCAATTCACATTCACACAGTAGTAGCCTTAGGAGTAAAGTCTGTGAAATTAGTCTAAGCAAACGTTTAAAAGCTTGATAATTTAACTTAGTTTATTCTTCCCTAAGAAATCAAAAAATCAAAATAATTATTTTGCTTCTTACTCTAGTCCCTAACAATAATTACGGATTGAAAGCAACTTGAAAACATACATGTCATCTCAAAACAATTCAAGAAGCTTGAATAAAAATCAATAGCATAATTTTAAACAAGGAAAAATAAATACTTGAATCTGAAAAAATTATAATGATAAAGTTACTTTCACAACTTGCTAATGGAAATGGAGTGTTTTCCCTTGAACCAAAATTAGAAATTCTTTTCCTTTATTAGTAAAAAAAAAAGGAAAAAAGAGTCGCCACAAGTCTAGGTAAAGGGATTGGTTGTGTAAGAAAAATATATATCACCCCCAGTACACTCTACCTATAGTAAGTTGCTTTGTTGTTTATTCTAAAGTCGTGTTTTTATTCATTAGTTTATCTACATAGAACAATCTTAAGGGTTTGTGGTTCAAGGTTAAGAAAATAAAGTTTGTAAGTCTTTCAAGTCTTTATATATTTAAAACAAACATCTAAATAATAGCATAAAAAGTTTGACAAGGTTAAGTTGTCAAACAAGTTTAAACTCAATGAGGTTTATAAATGTGTTTATACAAAAACACGATTAAAGGTTATGTCATTGTATGTTTCTATATGGACAACATGCTAATTTTGAGCAACAATGAATACATGATCAAGTCTACCAATAAAATATTAACTAATAAGTTTAGCATAAAAGACTTGGGTATTGTAGATGTTGTATTATGAATGAAAATTTTTATGATATCTAATAGACTGGTATTGTCCTAATCTCATTATATTAAAAAATTCTCAATAATTTTTTAAAAATAATAATTATGTTAAAAAAAACCAATAAACGTAAGAGTATATTATATCTAAAAACTACAATGACAAAATACACCAATAGAATTTTCTCAAATAATTAGGAGTTTTAATTATTTATGAACTTTACAAGACCAAATATTACATACTTAAATAGCAATTGAGTAAATTTATCAATAATCCTAGTATGAATTATTAAAAGTAATAAAATAAGATACTTAAATATTTGAGGTATACCTTGGACTATGGATTTCATTATATTGGGTACCTAATAGTTTTAGAAGGGTATAGTAACGTAAATTGAATATATTCTACCAATGATTCAAAAATCACTAATGGACATGTTTTTTTACTCGATGGAGTAGCTATGTGGTTGGAAATTTTCTAAGAAAATGTGCATTGCAAGATTTATAATGAAATTGGATTTTACAGCTTTTGATAAAGCTAGAGAGAAACTCATGTGACTTATGAATTCTCTTAAAGGATATTCCATGTTGGCTAATGCTAGTGTCTACAATCTATATTCTTGTGATAAATATTTAGCAAATTAGAATGGCACAAAATAGTATATATAGTGATAAATCTAGATATATACATCATAAACAAAATACAATTAAATATTTGATCTCAAATGGTGTTATTTTTATTAATTACATAAAGTCAAAGAAAAATATTATAGATCATCATATCAAAGACTAATAAGAGAGCTTATGTACGGTTCATCAAAATGAATGGGTTTGAAGCCTTTAAAGATGAAAGTATATTATAATGGTAACCTTGGCCTATTTTAATAGAGATCTTAAAATCTAAGTTTAAATGAAAAAACAAGTCACGTTGCACTTTTAATAACACTAAAAAAAATAATTTCAATGAATACTTTTATAAAAAAAAAAATTAAAAAAAATTCTTAATTGCAACATGAAAATAATGAGATGTATTTTTAATGATTTTTACATCTTGACTTAGCAAGTAGAATATAGCATAATACTTTTAATGATAAATTATCTATACGAGTAAAGAAATATAATTATGTTTTTAAAAATTTTAAAATATTTAAATTCCTCTAAATTCTTGTGAAGCAAGAGTTAGTTAGGGCTAAAAATTAAATACAATCATAAGAAACAGAGAAAACTCTAACAAGAGAACTAATTGAGTAGTATTCTCTTGATTTACATGAAAAAGTTAAATATTACAATACATTACTTTCACTAATAAATCTAATAATATATATAGATTATGTTACAGTAAGATCTACCTCTAATCAGTAATTGATATTTTTCCAATTTAGCTCTAGCTGGCTAACATTTCTGAATCAAAGGAGAGGAGGGGGGAGTATAAGAAACTTCAGCAGGGAAATCTTTTCCTTAAGCTGAAGAATGGTGTGCCCATCGGAGCTCGGGTTACCTTGTCGTTTGATATCAATACTCTTTGATTTAATCATCTCCTTAATCTCTCCCTCTTTCCTGTCTATAAAATCGATCAATTTCTTGAGGCTAGTTGAGCAAACGGAGCGTTGAGGCTTGGTGACTGAATCTCATCCACCTCTGCCTCCTCACCATTTTCTGGAGTAAATCTACGGTACTGACAAATGATTTTACAGAAGAACACGACAAGGAAATGAAGCACGCAATGCCGCAGATAAGAAACAGACCCCAGAAACTCTTCAGGGACAGATGATTTTCATCAATTTCATTGACTTGCGCCAAGCAATCTGCATGTGTCAGCCATTTTGTTCCGGATTTTTTGGAGATCACCATTTTCTGAAAGTTGAAGAATGGCAGTTGACAAGTCAACTGCTAGAGGAGAGTCCCTTTGAAACGCCTGTAACAAGAAAATCTGATTGTAAAGAAAATTTCTGGAGTTCCCTACAAGACATTTCATATCCTATTCTGAACCCTGACTGCAAGCATTCAAATTCTATCGAAAGCATACCACCAGTCCTTTGGTCCTAGCCTCCCCTTCGTAACTGGGAGATTCTGTGTTAACTTACAAGTACTGGTTCTAACTTAAGAGAGGGAGAGATCAAGAAAGTGAGAGGTTGCCCCCTTTATGGTAGCCCATCCATTGGAGAAGGAACACAAAATGAAGGAAAAATATCAAATGCCTATCAAATGCCTATTATTTTGCCCAAATAAGCTGAAAACAAGGATGCAGCATCCATGCGAAAGAAATCATTTAAAGAAATCTAGCTAATCCTAGGTACAAGATTAGTTGCACTAATGATGTTTTCAAGCTTAGACTGACAAATAATGTAGATACTTACAAATCCCCATCCACTTTTTGTGAATTCTTGCCCCACAATTTTAAATGCACAATCGGAGGCAGACAAGAAGAGCTCAATGTAAGGAAGCTCATCAACAATGGCAGCCACACCACCACGATTTGGTCCAAGTTTAAGGAAAGTACTGTATTCCTCCTGGTTTTTCAATATTACAAGTCTAGATTCTGCTATGTTGAGCTCGTCGATCAGGTAGTTCCTTGCAAATGACCCGTCTTGGACTCCAATTGGTTCATTACCCGCGGCCAAGCTGTCAATCCCTTCAATCCGTGATGTTAACTGCTGCACTGTGAGGATGGATGTCAAACTAGCTGTGTAGCTTGAATTGATAATCAACACTACAAATAGCCAAATGATCAGCACAAATCGTCCCAAGGCGCCCACAGTGTTCTCTCCTACACCACGTCCAAGCAGCTGAGATTGTTAGGAGTTTCCACTAGAAAGCTTATGTGAAGGACCAAAGTAAAGAGAGAATAAATTGATAGGCATAGCTCACTTACTGTGTGAAAAAAACATTGTTGAGAAACTAAACCTGCAAGATCAACACAAATGTCCATTAGAAGCATTCTAATATTTGTGAAGCAAAGCACATAACATAAATGTACCTCCTTGGCAGAAGAATGCTTAAAACTAAGGCTTTACACCAGCTGACTACATTGTGCCTCCTACTGCCTAAATATATTTACTTTCCGTTGATTACTAGCATGTTCCCCATTCTATCTTGATCTGTTAGACTACTTTCTTTGAACTAAAACGAACCGACATCATGATCTCTCAGCTACTTTCATGGTATATGCATACTAAAATAGTGATTTTCATTGCATGTACTTCTACTTCATGTATTAGTTCTGCGGGATCACCAGGACACTTCAAGGCACCTGTGCAGCAGTGAGGGACGTTGCCTAATTGCTCTGAAATTACGACTAAAAAGAAGTGCAACTTTAACAAAACCAGGGCCTATCAAATACCAACGACTTCAAAGCATGCTAACCAGAATATTGTCATAAGTTGTTTCCTTGGTGAACCCCTGAAGTCACCATTGATTCGGTGTTCAAGAATCCAGACTACAGCTCCCACGAGAAGAAAGAAGGCACCTGTGACAAGCCACATTTGAAAAGTAAATGGCTTAAGGAAAGCCCAGGGGCTAGACTTCACCTCCTTGACCGGAGCTACTACAACCAGCCCTGATTCCATAAAAGGCTGTGTAAAATCGACAATCTTTGTCCTATTTGTGACTATTGTAACATCTCCAACAGCTGCATCATAACGCTGAAGAGGAAGAGAGCAAACAAAAAAAACTACTATAATGTAATCATCAAAGGTATAGCTTCAAAACAATGAAAAAATTAAGTTACAGATTATAGCCAGATACTCACATCTTCTGCAACCGCTTGGACAATCTCATTGTAGACTGGATTTCTCTTGCCGTCTCCGTGTAAAATATATATGTGCGGGACAGGATATTGCAGCAAGTTTATTGCAGCTTCGAAGACGTCAATGCAGTATCCCCTAACCCCTGGGGGATTCTTGTCTTTAGAGACAAACTGAACATAACTTATGCGGTTGGGCACACTGCAATGCGCAGTGGCTTCCCATTTTCAGGGAATACCCATCCTCGAGGTATAACCGAAGTTTCACCAGGCCATATTACACTGTAAAGATGTTGACTACTGGCAGAAGTATTTTTAGGCTTTGTATATAAGACCTCTGGAGTAACAGTTGAGAGACCAGAGTAATCTGACCAATAACCAATCCTTCTGGACCCTGTCCCACCAATGTTAAGAACATCATAGGCTGGATGAAGTAAGTTCTTATCCATGTCAAATTGAATTTGACCGCTCAGACCAGTGAAGTTCATTCTAAGAAGTGTCTGGAGAAACTCTTGGCCTCCATCAAAAATACGCATTGATGATAAGTTCATTGCGCTTCCATTTGTTTCGTGCAGCTTTGGATCACTTGAGTATGATAGATTTCCACCTTCATTGAGAAAAACATCAAGAGCTCGGGCAGCTAACCAAACTGTATCATAGGCATAAAGTGCATAAGAATTGAAACCAGAAGCACCAATGCTATTCTTGTGGTTTAGGCTGCTCCACTTAGACATAAATTTTTTCTTGAGATCAGTATCTTGAGTGTGATGGCGAAGAGCAATAACCCCTTGCAAAAGATTCATTGTGTCAGTGTCAACTGGTGCTAATGCATCTAAAACCGAAGGTAGCCAATCTGTAGCAATCCAAACATAGCCTTTGGTCATCATATGAAGACTTCTAGCTATAGAAAAAAGTGACAATCCAGAATCAGGATTTACATGTACAACGTAAACCCGAGATTCCATCTGGTTAACTTTAAGTAACAAGTCGGAGATTTGACTTTTAGAAGCTCCTGGGGCGAGGGCAGCCTTGTAAGAGATCTTGGCACGCTTCATTGCCAGGGCATCACCCAGTATAGATATCCCACTTCTTCCATAATCATCATCCACAAAAATGGGAATCACCTCTCGCCACCCAAAATACGAAACGATATCAGCAATTGCATACATCTGGAAATAGTCATTCTGTGTGGTGCGGAGGAAATATGGGTACTGTAATGCAGAAAGGGTGGGATCTGTTGCTGCAAATGACAAAAGTGGAACATGAAGTTCGTTGACAACATGAGATATGATATGAGCTACTCCAGAAGATTGGGGGCCAATTACAGCAACAACGTCATTTACCATCAGCTGCAAAACTGCATCATGGACAAGGAAACTTCCATCAAAATCTTCATCAATATGTTCTTTCTGCGTTGCAAAGGGAAGGATGTTATGCACTGATCCTACTGTGTTCTTTCTTGTTCCGAGACTCCTAATTAAACAGGATCTAATAGTCACACTTACCAGTTAGTTGGCATGAACATCTCAACAAAATTCAAGCTAGATATGATTTGAATTATGTCCTCACTCCAAAATTTGCCTATAATTACAGCCACCAAACATGAGCTTCAAATTTGTTTCGCATTTTGAAATTACAACATTTCCATGGCTTTCAAAGTTCTGAAAAAAATAAAGGGAGATTTTTGCAGGCATTGATAATAAATGCTAGCACTACTGAACCCAAGACAATCATACAGCTGCACCAATATAGTTCAAAGCTGCATCTTTAGAGCTAGAGACAGTATTAATCATATTTTGTCAATGGAAATTGTAACTGCAAAGCTAGCAAGGAAAATGGAACTTGAGAACTAAACCATAGCAGGCAATGGAAACAGTGACTGCAATTACAACAAGAGTGCCAGAATTTGAAGGGGAAAAAAAGGCAAAGCAAACCCAGATTCAAAGACAGGAAAAAGAATATCTTGAAAATGATTTTGTGAAAGAAATACCTTCAACAGTTGCAAGAAATCCACTGCAATTAGTGTTGTGAGAAATAAGGTTCAATCTAGTCCCAGGAAGAATGGTTGGATCAGAATTGACATCATCAACAGCAGCTGCAATAGCTGGCCCAGCTGCTCTCCCTATCACAGAATCATAAGTATATAAAGTTCCTATATTTACAACACTCGGCCTTGAAGAAGAGGAAGAAGATACATCAGTTCCATTTCCCTTTGCAGCTGCCTGACCAAAAACAACTTCAATGGACACACAAATACCAGCAATCAACATCAACAACAACATTCTTTTCATACTAGCCCTGCCACCTGAAATACTCAGCAAAGACATGGCCATGGCATCTAACCAAGCTTGCAAATTAAATTAAAAATATAAAAATGATTCTCCAAGTCCAACCACCATTTTAGTTCTTCAATATAACAAGCACCTGCCAATGATGTAAGACAGACAAACATATATATCAACGAACATCAAGAACTGAAATATGATTAACAAGAAAATATATTAGAGTAGAAGAACTAGTTGTGAAGCCCACATGCAAGAGAAGAAAACAGAGAAGGGAGGATATCAACTGAGAAGAGAGATGGTGAAATATTTTGGTGTGGCTTTAAGGTTTAGCTATGGTAGCATACGTTATTTACCTTGAAACCCACCAAATATGGAAACTAGCTAGCTAGAGAGCTTTGAACAGTTCGAGTGCATCATAGTTAAGCTCTGGAGATGAGATTAAAAGAGCTCTTAAAAGTTGCAAGCTCAAGTAAGGAATGATTCTCTCTCTCTCTCTCATGTCAGCTTGTTTTATTAATTCTGAATATTGATGCTACTATCTAGCTGCTAGCATTTAATACAAGTTTAATTTAATATAATTATATAAATTATAGTAATATAATAATAGTAATATTTAATTAATATTAATATTCAGAATATGAAACCTTAACTTTCTACTCTATGTTTTTTTAAAAGGCAGAAATTCATTATGTCATCCCTCAAGTTTTAAAAATTAGTTATCTCAGCATAATATATGATTGTTTGCGAATGGGTGTTTTTGCCTCTTCTTTCACTTTTTTGTATTGTTTAAAATATAAATATTATGAATGAATTTTTCACATATTTTTTTGGATTTGTTTGGGAATTGGTGTTGGTATTTTTTTTTTCTTTTTTTTTTAAAGAGGTGATCTCAATTTTATATTCATGATTATAGTGTTAATGGGTTAACCTTATTTGAATCAAGTTTTTTTCCATTACTTTATTTTTTAAAAAGATATCGCTATTTAATATTAGGTTGTTTTATAATTAAAATTCATGATTTTATTTAATTTATTTTTAGCATAATTACTCTGGTATTATAACCAAGTTGTTTATTTGGCATACTAATCCAAATAGACTTAATTCAAGTTTGTTCTTACTTTTTTGTTGTCAATTTTTTCGTATTATCTTTGTGTTTTTTAAATTCATGCTATTAAATTAGATGGGTTTAAGAAATTATCTCTTTTTATATATTTTTTAAACACTTATATTGTCTTAGCATGTTTTTTTATATTAAAAAAAAATTAAGTCAGCATGTGGCGGATCATTTATCTAATAATAAATACATACTTCGATATTAACATAACTCTTTTTCTCAATCACACACGCGCAAACATACATATACATATGTACATGTATGTATGTATTACTTTGTTTATTTTATATTGAATAATAAACCATACTTGTATAATTGATTTTTTAAATCTAATGAATAGAAAATGAATATGTTAGAAACTCGATTGTGGATAACTATATGAACTTCTTGTGGCTATTATATTAGCAACCATAAAATTAGAATCTGAGATCACAGGAGAGCAAACCTTTTAATTTCAAACTTTTATTCTTAGTCACCGCTAAATGGTTAAATTATTTTTATTTTTCATTACCCAAGTTGTGGTTAAGATTCGGTCCACGTTATTGGAAAGTTGAGAGAAGACAACAGTAATTGATGTTTTCATACCCAGCGGCTCTTCTTCTTCTTACATTAAATTAAAAAAATAGTGTCCTTGAAAGAAGTGGGTCCATAAGGCTGTGTGTGTGAAACATGTGGGCATATAGTATTCATTTGCTGATATATTGTAATATTTGACCGCACGACAAAAACCCAAAACAATTGGAAGACGGTCTTCGGCTGCTCTTTCAAAATACTTTTGTCTCTAAAATTTAACAAAAATAAAATAAAATAAAATAATATATAAAATATCTAGAAAAGCAGTACAGATTAAAGAGTCATAAAAGATATTATTCATGATGCTCTTAAATTTTAAAAATAAAATGATATAATTTACAATTAAAAAAAAAAAGCAAATAGAAGAGAGTAAAAAATTAAAAAAAATTAGAGATACATGAAATTTTAATAACGATACTATTAATATAATTAAATTAAATTAATTAATTAATTAAAAAATACTTAAAAAAAAAAATCAAGAACGACGATTGGAGTAGGCGTTCAAATACACGCATTCACGAGCGAACATGACATAACTATGTGATCTTTGTCAGGCCCCATGTATTGTCGACCGTTGGCTTGGATGCATGTTCCGTAATTATATCTGTCAATGTTCTTGCTTCCCAGCACAAGTTCCCAACACAGACGTGGGTTTTCAACTCTACTACGATGATGATCAGGTTACTGATTGAGGTATTTATTTTTTTGTTTTAAAAATATTTTAAAAAAAATTAAAAAAAAAATATTTTAAATTAATATTTTTGAAATATTTTTAGATTATTTTGGTGCATTAATATTAAAAATAATTTTAAAAAAATAAAAAATATATTATTTTGTTATATTTTAAATAAAAAATACTTTAAAAATAACCGCAAAATTAATAATTTTTTAATATTTTTAAATTTTTTTGATGTGCTAAAATTAAAAAAAAAATTTAAAAAAAAATTTATTTTAATATTTTTTTAAATAAAAAATATTTTAAAACATAATTTATGTTATTGTCTCAAATACTCCAACAAAAAAATTAGATGACGGTATCTAAATTAGACCAACCATATAATCTAGATGCACTGAAAGCAAATCATATGCTATTCATATAATCTTGACGTGTGAAAAATAACTTGTACAATTATATCAGTATTTTATATTTATTTTTATTAATTTAATTCAATAGAATGGAGTGCTTATATGTTTGTTGAATAGACACCTTAGTAAATTATTAGATAAAGAGTTAAAAATTAAAAAAAAAAAGTTGTTATTTAGTTTTATGATAGGGGCACTTTCTTTATTATTTTTTTCATAATTATTTTTATTGTATTATTTCTTTAATTGTTAAGATTTTTTAACTTTTGAGGAGTTCTAGAAAAACCCCATGCATAATTTAGTAAAATGAGCATAATTGTTTACTGGAATGTTATTTCATCCAATCTTCTACGAGGGTATTTGTTTATGTGATAACTTTAACTTTTAATGCAAACCTAAAAAATAACATGTTTTGTAATGTTAAAATTTAATTTACTGTTTGTGTGAAAACCATATAATTTATGTTGAAACCATTGGTTTGCCGAAAACAGCTGAGAACTGCTTCTCCCCTTCTCTGCATCTTGGGAGAGTGAATTAATTCACTCTTCATGAACACACTCTCCACTATTCCGGCCTGCTGGACTAGGTCCGGTCCAAAACTAATGCATTGAAATGGGAAAGAGATCTCTTGAAATGTGTGAGAACCATAAAATTTGTGTTTTATTCAAAAAATTATTATTTAACATTATTCAATGACACTACATAAATTAGAAAGAGATCTCTTGATGATGTAGCATTTACAGAATTTGATCGCAATCTCAATTTTGTTCTTGATGATATTTTAACTGATGTTGTTACGCACTTAATAAACCAAGAAAATTGTAGTCATTTTCAGAAGGATTTTAGTACGTGATGGAATTATAGATAGTTTAATGGAACAATAAAAAATATTTTATATAAGTATTTTTTATTTCATAATGTAATAGCAGTAATTAAATCTACAATATTTAAATTAAAAACCATCAATATTAATATATATCTTTTTTAATTATTTTATAACCTCAATTTGAAAAGTATTCCTTAACCAAACACATTAAACTATTTTTTGTTCAGCCTCAATTTTAACCATAGTTTTAACCAAACATATATAAATACCAAATCAACCTGAACAAAAAGTATTTTTTATAAAAACAACTTTTTTCAAAATACAATCACAAAAAACTACCAGAATACCAAACACACTTTGTATGACTTAACCCCAAAGATGGGTTTCTATGTCTGTTTGACATACTAGTTAGTTCATATAGTCTTCTAACTAATTCATTTTAATGCTGTTTGGGAGTATAGTAACAACTGTTTTTCAAAGTGTTTTTCACTTCAAAATATATCAAAATAATAATAAAAAATTATTTTTAACATCAACACATCAAAATGATATGAAAACACCAAAAAATATTAATTTGAAGTAAAAAAAAAAACAAACAAATTTTAATTTTTTTCAAAAACACTTTTAAAATGCAAAAACAAACAGGACTTGTCATTTGTATGCTTAAGTCTTCCAGAAATTAGGTTTTTTTAAAATAAAAAAAAAAACAATACAATTTGTTATAAATTATAGGAAAATGATATAGATTGAAAAGGTATTTCAGAAATAGTATAATTTGAACACAATCACATTTCTAAATATCGGTTTTATATATAACCGCTATTCTTAATATCGATTATTTATTCAAAACAGAAATGTATGTCTTATACAAGTTAATTAACTTGAATAAAAGCTAACCCAAAATTTTATAAAGATCCAATGATCAAAAGATGAGATTCAAGATCTAATTGTAAAAAAAAAAAAAAAAAACAAACAAACAATATGATGTCGCAGGAGATAGAAATGAAGAAAGGAAGAAAAAAGGCAAATAAATAAAATGGGTCACTAGAGACACATCAAAGCTTTATTTTTGACATATCCGGTATCGTTAAAAAGATTTCGACGAGATTATTTTGACAACACATTGAAAGACCACAAAACAAGGTCGTAGTTAACCTTAAATCAACCCCAAACAAAATCCACAAAATATTATGAATAAATTTTCTGCAATTGATGTTTTTGACATACCGGTATCGTTAGGAATTGATGTTTGTTTTGTTTTTTCACTTATTTTTTATTGTTTAAAATATAAATATTATGAATGAATTTTCCACAAAAGTTTTTGGATTTGTTTGGGAATTAGTGTTGATACTTCTTTTTCCACTTTTTTTTTATGGCGTGATCTCAATTTTATGCACAAGATCATGGTGTTATTGGATTAACCTTATTTAAATTAAGTTTTTTTTATTGCTTTATTTAAATAAAATATCATTATTTGACATTGAGTTATTTTATAATTGAGATTCATGATTTTATTCAATTTACTTTTGACAGGATTATCTTGGTGTCATAACTAAGTTGTAAATTTAACATACTAACCCAAATGGGCTCGATTAGAGTTTTTTTTACCTTTTTTTATTGTCATTTTCTTTGGCTTATTTACAATCATTATATTTTTTAAAAAAAACAATTCATGTTATTAAATTAGCCAAGCTTGTTAAACTATTTTTTTTATATATTTTTTTTAAATACTTGCATTGTCTTAGCATGTTTTTGTATATTAGAAAAAAATCAGGTCAGCCGAAGTCACCTGTCTAATAATATATACATATTTTAATATTAAGATAACTCTCTTTCTCAAACACACACATATATTACTTTGTTTATTTTATATTGAATAATGAACCATACTTGTATAATTGATTTTTTAAATATAATAAATAGAAAATGAATATGTTAGAAACTTGATTGTGGATAACTATGGCCATCTCTAGTTGCGCTGTTCATCATAGTATGATTTGAACACATTGGGACATCTGATGAACATAAGTTGCAAGAGTGACCAAATGCCACTACTTATTGACCGTATAAGGGTTGTTATGCTCAAAATTACACTGCAATGGTTAATTTAATCAATTTTCGAAACTTGGGAGATAAATCATAAAGCTACGAATTATTTTTTTTATTTTTTATTTTTCATTACCCAAGTTGTGGTTAAGATTCGGTCCACGTTATCTGGAAAGTTGAGAGAAGACAACAGTAATTGATGTTTTCATACCCAGCGGCTCTTCTTCTTCTTACATTAAATTAAAAATTGTGTCCTTAAAAGAAGTGGGTCCATAAGGCTGTGTATGAAACATGTAGGCATATATTATATATATATTTTTTATTTTGATGATCCTGGATGTCCGGGCCAGTTTACGCGCACCACAACTAATCTCAGGGTCTACTGAACATCCTGCAAGCCCAGTAGGTAGGTAAGGCACCGCAGGGGTGACAGGCTGGTACTCTTGAGGATCGAACCCAGGACATTCGCAAATACAAGCTTTGCAGTTGATCAATGGACTAGACCCTCAAGTGTTGTTGGCATATATTATTCATTTGCTGATATATTGTAATATTTGACCGCACGACAAAAACTCAAAAAAATTAGAATTCGGTCTTCGGCTGCTCTTTCAAAATACTTTTGTCTCTAAAATTTAACAAAAATAAAATAAAATAAAATAAAATAAAATAAAATATCTAGAAAAACAGTACAGATTAAAGAGTCACAAAAAATATTATTCATGACGCTCTTAAATTTTAAAAATAAAATGATATAATTTACAATTAAAAAAAAAGCAAATAGAAAAGAGTAAAAAAAAAATAGAGATACACTGAAATTTTAATAACGGTATTATTAATATTATTAAATTAATTAATTAAATAAATAATAATAAAAAAAAAAAGCAAGAACAATGATTGGAGTAGTTAGCTCGTGAATGACATAACTATGTGATCTTTGTCAGGCCCCATGTATTGTCGACCGTTGGCTTGGATGCATGTTCCGTAATTATATCTGTCAATGTTCTTGCTTCCCAGCACAAGTTCCCAACACAGACGTGGGTTTTCAACTCTACTACGATGATGATCAGGTTACTATAATTTGTGATGGAGGTGTTTATTTTTTTATTTTAAAAATGTTTTTAAAAAATTTTAAATTTGTTTTGTTTTGTTTTGTTTTGTTTTAAATTAATGTTTTTTGCTCTAAAATATATCAAAATAATATAAAAATTATTTTTAACATCAGCACATCAAAATGATATGAAAACACCAAAAAATATTAATTTAAAATAAATAAAACAAACAAATTTTAATTTTTTTCAAAAATACTTTTGAAACGTAAAAACAAACATAGCTTGTCATTTGTATGCTTAAGTCTTCCCAAATTATTTTTTAAAAAAATTAATACAATTTATTATAAATTATAGGAGAATGATATAGATTGAAAAGATTATTCAGAAGTAGTATAATTTGAACACAATAACATTTTTGAACATTGGTTTTATACATAACCGCTATTCTCAATATCGATTATTTATTTAAAACAGAAATGTATGTCTTACACAAGTTAATTAACTTGAATAAAAGCTAACTTAAAATTTTATAAAGATTCAATGACAAAAAATAAGATTCATGATCTAATTGTAAAATAAAAAAAATAAAAAAAAGAGACAATATGATGTTGCAGGAGATAGAAATGAGGAAAGGAAGAAAAAAGGCAAATAAATAAAATAGGTCACTAAAAACACATCAAAGTTTTATTTTTGACATATCCGGTATCATTAAAAAGATTTTGACGAGATTATTTTAACAACACATTGAAAGACCACAAAACAAGATCGTAATTAACCTTAAATCAACCCCAAACAAAATCCACAAAATATTATGAATAAATTTTCCGCAATTGATGTTTTTGACATACCCGGCATCGTTAGGAATTGATGTTTTTTTTTTTCACTTATTTTTTATTGTTTAAAATATAAATATTATGAACGAATTTTCCACAAGATTTTTTGGATTTGTTTAGGAATTAGTGTTGATGCTTTTTTTTCCACTTTTTTTAAATGGGGTGATCTCAATTTTATACACAAGATCATGGTGTTATTGGATTAACCTTGTTTAAATTAAGTTTTTTTTTTTATTGTTTTATTTAAATAAAATATCTTTCTTTGACATTGAGTTGTTTTATAATTGAGATTTATGATTTTATTCAATTTGCTCATGGTAGGATTATCTTGGTGTCATAATTAAGTTATATATTTGACATACTAATTCAGATGGGCTCGAGTAGAGTTTTTTTTTACCTTTTTTTTTATCATTTTCTTTGGCTTATTTACAATCATAGTATTTTTTTTTTAATTTATGTTATTAAATTAGCCAGGCTTGTCAAACTATCTTTTTTTTTTTTTGTATTTTTTTAAACACTTGCATTGTCTTAGCATGTTTTTTTTATATTAGAAAAAAATCAGATCACTAAATGGCATAGCATGAGTCACCTGTCTAATAATATATGCATATTTTAATATTAACATAACTCTCTTTCTCAAACACACACATATATATTACTTTGTTTATTTTATATTGAATAATGAACCATACTTGTATAGTTGTATAATTGATTTTTTAAATATAATAAATAGAAAATGAATATGTTAGAAACTTGATTGTGGATAACTATAGCCATCTCTAGTTGTGCTGTTCATCATAGTATGATTTGAACACATTGGAACATCTGATGAACATAAGTTGCAAGAGTAACCAAATGCCGACTGTATAAGGGTTGTTATGCTCATAATTACACTACAATGGTTACTTTAGTCAATTTTCGAAAGTTGGGAGATAAATCATAAAGCTACGAATTACTTTTTTATTTCTTTATTTTTTATTATTATTTCTTTATTATTTTTCATTACCCAAGTTGTGGTTAAGATTCGGTCCACGTTATCTGGAAAGTTGAGAGAAGACAACAGTAATTGATGTTTTCATACCTGACGGCTCTTCCACTTCTTACATTAAATTAAAACTACTGTCCTTAAAAGAAGTGGGCCCATAAGGCTACGTGTGTGAAAAATGTGGGCATATATTGTTCATTTGCTGATATATTGTAATATTTGACTGCCCAAACAAATTGGAATTCGGTCTTCAGCTGCTCTTTTAGAATATTATTGTCTCTAGAATTTAACAAAAATAAAATAAAATAAAATAAAATAAAATAGTATATAAAATATCTGGAAAAGCAATATAGTTTAAGGCCCCGTTTATTTGCTGGAAAGTAGTTTTTTTTTTAAAAGTAAATTTTGAGGAAAATGAATTTCAAGAAAGTATTTTCCGATATTTGGTAATGTAATAAAAAATAAGTTGGAAAACACTTTCCAGTATTTTGTTAAATCATGAAAAATAAGTTGGAAAATAAATTATTAATATTTTATTTTTTTCAAGTTTATTAAAATAATGAGGAACAAATCTTACAAATTAAAAAGTTAAATGAGAATGAAATTGAAAAAAAATATAATTTCATAAATGATCTCAAATAAAATAAATAATAATCAAAATAATAGAGATCAAATCTAAAAAATTAAAAAAAAAATAAAAAATGAAGAAATTAAAATAATAATAATCAACATTTCATCCATTATTTCAAATAAAATAAGTAACAATCAAAATAATGGGAACCAAATTTGATAGATAAAAAACTTCAATAAAAAATGATAAGGAAAATGCAAATAGCAATTATAAAAATAAAGACTAAAGTTAATATAAAAATAAAATTTTAAGAGATGAAATTGAAAAATAAATATTCAAAACAAAATATATATAGCAATTAAAAGTTTGAGGATCAAATTTGATATAATCAACAAATAATGACATTTCTAAATTTTTCCGGAAAGTATTTTCCATTCAAATTTTCCAGGAAAATACTTTCTTGAAAACCAAGCTAAATTTTACTTTTACTGGAAAGTGTTTTCCGTTGACCAACTTTTCTAATGGCAAACAAACACAAGAAAGTTTGGAAAGTGATTTTCCGGAAAACAAACACAGCTAAAGAAAAACATTTTCCTGAAAATCAAGTCAAATTTTGCTTTGACTGAAATATTTTCCATTGACCAACTTTCCTAATGGCAAACAAACACAGGAAAGTTTGGAAAATGATTTTCCGGAAACTACTTTCTGGAAAACAAATATGGCCTAAAAAGTCACAAATGATATTACTCATGACTCTCTTAAATTTTAAAAATAAAATAATACTATTTACAATAATAAAAAAAAGCAAATAGAAGATAGAGAAAAAAACAAGAAAAGAAAGAAAAAGAAAGACCTTAGAGATACACTAAAACTTTGATAACGACATTACAGATGTTTTTGAAAAGATATTGACTAGACAAATTCAAAAACACTAAAGAAAGTCAAGAACAATGATAAAAGAAGACGTTCAAATATGTCGGGGCTCATTTGTATTCGGACGGCTCGTGTGCCACACTTTGATCATCATTGATGACCTTCTTTGATATCGTTTAATTTGTCTTATTGAGATCTTTCTAATTATATTGTTGGTGTCGTTGTTATTGGAGTTTCAATGTGCATTCGAAAATGTTTTATTTATTTTTTAATTTTTACACTCTCCTTTCTCTCCTCAAATTACAAGAAGAAAAGAGAGAGAGAAAAAAAAGGATTTCAGAGGCATACCGAAGCTTCAGTCACAACACAACCACTACCGTTGGAAAGATTTCGAAGAGATGAATCCAAAGACATAAAAGAAGGTCATCAATGTTGTTTGGAATATGCCACATATGCTGTCCGAATACAAATAATCCTCGACATATTTTTCTGGAGTAATCAGCTGTTTATTTTTATGTTTTAAAAATATTTTTTAAAAAATTTATTTTATTTATTTATTTCAAATCAATATGTTTTTGGTATTTTTAAATTATTTTAATATGTTGATATTAAAAATAATTTTAAAAAAATAAAAAAATTATAGATACCTGATCATATTTTAATATATTTTTAAATAAAAAATAATTATAATTATATTTTCAAATAGATAAATAAATATTATTTTATTATATTGTAAAGTTTCTTGCTTCCTTCTGGCTTCCCACCACAAGTTCCCAACACAGACATGAGTTTTCAACTCTACTACATGACAAATTATAGGTACCTGATCATCCCGTCCAATAAAATCTCCCGTTCTAATCTGCTCTATTCTAGAATCAATTCTTTTACGCGTGTAGAGGAGTTGCTGCTCTGCTCATCCTCACCTACAGCATAACAGTGGATTAACCGTCTAGGAGGTGATATAATAATAAAATTTTAAGATTAATTGTTTTTTTATATATAATTTCAAATTTGAACTTTATAATTATTAATATGATGATAATTGAAGGTTTAAATGCTCGTTAATTTGAAGACCCGTGAAATTAGTCGAGGTACGCGCAAGCTGGCTCGAACACCCATGTTAATATAAAAAATAGTGGAGTTTTTTAAAATTTTAATTTTTTTTAAAATTAATAAATTTTTATTGTTTTAAATTGTTTTAATATGCTAAAATTAAGAATAATTTTTTTTAAAAATAAAAAACTTAATTTAATATATAATTTTTTTAAAAATATTTTAAAAAGCAAATACAATTATTGTCTCAAACACCCCCATAAAAAAATTAGATGGTGGCATATAAATTAGACCAACCATATAATCTAGATGCACAAAAACAAATTATATACTATCCATGTTATCTTGATGTATGAAAAATAATTTGTACAATTATATCAATATTTTATATTTATTTTTATTAATTTAATTCAGTAGAATGGAGTGCTTATATGTTTGTTGCATAGATATCTTAGTAAATTATTAGATAAAGGGTTAAAGATTAAAAATAAAATCGTTATTTAGTTTTATGACAGGGGCCCTTTTTTTATTATTGTTTGCATAATTATTTTTATTGTATTATTTTTTTAATTGTTAAGATTTTTTTTTAACTTTTGAGGAGTTATAGAAAAGCCAGTGCACGATTTAGTAAAATGAACATAATTTCTTCCTCGATTGTTACATCATCCAGTCTTCAATGTCAGCTTGACTTACTAGTTAGTCTCCTAACTCATTGACTTTGTCATCTCTATGCTGTAGTCTTCCACAAATCAGTTTTTTTTTTTTAATAATACAATTTGCAAAATTGATATATATTGAAAAGGTATTTCATAAATAATATAATTTAAACAAAATGACATTTCTGAATATCCATTTTATATATAACCGCTATTCTCAATATTAATTGTTTATTCAAAACAAAACATAAATGTATGTCTTATACAAGTTAATTAACTTGAACAAAAACTAACTCATAATTTTATAAAGGTCCAATAACCAAAAGATAAGATTCAAGATCTAATTCTCAAAAAGAAAAAAGAAAAAAGAAAAAAAAAAAAGAGATAAGATGATGTGGCAGGAGATAAAAATAAAAAAAAGGAAAAAAGCAAATAGATAATGGGTCAATAGAGACATATCATAGCTTTGTTTTTGACATATTCGATATTATTAAAAATATTTCAAAAAAAAAAATTGTAACCACACATTTAAAGACCATCAAATAATGTTGTAATTAACCCTAAATCAACTCCAAACAAAATTTCTAACCAGTTTTGACATTGTTTGATGGTTTTTCATGGTGTGGTTAGAATCGTTTTGTCAAAATTTTTTTAACAATTCTGAATGTAAAGCTCCAATATGTTCCTAATGATCTATTTTTTTTTTCTTGATTTATTCTCTCTCTTACATCAGCTTATCTTCTTTTTCTTTCTTATTCATTGAATTTTTATAAAATTTTAAATTAATTTTTATACATATTAATTAATTTAAAAGAGACATGGATTTTAAAACAACCATTATTTTTAATAATAATTATATTCAAATTGTATTATTTTTCTAATACTTTTTTAACCCTTATAATTTTCCCAAAATTTTAACCAACCTGTGCTTCAGATCTCCAACGCAGAAGGTGAAATGAAAGTTAAAAGGGAAAAACTGTCACTTTAGCTTATTATTTTTTTCTCTTTTTAGCAACCCCAACATGATTTCAACAGGAAAAATGGCTTTTCATCCACTGAAATACAATTTGTACAACAATTTACAGTCAATTAACTAATACGAGGCTGATAGCTACTAATGAATTTGTCCTGGCTCATAGATATTTTTCCATATTAAAGTAGATTCCCAGCAGCATTTTCTTGGTCCTCCATGTTTGTTACGTCATGGAAAGAACCTTACGGGTGACATAACTTGGATAGTTTGTTTTTATATTTTAAAATTAATTTTTAAAAAAATTAATTTTTTTTTAAAATTAATTTTTTTTTTTTTTATATGATATTAATATGCTAATATCAAAAATAATTTTTAAAAATAAAATAATTATTATTTTAATATATTTTTTAAATAAAAAAACCTTAAAAAACAATTATAACTATATTTTCCGCCGTGTATTAGACATCAATTTGCAAGCGACAGCCAAGACTGACCATGACAGCGCCAGGTTGGAAGTCCAATTTGGAGGCCAAGATTAAAGACTTGATTTTGTTCATGAATTTGTACCGCATCCAAGTCATCGAGTTGTTGATTTGTTTTTTTCCTCCTGCACTCTGTTTCCGATAATTATGACATTTAAATTGATAAAATTATAAATTATTTTCTATACCCTTTTCAAAATAAATAAAATAGCCCTTCTTATTTTAAAAACTAATTAATTATTCTTGTATTGTTAAACCTGGTAATTTATTATTTTTGTAAGTTTGTTGTTTGAGTGGTGATTAAACTTGGATAAGTACAATAATCAACTTAGAATCTAATTAATTTGGGGTTTAAACCCATTAGGGTTAAAGAAAAAAATAAAAAAAAAAGCAATTATTCTAACACGGTTAAAAATACAAGTTGATTTGATAACCTAATTAATTTAAACTTGAATAGGTCAAAACTCACCTATCAATTCATTAATATATATATATATTAATATATATATATATATATATATATATATATATATTAAAAAAATTTAAAATTAAATTAAATGAACCTATCAATTCATCTGTCTCATTTATCCTGACCTATGCCTTCATTGGATCGACCCCTTGATGGGGTTTCAAAATCGTAGTTTTTACTTGTTAATTTAATTTACCATCAACCTCCTCACCTCTCCGCCTTCACCTATCCTCTCCTCCTCCCCTTACCAACACAATAGCAACCATCTTCCGTGTCTCTCTCTCTCTTCCGCCGTCCTCCGTCCTCCCCCCACCTCCTTTCCGCCTCTCCTCCTCTTTCTTGCTTCCTCCCTTCCCTCATTTTATTCCTCCACCAACACATTAACCATCTCTTCCCTCAACATCATCCTCATCCCTCACCTCCGCTTCCTTTCCCTTTTTCTTCTTTTTTGCTTCCCTTTGCCTATCTCTCCTCCACCTTTTGAACATGTCATGTGCTTAACGATCAAATACTTGGTGTCTAAAACTAAAAGAATTATTTAACTTGTTTTATAAAATTACAAGAGCTAATTTATAACTGACCTCATTTAAAATACAATTATCCAAAAATTATAGCTCGATGAATATCGCTAGGCAAGCTCTTTGCTTGTAATTAATTAACAAGTCTAAATGGATGATTTAGAACGCAATTATAAGTTTAGTCGAGGCTATTTTTTAAAAATTAATTTTGATATTAGTATATTAAAATAATTTAAAAATATATTAATTTGAAAAATTAAATTTTTTTAAAAATATTTCTGAAATATAAAAATAGACAACAAACAAGACTATATGTATCTACTACTATTTTTGTTATTGACTAACAAGGTGTGGTTTTGGATCAACTTAAACATTAACTACATGTTTTATATTAAAATTCATCTTAAGAAATAATAATAAAAAAGAAGAAATCAATTTTTTTTTAAACTACCGAACCCACTCCTTGAAGATGGTCTAAACGAGGATACAAACAAAGCAACAATTTCATTCTTAACTTACGAGATAGTACAAAATGATGCTTGAACATTAATTTTCCTGTTGCAAAGTCCATGTAAATAGCTTATTAAGCTTCCAAAGCGAATGAGTTTATGTCGAGCATAATACCAAACTTTTAGAAAAGGAATTAGCATCTGTTAGGAGAATCGATGCAACACAAAAACTTCCTATGCAAGTTTCCAGAAAGATCTGCAAGTTTTCAGAAAGATCTTCAAAGTGGCTAAATAACTTATCACAAATTTCTTACATTTCGCCGACATGCACAGATTCCCTGCTAACACTTGCCAGGTTGCTTTAGGGTTATTTTAGTTGCAGCAGTCTTGGATTGTCTAAGAAAGTTTAGAGCATTGGCATCTATTCACACATTGTTTTCACGTAGTAACTGATTATTTAAGATTGTAGTAGTCGTTCTGGTTTGAAGTGTTTTTTATTTAGAAATATAGTAAAATGATATTTTTTTATTTTTTAAAAAATTATTTTTGAAATTAGTACATTAAAATAATTTAAAAAAATAAAAAAATAATTTTTAATAATTGTTTTTTTAAATTTTAAAAAACACGATTTCCCATGGATTCTTAAATTTAAAGAGCGTGTTTCAATAAAATAGTTGAAAGACATTATATATGGTCTTTTTTTAACTTATGATTTTATTATGGTTTTGTCCTTGAATTTCTTTTTATGGATTCCATCCTTGTATTTTAGGTTTTGTTAAGGTCTTTGTCAGTACGAAATGTCATGTGTCAAATAACCGTGCATTATACATAGGAAAATTACACGTGAAAAATTAGAAAAAATAACCAAAACATTAAGGAAAAAAAGAAGAAAACACAAATATGAAAATCAAAGAAATTAAATTAAAATTATAGGGAAAAAGTGTGTTTTTTTTCCATATTATAAATCATAAATTATTAAATAAATTAAAACAAAATTACTGCTTAAAGTGTTACCCTTTTTTCCCTTTAATTAGAAAAAGGCATGGGTTTATAAAATTATAAATTAAAAAATATTAAAAGAACTAAATTAGAATTGGGTAAAGTACACACCATTTATTCAATATTTTTACTAATTCAGATTTGGGATTTTTATGATGAAATTGGACAGAATGGTAAGATCTTTAACATAATCTATAGTAAAAGGGCATAATCTACAATTAAAAAAAGAAGAAATTTCTTCGATATGGACCTCTCTACCCTGTTGTAAACGTAAATTGTATAGTACAGCTGCATCAATGGTATGAAACGGGAGTCTTGTGTATGAAAAATAAGCTCATCCCTGGCCAGAAATTTCAAGGCTTTGGAAAGGGAAAAATTGCTGAAAGGATTACCTCAATGAACTGTCTGAGCCATCACGTAATATATAGGTGTATTTACTATCAACAAGATCACCTCAAGAACTTTTAAATTCTTGAATGTCCAAGATGAAGACTCGAAGAAAATGGCTAGCTGGAACGACAAAATGCAAGGGAAAGGAGAGATTTTTATTTGAAGTTGCAGAGTCTACTGTTTTACATGCATATATAGTTCCCAACTTCTAAATTACATATATAATATAATGCTTATGTACAAGGACTAAAGTCTCTATTCAATAGCAAGCTCTTCAAATGGCACCAATGGCGGATCCTTCAATTTCCTTGAAATGGACATGCGTGTCTGGGTTAGCCTGAGGGTGAGGATGCTCACAATGATTAAACATTTTCTTGATAGCTTCTTCTCTCTCATCGATGAAGTCGAAAAAATGATAGATGACATGAGAACAGCGAGTGCTTGATGAAACTGAGGACGGGGAGGAAGAGAGCGACTGTCTACGTTTATAGCGCACAAATTGGCGAACCATTCGTAGCAGAAACACAACAAGGGCAGTGAGAGCGAAGGCACCACATAGAATGTATAGACCCCAGAAGCTGATCAGGTTGAGTTGATTAGGCTCGTTGCCGTGTTTTTTCTCTCCATGGCATCCCATCTTACAGAACCATTTCTCATAGATCTTTTGCAGCTCCCCATCCTCGGAAAGTTTCAAAATTGCTGTAGAGATATCAAGAGCAAGCGGAGATTCCCTTCGAAAAGCCTGGTTTAATGTGGCAAAAACAAAAGTATATAGCAGATTGTTCCATTACATCATCGTAGCTTAGAATGAAGTGTCTAAAACTTTTCGAAGTTTCATAACAGTGATTTGAATGCTCTAAATGAACCATGACTCAGGGGAGACAATCTCATGGTTTGAATCAAGTTCTGACTACAATAATACAAGAGGCATTTATATGTAAATATGGATGAATGCATTTGCTTGTAGAGAAGGGTACTTACAAATCCCCATCCACCCCGGGTAAATGGTTGCCCAATGATCCCAAAATCCTTTTGGTTTGAAAGAAACAGATCTACATATGGAAGCTCATCTACAATGGCTGCCACCCCTCCGCCACTTGGCCCTCGCCGCAATGCACTTTCATACTCTTCTGGGGAGCCTAAGGGAACGAGTCTTGAACGAGCTATGTAAAGATTCTCTGATAAATAGTTATAAGCAAATGAGCCTGTTTGGTATCCAATGGGCCACTGGCTTGCAATCAAGCTTTCAATTCCGGTGATCGGTGATGAAAGCTGCTGAATTGTGAGGATTGAAGTCAAGCTTGCAGTGTAGCTCGCTGTTATCACCATCAAAAGGAAAAGCCATACCACCATCACCAGCTTTCCAAGTGGACTTACAGTAGTTTCTTCTGCAATTAAATGAAAACACAAAGACTTAAAATTGCATTTTCAAGATGCGAGGAGATGCTGCTAGACAAAAACTAACACTCCACAAAAAACCTCGTGACAATAGCCTAATTGCATTTTTACAATTATCAAATTGTTTCATGAGAGGATTTGCAATGCCAGCAACACTGTAGAAAGGAACTTGCAAAAAATCAGGAAGGTACATGTGCAAATAAGCATCCAACCCCATGGAATCCACAGCAAACTAAACTTGAGGTAAAGAGGAGGATTTCAAAGCAACTTGTCAATGAAATTATGTCCATATTTTCACTTGCACATCACTTTCAATCAGAATTGCAGTGGTTTGTCCATTTACTACCATGTAAATAGCAAAAAGAGAGGAAATTCTGTACTTCTACTCCGTTCAGGGTATGTTTCCAGGAAAGGGCTTTAAAAAGAAACATGTTTTGATGCTCAGGGTAGCCTAATGCCATCTTATCAAGTATCCTTTAATGAAAGATACACTGATTTGGAAAAATAAACCAATATAAGTTATCGAAGTCAAGTATTCCTCACTATTTGTTTTGGACAGAGTTGAGAAGCTGAACCTGCCACATGCAAAAGTTGAAAAAAGTTAAGAGCTTAGTTATTGTACGTGCATTAGGTTCATCATATTGTACAGAAAACTGGAAGAAGAAGAAAAAAAGAAATCATTATATAGAACAACTAAAATTGTTTTGTATTGTTAGTATAAAGTTGCTCTGACAATACAAGTAGACTTAAGTTAAACATTAACAGAGCTTACAAGAACATCGTCACAAGTTGTCTTCTAGGAGGACCCCTGAAATCATCGTTTACACGATGCTCAAGAACCCAGATAACCACTGCAATTACCACAAAAGAAGCTGCTGTGACACACCACATCTCCGTTGAAAATGGTTTAAGAAATACCCAAGCACTTGATTTTGAATTGCGGATTGGAGCCACGATGACAAGACCAGTAGATGCATAAGGCTGAGAGAAATCCACTATCTTTGTTCTGTTTGTCACAATGGCAATGTCCCCAACAGCTGCATCAAACACCTGACATCAAAACATTTAAAGATTAAACAAGCTTTGCCCATCCAAGTCACATAGAAGCGCATACATTTATGAATACAAGGTTCAGAATAGGATTACATTGCATGGATGTTACTCAAACCAAGGTTTACAAAAAGAAAAAAGAATGAGAACCATGCAATCCATTATAAACTCCATTTGTTTACTATTCAGGCAACGGATAGCGATAGCCCCATCAATCAAATGAAGGGCATTTGAAGTATCAAGTCATTTATGCAAGTCTAGGAGGCCACTTGTGGTACCAATGATCATCTAGTCAAGCCTTGTACTCTGCAATTGTAAAAGCCAAAACGATGTACTTACATCTGCCGCCACCATTTTTACAAGATCGTCGTATTTGGGGTTGGACCGACCATTCCCAAAAGGCTGGAACATGTAAGGTACATGATATGGGACTAGTTCCAGTGCCTTGACGAACACATCGATGCAATATCCTTTGATTTTATGGCTTCCAGGTACTTCAGTAACAAATTCAGTGAAACTGGCTCTGTATGGCACTCCAATTCGCAATGGCCTTTCATCCACAGCAATTACCCAACCACGTGGCGTTTTAGACTTTCCACCAGGCCATGTAATATTGTGAAGCCTCTGGTCTAGGCAACAATTGATATCTTGTTTCCCTTTCCGAGCTTCTGGTGGTGAAAGTGAGAAACCTGCAGCGTTAGACCAATAACCCACTGTACGAATAGACACCCCGTCGATGTTAAGGACATCATAGCCACCACTGAAAACGTTTCGGTCTTGATTAAACTGAATCTGACCACTTAGACCAGTGAAGTTTGTCTGCAGTACAATGTCAAGCAAATCGTTTCCACCAGTGAAGACTTTGAGCTTCTCAATCTGCATTCCGGATATGTTCTTATGAAGTATCTTGCTATTGGGAGAAAATGTGATGTTTTTGTGTTCATCAAGGAACCTATCAATGGCATATGCAACTAACCATACTGTATCATAAGCTTGAAGTCCATAGGTATTCAACTCAGAACTTGCTGACCCTTTTTGCTGCATTCTCTTCCACCTAGACATGAAAGCTCTCTTCTGGCTGGATTCTGGGGTATGCTGACGAAGTCCAACTACCCCTTGAAGGAAACCAAGTGAAGTTTTCTTCGTTGGAGGGAACGAATCTAAGGTAGCAGAAAGCCAATCTGTTGCAAGCCATGTGTAAGTGTCGCTCATCATTTGAAGTTTTTGGGCAACGGTAAAGATTGTCAATTTGGGGTCTGGATTAACATGAACAACATAAACACGAGACCCGAGCAATTTAGATTTGTTGAGTTTGTCCATGACCTCACTTTCATCAAGTGGGTTACACAACATCAACTTGTATGAAATTTTTGCCATTTTCTTGTTGAGCTCTTCTTCCAAAGCAGCTATCCCATTCCGCCCATAGTCATCGTCAACCCCAACAACGATGACCTCTTTCCACCTGAAAAAGTCAACTAAATCAGCCATTGCAGCCATCTGATAGGAGTCGCTTTGAGTAGTTCTTACGAAAAAGGGGAATTGGAGGGCAGATAGAGTTGGATCAGTGGCAGCATATGATATAAGAGGCACTTGGAGACCATTGGCAATTGAAGAAATCATATGGGCTATTCCAGAAACCTGAGGGCCTAGTATGGCCACTACTTCTTTCTCAACTAGCTGAAAAGCTGACAGAAAAAGGGGAGGTAAACTCAAGATATATAAGATAGGATTTTACCAGAACTATAAGCACAAAGATCAAACAGATAAAATAAACTGCAAGAGTAAAAATGAGGAAGATTCAGAAGCAGAAAAACAAAATCCTGAGAATCCCAATCTATATTCTAGCTCTACTACTTTAAATCATGTTAGCAAACTTTCCAGATGACTGTAGATACTGAAAAAGATATCTATCAATGAGAGAACAGCAAAGTTGAGAAAGAAGGTAAATAGAGAAAAACTAAGACAGATGATTTGAAAGTTACCGTCAATAGTCCCCAAAAACACACTAGATTTTACATCATCCATGAGCAAGTTCAGTTTAGTCCGAATTCTGCTATCATTGTTAACATCAGACAGTGCAGCCTCCATGGCTGGCTTTGCAGCTTTACCAATTACCGAATCATAGGTGAAAATTGCACCTATATTTACAACAGCAGGTCTTTGGCAGCACACGAAACCATTGACAATTACCCATATAGAAACGAACAGTTGGAGGATCACAAGTTCTTTCATATCTCCACTCACTCACGCGCACACACAAAGACCTTCGCAGTGGGGACTCTACCTTCCCCTAAAATTTAAGCTTTCAAAAGCCTGAATTCTAATTGATGAAGAAGAGAGTAGAAAGAGTGGATTCAAGAAACGGCGAGCTGAAAAATGACCAAGTGGGTTATGTTTCTTGACGTATTGAAGAGAGACTAGTGTAACTTAATTACAGCGAGAGAAGCAAAAACTAGAAATAAATATGTACGAACATGCACACACAAAAAGAAAAATCTTCAAACAGTAAATGAGTTTGGTGAGGACAGAGGAGACTGGCTGGAGACTGATGGACAATAATATCAAATGAGAAAATTCAAACAAGAAGATGAACTTGGACTTGTGGGAATCATGTCCTAACACATCACGTCAAAACAAAATAAAGAAAAACGAGATGCACAGTTTTGAGAGAGAAAGAGAGCAGCATTAATTGAGGAAGCAAAGGGAATCCCCAGTTACCCCACCCGAGAAAGGCTGAGGTGGGGATTGGCAATTGAGAGGAGAAAAGGCATCAATCCTAGGAAAGAGGTGAAAGCATTGGCGCTATCCAACTTGCATGCAAATGATTTCCATCTTTGTTAACTACTCGGTGGATTCCCACTCGGAGACCAAATTCATACGAGTCCATGGTTAATAGCAGTAATAAAAGTGAAGAGGCTTGTTTTTACCATAAAAAAATGTTTTCTGAATTTTTTTTAGATCATTTTAATAATATAAAAAGTAAGACTTTTAAACCTAAATTTTGGTAGGATGAACCTAGTCAATTAGTATTTTTCTTTTAAAAGTTAAAATGATGTTTTTTTAGAAGAAATCTTAAAAATTTAAACTGAATTTTAATTTGATTGTTAGTTAACTGTCAACAGAGAGATCCACCAGATACATGTAATGCCAATGTGGAAGTGATAAATCGTCAAAAAGATTTTCACCCAATTCAACTTCCTCCTCTCGGTCCGACTTCCCTGTGAAGAGACTGCTACTTTTTTTCTTTTTCTTTAGCTGTTGTGACAGTTCTTCCATGCTTATATTTAGGGTGTTTCAGAGGAGGATTGAGATTATTTTTAAAGTATATTTTTGTTTAAAAATATATTAAAATAATATTTTTTTTATTTTTTAAAATTTATTTCTGATATAAAAATATCAAAAAAATATAAAAATATATAAAAAAATTAATTTTAATATTTAGTTTTTTGAATTTTGACTAATATTCATTTGGGTCTCCCTCTAGAATGAGGGCTTTATTGGTGAAAGATTATAATATCTTGTGTTATGTTATTATTAAGGGTGTTTAAAAAAAACTATCAACTTAAACAGCTTACATGTTCATGCAATTTGGATTCCAAATTGGTTATTTTGGACTCATTTTGATCATGAACAGACCTAACAAATCTTAGATAACATCATTGCTTCAACATGCATTGCTTAAGTTAAACTAAAACAACATTATGTTATAAAAAAATAATTTAAATAAAAGACTTTTATTACATCTAAAACATAATAATAAAAAAAACTTTAGAAAACATAATCAAACTATCATAGTAGCAAAATGAGTAACCACAACGCTACTTGCCAAGTATTGTAAATCTCATCCCTATGCTTGTAAACATAAATACAGACCAAATAAAAATAAAAAAAACCCACTAAAGTAGGTGACATAGATTTTACTTTTAGGTTAAATGTATACCTTCAAGCTTCTAAAGTAGTTACTACCCTCTTAGATTATCTTATAAAGTATTGCTTTCACAAGTTTGTTGCTCTTTCAAAACTTAAGAAATCCTTGTGCTAGGCTCTTAAACCTTTACATTTAAAGTTCATTTATCAACCCTTTCTCCTTATTTTTTCTTTTCTCTGCTCTAATTTTCCAAGGGATATTTATAGAGTTTTGCTAGGGTCTTTGATAGGTTCAAAAAAAAGATTAGTGATTCTATAAAATGGGTATCACATCCATTAATAATTGAGTTAACCACTTTCGAGACTTTGTCAGAGCAACTTCGACGTCATCATTGTTGAAAACCACTTGATATTGGTATAAGGGGATGCACAACTTTTGGTTAGATCTAACCTTACTCAATTTGGAGGTATGTAGCTCCACATTCATTCGTTTGAAAGTGCTAACTCGATCAACCTAGATTTTAAAAATGCAATGATGGTTGATTAGGGACAAGATGTTTATTGAGTTCGTTGAAGAAAATGGGATGTAAATGTTTGATGTGAGTAACTAATCTTTATAGAGGGGGTGTTTATTAATTAAATGGTGGTGGTTATAACCTAGAGGTGGTCGAAAATGCTATATTCATTCATCTGAAAGTGTCTATTCAATTAGCCAAAACTATCGACGAAGTAGCTAAACAGTGGTTGAATGACACGTAATCTAGGTTAAACCCTAGAAATAAAGATTTTTAATTTGGGATCTAATAGATTTTATTTTAGTCTCTATTCTTCCAATTTCTTTTGATTGCACCCGTAACTGCCTCCCAAACTCTTAATTTCATGCAATTTCATCCTTACCAAAATCAATCATCAGTCCCAAAGTTTAGCGTCATTTTCATATTGGTTTTTTATTTCTGATTTGTGCACTTGGACCCTTAATTGACAATCAAGCTTTCATTTTTATTCAATTTGGCCCTTGATTTGGTCAATTTCAACTCCTATTATCATGTGCCTTTTCAGTTTGGTTCTTGGTTTTGGATTTCTTCAATCAAGTACCTAGTTGCCTCTTAAACTTTAATATTCATGGAATTAAGTCCTTGATTTGACCAAATTAGCTCTTTAAAATTACAATTCGAGCCCCAAACTTTAATTTCTTACAATTAAAGCCTAAATTGACTTCAAAAATTAATTTTTCTTCCAATTAAGTCCTTCCAAAATTTTCATTGAATCCTTACCTATCCAAATATGGATTTATTTACCCTAAATAAAACTATTTTAACCAATGAGGCATTTTTTTCAAATAGAATTTGGTTGCTAGTTTTACCAATTTTGTATGTGTTGATCATCTAACTTTTCCACTTGTCACTTTGGCCTTTCACCACCAACTTAAGCAATCTTCTAGGATTTTTTCATGTATATCCTATTGCATTTTTTATTTCTTTTTCTATATTCTCTTTTCTTTTCTTGATTTTTTTGTAGGGTCAAAAGTGGGTAACAATAAATGCCCCTTATTTACAATGCTTATAAAGCAAATTTTAATCAAGGTTTTTCATAGTGAGCTTGTAAAGAAAAAAGTGTATGCTGGTCTTGCTGGGTGATCCACCCATCTTGGAATTCCAAAGACTTTGTTTTTTATAAAGAAAATGGTCTCATTATCATGGGTGACCTACCCTTTTTAAAATTAAAAAATTGGTATATTTTCACAGGTACTTGTCTATTTTGACATTCCAAATCTGTTTTCACAAGCGACCTGCTCATTTTGACATTTAAAGATTGACCTTTTTTCATAGGCGACCTCTCTTTTTTAAAATTCCAAAAAGAATTTCAGCAAGCCTTTATACTTTCCTAAAATTGATCCATTTTCATGGGTGATCTGTCATTTTTAAAATTAAAAAATTGGCTTATTTTTCACGGAAAACCTGCTATTTAAAATTCCAAAAAGAATTTCAACGAGCTTCTATACTCCCCTGAAATTGATCTATTTTCACGGGCGACTTGCCCTTTTTCAAATTCTAAAAAAAATAAATTCAACAAGCCTCTATACTTTTTTGAAATTGGTTTATTTTCATAGGCGACTTGTCTATTTTAAAATTTTAAAAAGTAGTTTATTTTCACGGGTGATCTACCCCTTTTGAAATTTCAAAAAGAATTTCAGCAAACATCCATGCTCCCCTGAAATTGATCTATTTTTACAGGCGACCTGCCCATTTTGAAATTCAAAAAATTGACCTATTTTCATGGGTGACCTACTCTTTTCAAATTTCAAATATTAAGATTCACGTTGGATCCTTTTAAAATTAAAAAAAATACTTTTCAAGTGTAAACTCTTAAAACTAGCACCTTGTCTTATGACTTTAGTTATCCACACCCCATGGATGAGATGTCTTTTTCATTTATCAACTTCTATTCACCTGTGCAAATTTCATTGCCTCAAAAATTTTAAAGTTGAGTTTAAACCATATGCAATGCATGCCTTTCGAAATATAGACCCCTTTTTTCTTCATAATTTCTTTTTTGATTGCCGAGGGTTGTAATTTTTTAGGTGGTCTCCTTTGTCAGCTCACCATCCTAGTTTACTCGAGCAAGTTCGTGCGAGTTACTTTCAAATCTTGATTGTCAAGCTGCCTTTGTATCATTCTCTGTTTGTGAGTATTTAGGCCTTGGCAAATGCTATCATATTTTTCCTAATTGGGAATGAATTAAAACTCTTTGTCTTATGACAATGTTGTTTTTCATGTACTTTTAACAATTACTTTGGTTTTTTAGGTTGTTTTCCCTAATAAAGATTTCACAAGATTTACTTTGTCTTTTAGAAAACTTGAGATTTTTCAATGAAATGTCAAGTAACAACGTTCATGCATCTCTCATGATTTGTATTAGTCTTTGAAGAAAGATATTTCATCTTGGTGATTGGTTTAAGAGATGGCTTATTTTGCATTAGATTAAAAAAAAAGATCAAATTCTTGTTTGAAGTCTTGTATTTGGATTTTCTCAACATGAACAAAGACGAATACCTTTTCACCTCATCATGATTCTTATAACTGGTTCCTTACATTTTGAGAGTGTTTTCCCACTTACTTGATTAGAATAGACTTTTTAAGGCATGTAATGAAGGTTGAGTTTCATGGCTACCAAAGAAAAGGAGTTTGTAGGCTCAAATGGTGTTTAAGGGTTTTTATGGGTTTAAAATCACTTTCACTCCTTTATGCCTTTTCAACATCTTTTGTCATTTTTTCTAGCATATGTTGTGCTATCAAAGACCTTTTCTTTGAGACAAAGGATTTTTCCAGGTTTTTCTTTTCACTTTAAACCTTTGATCGAACACCTAATCGACTTTTCTTTCCTGAATTTCTTTATCTGCTTATATCAAGATATCAATGCCCTTTTTCTATTCCATTTATAAGTTCCTTAATGATTTTCCTTTTCTTTGGTCATCGAAATTGCATGAGAACCTTTTACTTGTTTTTTATATACTTGTGTGTCTTTTCAAGATTTGTCATTTAGTAAAAACCCCTTTTTTTTGTTAGGCTTGCTGGGCTATCCTACTTAGTGGCTTCAATCAATATCTTGTGGATTCGGTTCACTTGTATTCTATATTTTTTGAGTTTTTTGACCACTTTCTCAATGTTAGTGGACATTCTCAAATACCTTTATTCTCATCATTTTTTAATACTTGCCCCTAATGTGGGGTGTGATCCTAATCAGGGTTATCTTACAAAGGAAAAAATTCACTTCAGCTTAAATTGGAACTGTAGGGAGCATATTCATTGTTGCTTCCCAATTTTTTACCCATATTTTGATAAAGTTTTAGAAAAATCTAAAAATAGAGAAAAACAATGAAAATCCAAAAAAAATATGTTTTTTAATATATTTTCATTTTTTTTAGCATTTTTAGTATCGTCTTAAAAGAATTTAAATTTTCAAAGATCTTGGGAACGCGTTCGACTCTTAACATGTTATTTTTAAAAATCACCGATTTTTCTCATTCGAGGCAATGTTGATAAGAAAAATCCAAAAAATAAGAAAAAAATCAAAATTTACAAAAAAGAAGAAGTTGAGAGACCAAGTTTGGAAACCTAAAAATATTTTTGCCTATAAATACTGGTCTTTAACACACACAAACTGGGGGGGGGGCTTTTGAAATAGAAAAATAAGGCAAAACACAAACAAAAAACCCTAAACCTTATTTTTTCTTCCAGCCAAGAAAAACGGCGCCCCCTAGATTCGGTTTCTTCTTCCTTCAGGCGAACAAGAGACCCCTCTAGTCCCCCCCCTTCTAGCCATTTTTCCTTCTCATCTTCCCTTCCCAGCCACTGACCAACGCCCATTGTCCCTCACCTCTCTTGGCCCCCACAGACCAGCCACTCGAACACCCCCACTTCCACAGACCTCCCCTTTCCCTCAACTAGTTCTCTATAAAAAAGCCAACCATCGCTCCTCTCGGTCGTCTGTTCCTTCCACCTCCAACAAAGTCATCTCCCCAGCCACTTTCCCCTCTCTACACCGGACAGGCCATTCCTCCCGTTGAAAAACCAGAGCTCTCCTTCCCCGGTGATATCTCCGCCTAAACACACCGCCAAGAACCTCTCCCACCTCCATAGCAGCTCCAGCAGTTGCGGGCGACAACAAATCTCTACTCCATCTTCGCCGGCCAGACCTGACAAAAGCCTAGCAGCCGGCGACCACCTTGGTCTTGTTGCCACATGAAACAGAGAAGAATGGTTAGGAAGAGAACCGATCTGTAGAGAGAAGTAGATTCAAAATGGAGAAGAAGAGAAAGAGAAGCAGATCTGTAAAGGAAAGAAAAATTAAAACCGACTGCTGTTTGTGCATTTTTTATTGTTGCAGGTGACGGTGACCCTCACTGCCAACGTGGGAAGACGAAGAAGAAAAATATATTCCCAATCCACCGGTTTCTTGGCTTCATCTGTGGTGCGTGCACCCACGCGCTGCTAGTGGCGGTGGCGTGTGGAGGAGACGTGCTGCCACTATTCATACGGGTTCAGAAGGTTACCCAAAACTGTTATGGATTTTTGGGGTCTGTTTTGTAATTTTTAAACTGTATAATGTAATTTTTGTTTAGTTGTTTTTGAATAGTTTTTTTTACTATTATAATTAAGTCTCTTTCTTTGTTGTTAAGGCTATATCTTTATCGTTATTATTGCTATTTATTCTCATGTCGTTTCACATGTTTTTTTTTAAGAAATTAATGCTGTTTTTTCTTTTATGAAAACAAATAGAGAGAAATTTTGAGGTTGTTCAAAATTAGAGTGATTTTATTTTATTATTCAAATATAATATTTCTCTACTAAGAGAATTCAAAAACTTGTTTTTAAATTTCCTAAATTTGTGTTTGGCTTGGAGAACACATTTTAGAGGCTCTCGTTTATAATTTTTCCTTATAAGTTTTTCATTGTTCTCAAAATGATAAAAGAATCTAATATGATGAATAATTCATTATTTTATTTTAAATGCAATCACTTTTTAGCAATGTAAAAAATTAAAATTATATTTTCTACATGTTTATATTTAGTTGGTGTCAAAAATTTAATAAAAAGAAATTCTAGTTAACAATTATAGCTTTTTCATCATAAATTTTAATTTAAATGAAATAAGAATAACATTTTATTAAAATAGGAATGAGAGAGGCAGGAGTTTTGGAAGCATTTATTATTAAAATAGCATACTAGTTTTTGTAGGGAAACAAATTACCATACTGATGAGTAATGGTTGGGCTGCGACAGAAACACAACCATTTGTTAAACTGTCAAGGGAAAGAGTTTCTATGGTTTAGCTGCAGCAGCAACACAATGATTCCAAATATCCAGGCTCCTTAGAGAAATCTTAGATGGATTTTCTTGGGGCTCTTTTGATTCGAGAAATTCTGTAAATGCATTATGACAATCTATTCCTGTTGTCACAAGCTTCTGGCAACAACTCTCTGATGGATTATTATTGTTGCCACTAAAACTATGAAAAATCTCTGCTCCACATTTTCCAGTCAACTTTGCAGCACAACCTGCTATATATTTGCTAAGCTTGGGCATGGGTTCTCCCGATGGTGCAACACTGCGTCCTGCGAGTCCTGGTGTACCCATGAATACACCAATCAAACACAATAGAACCATGAAATATTTTGTTTGAAAAATTGCCATCTTGCTTAAAACTCAACCCGGGAAGAGATGAAGATTGTGGATTCTTTAATTGAATTGAAGGACACGACTTCCTAACTAATTTATAAGTAAAAGGCTTCCAAATGCTTGGTCACTAATTACTTTGTTCATTAATACATGTATTTAATGAAGTTGATATATATAGGTTAATAAAAAAAAAACTTATTTGCTATTATTATTAAGTCTCTTTCTTTATTGTTAAGTCTGTTTCTTTATTGTTATTATTGCTATTTATTCTCTTGTCGTTTGATATGTTTTTTTTTCTGATATTAATGCTTTTTTCTTGTTAAAACAAATAGAGAGAAATTCAGAGGTTGTTCGAGAGTAGAGTGATTTTACTTTTCCAAACAGGAACTTCTTATTCAAATATAATTATTCTCTACTTAGAATTCGAAAACTTGTTTTAAAATTTTGTAAACTTGTATTTGACTTGGAGAACACGTTTTAGAGATTTTCTTTTACAATTTTTCCTTATAAATTTTTCATTGTTTTCTAAATGAAAAAAGAATATCATTGGATAAAGAATTCATTATTTTATTTTAAATGCAACCACTTTTTAGTAATCTAAAACATTAAAATTATATTTTCTACATGTTTATATTTAGTTAGTGTCATAAATTTAATTAAAAGAAATTCTAGTTAACATGTAGAACGTTTTCTTCAAAAAAAATTTATTCCAATGAAATAAGATTAATATTTTATAATTAAATCATTAAGAACAAAAAATATTAAAATGATTACTGTAATAACCCAATTCTAGGTTATTCCCTAAAATTCACATTTTAAAAAAAGTATAAAATAAAATCAAAAATAAAAAAAGGCTGACAACTTGGAGAAATCAGGCTGGGAAATCAAGCTACAATTTTGGAGGAAATTCAATTGTACCCCATTACGCCCGAAAATGAAGAAAACATGCAAATTCAAGGTTAAATTAAGTGATTATTGGACGAATTTACATAAACATTAAGTTCAATGACATAATTAAATTTTTAATAGGCCAATTTGATTTAATCACTGGCCAAATTGAATTTTAATTGTGTTTGAAAATTAAATGGGGTCCAGTTGAAGAATTTCATTAAGTACAAGGACTTAATTATACTTTAAATTGATCAAATTAATTTTATTTGGGGCTTAATTAGAGGAAAATTAAATTTGGGAGCCCAATTTGAGCTTAATTTAAAAGATTGGAATTTTAAGAGACCAAATTTAATTTTTATCAAGTTAATTGGTTGAAATAAGAGGCAAAATTGCAAGAAAATTAATGTTTTGGGGTTAATTCAAGGCTAAAATGAGAAATTTCACAACTAAGGACTAAAATGCAAAGGATGCCAAACTATAGGGGGTCAGTTGAGAAAAACCAGGGGTTAAATTGAAAAGAAAAAAAATTTTAATGATCAATTAGGGGTTAAATTGCATAAATCCAAAACTAAGGATCATATGGAAAAAAGCGCGTACATTAAGGGTTCTCATTGTAATTTGGCAGGGGCTTAATTGCATTACATCAAAGGTTTAGGGTCAATTAGGGGTTCTATTGAACGCAATTGAATGATTAAGGACTACATTGAAGTTTAACAAAAATCTCTAATTTTAATCAAAACGACGCCATTTTGAAAAATAAAAAGACCAAACAACGCGTCGTTTGGTCACTATTCATTATCTTCCTCGTTTTACCCAAAAGAAACTGTCTGGGTGCCTACTTTTCAGGTGCATTTAATGCTTCATTTCTTTGTAAAATTTAACCAAACTTGCACGCAAATGATCACCTACATTTCTCTAAACATCGTGGAACCGTTCAGGCTAAATGACAACATGAAGGCCTCAGCACTGGCCCAAAGAGGCTAACTCAAGCAGCCTTTTTCAGTAGATTTGACAACTCATGATGCACACTTTGAGCCAATGGTTGGGATCCTTCCCAACCAAATCAAGGGTTGACAATTTTCCCTTGTGTAGACAGGATTACCGTCTTTGATCCTCTATATTAAGGATGGAGAGAGGAGAAAATGGGTCCAAAGTAAGCCAAAAAACCAGCCTCTTTCTGGTTGCTGCCACCTTCTCTCTCTCTCTCTCTCTACTATCCCAACAGATAATTACGGCCACCACCACCCTCATCACTAGCTTGACCACCACCCTCTCCACCATTCACTTCCACTTCTTCCTCCACAATGGCAACAACCCATCTGCATCACCATTAACGTTTTCATCTTGTCCATTGGCCCTCCTGCAACTGTCGTTTCTTCCTCCAGCTCCGCCTTGAGCCACTAACACCTCCACCTAACACAAGACCAGTGAAAGCAGGTCCGTCCCCTCCACGTCGTCAAGCCTCCTTCTTTTTCTTGTTCTCCCCTGCTAACTCTGCAACTTCATAGTTGCATGCAGAACATGAACTATTGTTCATGTTCTGCAATTAATTAACATTGCACATGGGCCGAACCTAATCTAGCCTATACCAAATTTTTGGTTTGGATATGGCTTGCCCCCATAAAATTTTTTTAAAAAAAAAACATGTAGGGCCGAGATCAACCCAACCATTTTGGGCAGCTATCAGCCCACCTTTTTATGGGGTTGTGCTTGGCCTAATCATCTGGGCCGAGCACAACCCATGTATTTTATAACATATTAATATAATAGTATGTTACATATTATTATTATTAATGTTTTAGGTAAAAAAAAACAAATTAAAAAAAAAACCTTTCAATTTTTTTTTTATTTTCTTACATATTTTTCCAGCAATTTTGCAAAATATCAAGTTTGTATACTTACACTGTAAGATACAGATCTAGTATTAAAATACCCGTTTTCTTCAAAACTTTCTAAAAAAATTAAAAAAATATATAAAAAATATCAAAACTTTTTAACTAATTTTCCTTTCCAAAAAAAAAATACAATATTTGTTTTTTCATGCATATGGCCAAATCCAAAAAATTCAAGCATATTTTCTTGAAAAAACAAAAATTCATCTTTCTCATGTTTTGAAAAAAAAAAAAAAGATATCATAACCAGTTTATGATTAAGGGTTTTGCCAAAATATCAAAACCTTTTTCCAAAAAAAATTTAGGATCCAAATGTAGACTTTAATATCTGTGAAGTGTAAAATTACACGATTAAGTACACTCTTAGGTATTAAAGATACAAGATGTAGAAAATACGATGTTAAATTTTGACTCTAGAATGGTTAGGACTTTATCCAATAAGGTAGAGACTTTCTCATGAAGAGATATCTACATTGAATCGTAGACGAGACCAATAAATAGAAACCAGAGACTCTTGCAGATCATAGGTTTCAAGTGACCATAATACTAGGTGGCGACTCATGAACATTAATCATAATTTTGATTCAATTCAAAAACCTTTTTCCAACACACTACACCTCACACAGGAGGCACAACATAAGCCTCCGTCGTCGCTAGACGAAGTTGCGGTGCTCGCACCCTGCGATAATTATAATAAATTATGGTTTCAATTCTTTATAAACAAATCGCTATAAACTTGATATGCTTTGTTTCTATATTTATTCTAATTATTAATTTTCATTAATTGCAAATAAAAAAATTTGCTTTAACTATGTTTTTAATTTATTATCTTATTACTTATAGTTGACGATGTCATATTTTTTTAACTTTGGTGATGTGTCAATTGTCTAAAACTCATTATTTTCTTAGAGCTGATGTTGGATATGTTAAATCAATTAAATTAACACAAAATAAATACGAACATAAGAAAGAAGGAGGCTAGAGTTCTTCTTAATTAGGTTTTTCTAAAGTGCATCATTTAACCTAAATACAAAGAGATTATATATAGGTCAAGATAAAAATACTATTCTACCCTTAATAAATAAAACAAAATAAATATATTATTTAACATCTCCCCTCAAACTCACGAGGCGGCAGCTACAAGCATCAAGAGTTTGCCAACTAGAAAACAAAATGAGAAATGAAATGCGACTTGGTAAAGAAATCTGCAATTTACAAGAAAGAATAAACAAAAGGCAAAGTAATGGTGTTATGCTTAAGATGATGACGAGTAAGATGACAATCGATCTCAATGCGATTAGTTTGTTCATGAAAAATAAAGTTGTGAGCAATATAAATAGAACTCTGGTTGTCACAATACATAGGAGTAGTATGAGAAAAGAAAACTCATATATTCACAGGTAACCAATTTCATAACCCAATTTGGGGTCATTCCCCAAATTTTCAAAATAAAAATAAAAAAATAGAATAAAGGCTGGCACTGTGGAGGAAGCCGATAAAAAAAGACTGCAAAAATAGGCAAAAATCGAAGGTCAAATTAAATGCATATTCGAAGGTCAAATTAAATGATTATTGGATGAATTTGCATAAAAATTAAGTCCAATGACATAATTAAATTTTTAATGGGCCAATTTGATTTAATCATGTGCCAAATTAAATTTTAATTATGTTTAAGAATTAATTTAGGTCCAATTGAAGGATTTAATTAAGTGCAAGGACTTAATTATACTTTAAATGGGTCAAATTAATTTGGGGCTTAATTAGTGAAAATTAAGTTTGGGAGCCTAATTTTTGGACTTAATTAAAGATTGAAATTTTAAGACCAATTTAATTTTTACCAAGTGAATTGAACACAAAATTGGGGACAATTTGGAAGTTCGAAAAAATATTTTGCCTATAAATAGCAGCTTTTATATCAAAGTTAGGGGGGTTCATTTTGTAATTTTGGGAGGAAAGAGAGAACCCTAAAAACTAAACTTTTCTTCTTCCCTACTGAAGGCAGCCGCCAGGGAGCCCCCCCTTTGGGAAATTTTTTCCTTCTTCTCCGATCACAGCTGCCAGCTCCCCTTTTGATTTATTTTTCCTTCTCCCTCAGCCGATTCTCTTGAACCGCGGCCACCACCCTTTCTTTCAAAAACTACCCGAAGCCATCACCATTTTTTTCCCTTGCCAAAAATCTCAGCTCTACATCCGGTTTTCATACTACTTCATCATAACCAAGAGAACCCTCTCAGCCATGGGAACCTACTCCTTCTCCCATTTTTCCAAGATTGTAGCCGCAGCCTTCTCCTTCAAAAAATCCAGCCGGTTCCTTCCTCTGGCCGTTTCTTCCATTCTTCCCTGCTTGAAACCAAACCATTTCATCCTTCATCTTCCCTGCTTGAAACCGAACCCATTCCTTCCCCCATCTCCACCAAGCCACCGATCTGTAGGCGATCTCCGCAGCCACGGCTGCTTCTCCTTCGGTTTCCTTCCACAGCAGCGACGACCGAACAGATCCAGCGCCGGGGAAACACTGTCATCATCTCCTTCAACCGGTTGGAGACCCACGATCCCCTCTTCCACAGCAGCGACGCCCCTCTGGTTCGGGTCCTTTTCCTTGCCGGCGATTTGAAACGGAGAAGAAGAGAGGAACCACGGACAGGGAACAAAAAAAATTAAAAGCAGATATGCAAAACATAAGAAAATGAAAGACTAAAATCGACTGTGTTGTGTGACTTTTGTCATGCAGGTACCGGTGTTCCTCACAGCCGGCAGGGAAGGGAAGAGAAGGAGAAAACGGCTCAGATCCGGCCATCTCCATTTGCTAGCGGTGGCGCGTGAACCCACGCGCCGCCAGTCACAATGGCGCGTGGGAGGACGCGCCACCAGTGTACAACGATCACAGAAGATGCCCAGAATTCCCCGGTACTGTTCCCGAAGCTATTTTGGAATTTTCAAATGTTGCTGTGTATATTTGGGCACTGTTGTGTTTTGATTTATTTGATTATTTTTTCTTTGTTATGTTGTAAACATGTAATTGTGGGTGAGTCGGCATAATAAAAGGAGATGTGTGTGTGTGTGTTTTTTTTTATTATTATTTATTATATTGAATTATAAAAATAAATAAATAAACAAAAAAGAATTAATTGTTTAATTTGAACTTGCACAAATTCTAAGGATAGATAAAATCATGTTGTATTTTCCATGAAAATGTAAGAACATGTTTTTACATATATTCTGGGAATTAATAACTGATGTATTGAAGCCTTAGGAGTGGGCTAAAATTTTATTTTTAAATTACATCGATGTGTTTTGTCTGTGAAGGTTTTTTCTATGATAAGACGACAAAAATAAAAAAGGATTTAATATTTTGATTGGATCACGGTGTAGAAGTACAAACTTGTACGGAAGTTGTATTTCTAAAATCCGATAAAAAGACAAAATTTTTAAAACTTCTTTAACACATCAAGTCCACGAAGCAGCTTACCTCAGGTAGGGTGCGTTAGGGGTGCTAGCACCTTCCCTAACCACAATCAGTTCCTTACCCGCGAATCTCTGACCAAGACCAGTCCACCAGGCTTTCCTAGTGACCTTCAATTAAATACTAGGTGGCGACTCCTAACGGACCAATTCAAGCAACTACAAACAGCGAGAGACAAATCGCCAGCTGATTGTCGCGCGGGATTTTTTTGACGGGCGACAACCAACGTAGCCAAATAATCTCTTTAGTAGTAGATGTCATAGCATGATAATCTGTTTCGGTTGAGGATTGAGAAACAATAGATTGTTTCTTGCTCTTCCAAGAAATAAGAGAATCACCTAAAAAGATACAAAAACCAGTAACAGACTTGCAATCTATGGGATCACTACCATGATCAGCATCAGAGTATAACGCAGCTCCAAAGGAAGAGGTGGATGAAAGTAAAAGACTATACCCGAAGATATCACAAAATACAAAGAACAACTGTCTGGTGAACAACAGTAGGAGAAGCAACAAACTAACAAACAACATGAACAACATATGCAATATCTGGATGAGTAATGGTAAGATATACCAAGCTCCCAACAATAGTACGATATAAATTAGGATCTGTCAAAAGTAAACCACTAGAAGAGGAATACCTTGCGGAAGTTGTATTTCTAAAATCCGATGAAAAGATAAAATTTTTAAAACTTCTTTAACACATCAAGTCCACGAAGCAGCTTACCTCAGGTAGGGTGAGTTAGGGGTGCTAACACCTTCCCTAACCACAATCAGTCCCTTACTCGCGAATCTCTAACCAAGACCAGTCCACCAGGGTTTCCTAGTGACCTTCAATTAAATACTAGGTGGCGACTCCTAACGGACCAATTCAAGCAACTACAAACAGCGAGAGACAAATCGCCAGCAGATTGTCGCGCGGGATTTTTTTGACGTGCGACAGAATGGCGACTCCACTGGGGAGGTACTATTTCTGACAATATTGGACTAAGCTTTGTGTAATGGATGTGTTTAAATTTTGCCATTTTTGTCTTGCTTTATTTTATGCATGCATTTTTAAAATTGTTTCATGCATCACTTGTATTTATTTTTGAAAGCACACACAAGCTTCTAGGTTAGGTGGGGAGTAGCAGTCTGCCTCATGACTTTCAGTCGGGGTTTAGATTTGTGAAACATCCAACTATGAGCTGAGTGTCTACTCGGTAATGGCGGTCACACGATGCCTCAACCATTCCTTGTAAACCCCTATACTGCCTTCACGTGAGGTGGTCACTGGGCAGTTCATAGACCCTTTTGAGACTAGATAGAAAACCTACCCATGTTCACATAATGAATAGAACCTGTCCTTAGGTTGTATGTGCTATCATTTATTTGCATCGGGACGAACCCTTCTTGAAGCATCTTGAACTCAAGATTTGTGGGTGACACATTGGTCGTCACTCGGAAAATTTTCATTGTAGAATTTGGGCAAAAATCATGATTTTTGTTCCATCGTACAAGAGTTACGACCATGTTGTCACCCCTCGAAGGGCGAGTTCATCATATAGACTTCATGTTCATGCATTTGTCATGCATGCACCAGAATGAAAAGTAGGTCCCCTACGAGTCGACAACACCTGAAGAGAAAAACATTGGAGAAGAGCGTGCTCACCGCAGCATCCATTTAAGAAGAGTTAGAGTCTCTGAAAGCAAGTGTGGCTCGCCTCACTAGCTTACCCGAGCATACACTGAGGAATGCCTCTGGTGAAGGTCCTTCCAATCGGCCAACTATTTTTGTTCGGCCCCAACAAAGACTCAACCCGAAGAAATTGAGGGGCCAATGATCAAGAGCCTCAACACAATTGAACGGGAATTGCATCACCGTTGCAGAATGGAGCCTGTTCTTGCTCTGCCAAAATAACTACCTCTGTTTGATCATGCCTCCAAAAACTTGATTTTTTGTTTCAACCTATCCAGTTTTTGTTGGCAATTTGGCTCAAAATTCCACAAGACTTTCCCTGTCCATTGAGCCTTTCTTGTTAATAAGATCATGTGTTTTGCTGTGTTCATCACATGCCTTCTTTTTTGTTGTTTCATGTAAATAACACATTGAGCATAACCTTTAAGCATGAAACCATCGCGCCCAAAATCTTGTGGTGCGTTTTCCCTTTTCTTCCCAAAACAATACATGACCCCATGTTTTCATAAGGTTTTTTGGGAATTCAAAGTTTAGTACAAAAACAGAAATCATGTTGATGTTTGTCCGAAACAAACGAGTTCTGGAAATTCAGGTGATTCCTTAGAGAGGTAACCATACACCTAGAAAACCCAAAAAAAAAACACCATGAAGTGACTCCAAAGCTGAGTTTTGATTGCATGAATAATGAGAAATCACTCTGCATACTCGCATGAAAGCAAGGCTTACCGATCCTAAATGCATGCATTTGAGATGAAGAAAGGCCATCTTTGATAATCCTTTCACAATGCTAAAATATATCCTTTGCAGTCCCCTTTTGAGCCTAATAAATTTTTCTTGAAAAATAACCTTGGCTAGGATCACACCCTACACTGGGGGGCAAGTGCAAAAAATCCATAATGATTGAAAGTGCCCAAATAACTCTTGGGGCATGAAAAAGTCTTCAACAATGAAAGTGCCCAAACAATACTGGGGGCATAAAAGAAAATTCTCAATCATCAAAGGTGCCCATACAAAGCTAGGGGGCATGAAAAAAATCCAAAGGATCCAAAATTTGAGCAAAAAAACAAGGCCAATGCAATGATGCTCAAAATCAAATGAAGAAAAAAAACAAAGAGAAAGAGCCCAAGCCCAACACTGGGGGCACCGTGGACCATTTTACAAATCAATTCCAAGGTCCAGAAATGTATGAACAAAAGAGTTTGGGATATAAGCACTTGTGATCCTTAGTCTTAAAGTCCCTCAAACACCTTTTGAGTCTACAAATATCCTTTTCTTCATAGCCAATAGCCCAAGCCTACATTACGTGCCTAATGAAGCCCTTTCTGATCAAAGGCAAACAATTTGGATCGGTAGGCAATGCTTTCTCATGCGGAAAAAAAAATCATTATTCATGCAAATAAAATGAATGCTTTGCAAACGGTTCTCAATAACCCTCAAATTGAAATTTAAACCTTTTGTGACCAAACAGATGTCACTTCATGTTCTTCACACTTTCACCAACGGTTCTCAATAACCCTCAAATTGAAATTTCAACTTTTTGTGACCAACCAAATGTCACTTCATATTTTTTCACCAAAATCAAAACAAAAAGTTTTCATCACTTCTGAAAACCTCTCCATAGGAATCACTTGAATTTCTTCAGAATGAGTTCGCTTTGAATCAATGTCAAAATGATTTCTGTGTCCAGAATAACTTTGAAATTCCAAAAATTCTACATGAAAACAACTCATTGTCAAACCTTCCTTCATATAGCCTCATCCCCAAACCTGAATTGAATACTTGGGGGGCATGATCAAGCTAGGGGCAATCAAAAACATCTGGTAGAGCTTGCTCCATGATTCCCTTTCGAAGAAACTATTGGGCAAAATTGGCAACCCTTGAGATAAAAAGGGCGGAGAACAAAGAAATGATGGCATCAAGTCTTTCTAGAGGCCAAGATCGTAAGATATTTCTCGAGTAAGCAAGGGGGACAAAAGCCATCAAAGCTTACTATCAGAGACTCAAACTTTTGAGAAAAGGAGAACTCCATGAAGAAAAGGGGACCTATACTTCTCAGGTAAGTATACATGCATATTGATCATGATGCATTTCTTTCATCCTTGACAGATCGGTGTCTCACCATCACCTCTTTTTGAGCGGGTTGCTGAAGCCTTTAACCCTCTTAGGTAGTGTGTTTTCCAACCCTACCTCCTTTTGAGAGCTCCTTCGAGCACTCACTTCTTAGGTAGTGTGTTTTCTAACCCTACCTCTTTTTTAGTGTGCCTTCGAGCCCTAACCTTTTAGGTAGTGTGTTTTCCAACCCTACCTCCTTTGAGGCGTCTTTAGCCCTCACCCTTAGGTAGTGTGTTTTCTAACCTACCTCTTTTTAGTGTGCCTTCGAGCCCTAACCTTTAGGTAGTGTTTTTCCAACCCTACCTCCTTTTGAGGCGTCTTAGCCCTCACCCCTTAGGTATGTGTTTTCTAACCATACCTCCTTTTTTAGTGCGCTTTAGAGCGCCCAACCATCTTAGGTAGTGTATTTTCTGACCCTAACTCCCCTTTTGAGTGCGCCTTAGAGCCTTCAACCCTTAGGTAATGCGTTTTTAACCCTATCTCCTTTTAAGTGCGCCTTAGGGCCATTAACCCTTAGGTAGTGCGTTTTCCAACCCTATCTCCGCTTAAGTGCGCCTTAGGGCCATCAACCACCTTAGGTAGTGTGTTTTCCAACCCTATCTCCTTTTAAGTGCGCTTTAAAGCCATCAACCACCTTTAGGTAGTGCATTTTCCAACCCTGCCTCTTTTTGAGAGCTCCTTTGAGCCCTCACCCCTTGGGTAATGTGTTTTCCAACCCTGCCTCCTTTTAAGTGCGCCTTAGGGCCATCAACCACCTTAGGTAGTGCGTTTTCTAACCATACCTCCTTTTGAGAGCTCCTTTGAGCCCTCACCCCTTGGGTAATGTGTTTTCCAACCCTGCCTCCTTTTAAGTGCGCCTTAGGGCCATCAACCACCTTAGGTAGTGCGTTTTCTAACCATACCTCCTTTTGAGTGCGCTTTAGAGCCTTTGACCACTTTAGGTAGTGGGTTTTCTAACCCTATCTCATTTTGAATGCTCCTTTGAGCCCTCACCACTTTAGGTAGTGCGTTTTCCAACCTTACCTCCTTTCGAGTGCACCTTTTAGCCCTCACCACTTTAGGTAGTGTGTTTTCAAACCTTACCTCCTTTCGAGTGCATCTTCGAGACCTCACCTCTTAGGTAGTGTGTTTTTCTAACCCTACCTCATTTTGAGTGCGCTCTTCAGCCCTCGTTCCCCATCGAGTCCTATCATGTCGTCCCTTTCAGACATTTTGCCTTTTCGCCCGGGTATGTCACCCATTATAATCAGACCTCTTTCAAAACTCTTTTCATCTTCCATTTGGACCGGTTGCCCATAACAATAAAACCATTTTTGAGAAATCATTGCATGTCTTCCCACCTTCAAACCTTTTCCATTTGGGCCGGTTGCCCATAACAATAAAACCAATTTTGAGAAATCCTTGCATTTCTCCCCACTTTCAAACTTTTTCCATTTGGGCCGGTTGCCCATAACAATAAAACCATTTTAATAAATCTTCGCATTTCTCAACACCTTAAAAAATCCTCGTATTTTTCACCACCTCGAAAACTCTTTTCGTTTTCCATCTCGGGCCAGTTGCCCATTACAACAAAACCACTTTGAAAAATCTTTGCATTTTTCACCACTTTGAGAAATCTTTGTATTTCTCACCACTTTGAAAAATCTTTCCATTTTTCATCACTTTCCACCTGGGCAGGTCGCCCATTACAACAAGACCACTTTGAAAAATCTTTGCATCTTTCACCACCTTGAGAAATCTTCGCATTTCTCATCACTTTGAAAAATCTCTGCATTTTTCACCTCTTTGAAAAAATCTTTGTGTTTTTCAAAACCTTTCATCTGGGCCGGTTGCCCTTTACAACAAAACCACTTTGAAAAATCTTTGCATCTTTCACCACCTTGAGAAATCTTCGCATTTCTCACCACTTTGAAAAATCTCTGCATTTTTCACCACCTTGAAAACTCCTTTTGTTTTCCATCTTGGGCCGGTTGCCCATTACAACAAAACCACTTTGAAAAATCTTTGCATTTTTCATCACTTTGAGAAATCTTTTCATTTCTCACCACTTTGAAAAATCTTTGCATCTTTCACCACCTTGAGAAATCTTCGCATTTCTCATCACTTTGAAAAATCTCTGCATTTTTCACCTCTTTGAAAAAATCTTTGTATTTTTCAAAACCTTTCATTTGGGCCGGTTGCCCTTTACAATAAAACCACTTTGAAAAATCTTTGCATCTTTCACCACCTTGAAAAATCTCTGCATTTCTCATCACTTTGAAAAATCTCTGCATTTTTCACCACCTTGAAAACTCCTTTTGTTTTCCATCTTGGGCCGGTTGCCCATTACAACAAAACCACTTTGAAAAATCTTTGCATTTTTCATCACTTTGAGAAATCTTTTCATTTCTCACCACCTTGAAAAATCTTCTTATTTTTCACCACCTTGAAAACTCTTTTCGTTTTCCACCTTGGGCCGGTTGCCCATTACAACAAAACCACTTTGAAAAATCTCTGTATTTTTCACCACCTTGAGAAATCTTTGCATTTCTCACCACCTTGAGAAATCTTTGCATTTCTCACCACTTTGAAAAATCTTTGCATTTTTCACCACTTTAAAACATCTTCGTGTTTTTCACCCGGGTAGGTCACCCATGACAATTCGACCATTTCAAAATCTTTGAATTTTCAAAAAAAAAAAAAAAATCTTCCTTTTTGTTTCTTCTTTACAACGCTTACTATCTAAAGTCTCCTACAAGACTTTCTATCATAAGCATTGTAAAGAGGAGGGCAACTGTCATAACCCAATTCGGGGTCATTCCCCAAATTTTCAAAATAAAAATAAAAAAATAGAATAAAGGTTGGCACTGTGGAGGAAGCCGATAAAAAAAGACTGCAAAAATAGGCAAAAATCAAAGGTCAAATTAAATGCATATTCGAAGGTCAAATTAAATGATTATTGGATGAATTTGCATAAAAATTAAGTCCAATGACATAATTAAATTTTTAATGGGCCAATTTGATTTAATCATGGGCCAAATTAAATTTTAATTATGTTTAAGAATTAATTTAGGTCCAATTGAAGGATTTAATTAAGTGCAAGGACTTAATTATACTTTAAATGGGTCAAATTAATTTGGGGGCTTAATTAGTAAAAATTTAAGTTTGGGAGCCTAATTTGGACTTAATTGAAAAGATTGAAATTTTAAGACCAAATTTAATTTTTACCAAGTGAATTGAACACAAAAATGGAGGGACCAATTTGGAAGTTCGAAAAAATATTTTGCCTATAAATAGCAACTTTTATATCAAAGTTAGGGGGGTTCATTTTGTAATTTTGGGGAGGAAAGAGAGAACCCTAAAAAACTAAACTTTTCTTCTTCCCTACTAAAGGCAGCCGCCAGGGAGACCCCCCCTTTGGGAAATTTTTTCCTTCTTCTCCGATCACAGCTGCCAGCTCCCCTTTTGATTTATTTTTCCTTCTCCCTCAGCCGATTCTCTTGAACCGCCGGCCACCACCCTTCTTTCAAAAACTACCCGAAGCCATCACCATTTTTTTCCCTTGCCAAAAATCTCACCTCTACATCCGGTTTTCACTACTTCCTCATAACCAAGAGAACCCCTCTCAGCCATGGGAACCTACTCCCTTCTCCCCATTTTTCCAAGACTGTAGCCGCAGCCTTCTCCTTCCAAAAAATCCAGCCGGTTCCTCCTCTGGTCGTTTCTTCCATCTTCTTCCCTGCTTGAAACCGAACCCATTTCGTCCTTCATCTTCCCTGCTTGAAACCGAACCCATTCCTTCCCCCATCTCCACCAAGCCACCGATCTGTAGGCGATCTCCGCAGCCACGGCTGCTTCTCCTTCGGTTTCCTTCCACAGCAGCGACGACCGAACAGATCAAGCTTAGCCCTCTCTTTGTCTTCTCAATTTCAATAGTTAAAAAAATCAATCAATCCTTTAAAATGTGAAACATACCTGCATTTGAAATGAGCATTTACCATAAATTAAAGATATCTTATATTATCATACTTGCTATTATTAAACATGCTTAAGTTATGGAATTTAATGATACTTTAAGTGCAATATAATGATATAAAACCTTGATAAAAATGTATTTTTAAGTACTAATCACCCCCCCCCGAAACTAGCTTATTTCTAGTCCCTATTAATTAAAGTGTTAAAGTAGAAAAACAATGTACAAAATTCAAAAAGCAAGGCATTCATCATTCAACTTCCATTAATCTATCCAAATAAACAAACTATCATTAGATTTATTTATCTTCTTAATACTTCTTAAACAAGATATTAATAAACTTTCCTTTTGTGCTTAATATATCAACACATAGTTATAGGGCTTGACTTGGATGAAAACACAATTTTGTTCTAATATTTTTCTAAGGTTAACTTCCTTAGGTTGTAATTTATTATCTTTTTCTTTTCTTTTCTTTTCTTTTTTCTCTTTTTTTAAATCTATATACATATAACTTAAAACACAATTCATCTTTAACCCATATAACGAGCTTTAGGCTAATGATTCCTAAACCAGTTAATTTTAGAGCATTAGGTGTCGAGACACCCTTATAAGCTTAGTAACTCGAGTTGCAGATACTAATACGTAGATAGTGTAATGTTTGATTCCTTTAAGCTTTTCTCCTCAACCCATGTAACAAGCACTAGGCCATTAGCTTTAAAGTCAGTTGACTTTAGGGTATTAGGTGTTAAAACACTCATTCAGGCTTAATTGCTTAGTTTAGAGAGGCTACAAAACCAAACTTTTCTATGTTTTTATTATCATCAATATTATATTAAAAAAAATTGACAAATTATATGTTATCCCTTTCCCTTAGTTGTTACCTTTAATAAAAGAACATAATTAATGTAATAATACAATGTGCAACCCACAATCATATGTTAAAGTGTGTGTGTGAAAATGAAGGTTTAAGAATACTTGTTAAACGAGTAAATGAGAAGAAATCAAGTGATGACAATGTGAGAATTTGTAAACCTGAATATTTCAAGAAGTGTTATGATAGACCTTGATAAAAATATTTACTAAGATGTGTCTCAAGAGTCAATAAAATTCCTCCATACTCTGCAATCCTAACAATAACAGTTTTGTCAAATGATTATAATAACAACAAAAAGTTAGTTTTTTTTTAACTTACGACTACTACCCTCTCCCCCCAACCAAAATGAAACATTGTCCTCAATGTTCTAAGGTAGAAAGGTAGAGTATAGAAGACATCACCTGAAGCAACGACTACTGACAAGCTTGAAACACACTTAAACAAATACAAGAGATAACAAAATAGAAAAATAATATGTTATTAATAAAACTAAAAGACACAAGTTTTTACAAACTAAGGCTCAAATCCAATCTCAATTTTATACGGCTTTCCTTGTTTGACCAGTCTATTAGATTCATGGAGAAATCAATTACAGGGTTGAAAGATTGCAATTGATCAATCAATTATTTAGCAGTAGCAACAAAGATTATAATTTGTTGTGCCGAAGATGTTAGAAAATTCTGTTCCACAGCATGATCAAGAAAAGAAAACAAATTATCATAAAAACCATTAACATTGAGCAAACCTATAGGTTTTTGGTGAATGTTCAGTTAGGCCCAAGAGGAAATATGAAATGTCTCTTCTAATGTGCCCAAACCACCTGGTAAGGCAATGAAGGCGTCAACATGATCAAACATTGCATTCATTCGTTTAGACATTGTAGAGACCTGTAGTTCCTCTCCAACTATTTTTCTGATAATATCCATTTTGGCTAAAGCTTTGGGAATGATACCCAAAACTTGACTACCTCCTAAAAATACAGTTGTTGACACACTCCCCATTAACCCAAAGCTGCTCCCTTATACACTAAATTAATATTTCTCTCAGCTAATACCCGACCAAGATGATTTGCTGATTCTAAAAACTCCATTTCTTTTCCAGGACTGGATACACCAAAAACACAAACATTTTTTATTTGATAACTTGAGGAACCTATCATTTCTACACACTTATAAATCTTTTAAATGTATGGGTTGAGTAGAAATGAAGGGAAGGAAGAGAAGATTTTATAGATGAGAAATTGAAAATGTAATCATACCACCTATATGTAGGCCAACTAGAGTCTCACACACACTCTCTCTCTCTCTCTCTGAACATGTGTTTGTACAAGTAGTTGAAATTGTGGCTCACATCTTCCCTTGGTTTTACATCCAAGAACGGCTTAAACGCCCTTTATGGGTCGGGGATAAGCTTCCCATCTAGTTTTCTTAAAAACTGACAAACAAGGTCTTTTTTAGTCAGATTCTCAAGACTAAGTAGATCATGTTCTTTATGAAAATGGGGTCATAAATCATGAATTACATGATGCACATCTCCACTAGGAGGCATCTTAAGAGTTAATAAAAGATTATCTAAAGACTTCTTACTCAAGCCGTCCTTAATTAATTGTATTTTATCTTCACGGTTTATAGATATCATTCCTAAAAAACAACATTGTGCATTACAAGTCCATCTGGCACATCGGTAACAGACTTTCAGTCGTTTTGCACAATGTTTTTTTGCAAAAGTGCTTTTACCTATCCCAGGCATGTATGAAATAAAAGAATTTGAAGACTCACATGATAATCAGACCTTTGCTTCAATCATCCAATGAATATGTTAAGGAATTCCATGGTTCATTAACAGCCTTAATCTTTCACACCTAGCACGGTAAATTTTTAATCGCATTTGAGGCAAAGCGGGAAAATACTTTTCAATTTTTCAAGAGTGGTGTCCATTTTCAATGAGAATTGGAAAAGAGATCAAAGAAAAGAAAGAATAAGAATTGACAAATATATACACAGATATCAGTTATCATGGGAAACTGAAAGAACCGACTTAAAAGTCACGGTACCGTTATCCGCCATTTGACCGGGTGAAGAAAGACTAGCAAAACAAGATCACACCAAAAACACAAAACAATGTGAGAAAAAGAAAATCAATCTTTATATACAGGATCACTTCAACAATGGTCATTTTCAACTAGAAAAATTATCAAAATAAACTTTCAAACGATGCATTTACCTTGAAAAACATTGCCATTCTTTGGATTCTCAATATCACAGGCCTATGGATACACATGTTTCACAATAAAGGACCGCTCCATCTTGATCTTAGTTTCCAGGAAATAAATGGAGTCGAGAATTATAAAGCAAGACTTTTTTACCAACATTGAATGTTTTTCTCAGTATTTTTTATCATGAAACTCTTTGATTCTTGCTTTATGAATTTTTGAATTGTCATATGCATCATTTCTTATTTCCTCAAGCTCATTTATTTGCAATTTTCGAGTGGCTAGCATCATCAAGGTTTGAATTGAAAGCTTTAATAGCCCAATAAGCTTTATGTTCAATTTCCACAGGCAAGTGACAAGGTTTTCCATAACTAGTCTATAAAGTGACATACCTAATGATGTTTTAAAGCAGTTCGATAAGCCAAAGTGCATCATTAAGTCTTAAAGACCAGTCTTTGATTAGGGTTCACTTGTTTTTCCAAGATTTGTTTGATCTCCCTATTAGCAAGTTCTACTTGTCCACTTGTCTGAGGGTGATAAGGGGTGGCAACTTTGTGTGTGATTCCATATTTCTTCATTAAAACTCAAATGGCTTGTTGCAGAAATGTGTTCCACCATCACTTATCATGGCTCGAGGGATTCCAAATCGACTCAAAATATTTTCTTTCAAAAACTTTATCACTGTTTGATCATTGTTCGACTTGGAATTGCCTCTATCCATTTTGAAAACATAATCTACTGCGACTAATATATACAAAAACCAAATGATGGAGGAAATGGACCCATGAAATCTATACCCCAACAGTCAAAGATCTCAATGACAAAATAGGATTTAAAGGCATCATGTGACGTTTTGAAATAGATCCCAACTTTTGACAATTTTCACAAGTCTTACAGAATGCATGTGAGTCTTAACATGGTGGGCCAGTAAAATCCACTTGTAAGATTTTTGCAGTTGTCTTTCTTTGATGAGAAATGACCCCACATGCCTCAGAATGACAAAATTTAATGACACTACTTACCTCATTGTCAGGAATGCATCTTCGAAATATTTGATCAGGACAATATTTGAATAAATAAGGGTCATCCCAATAAAAGTTCTTTACTTCGTTCAAGAACTTTCTTTTGTCTTGGGTACTCCAATGAGCTGGCAATTGTCCTGAAACAAGAAAATTAACAATATTAGCAAACCAAGGCATCGTAGAAATAAAATAAAGATTCATCAGGAAAGTAGTCATCGATTGGTGTGATGTCAGATCTCGAATCTTTGTCAATCTTGACAAATGATCCGCGACAACATTTTCGGTGCCTTTCTTGTCTTTGATTGTGATATCAAATTCTTGAAGTAACAAAATCCACCGCACCAATCTAGCCTTAGAATCTTTCTTAGAAAGAAGATATTTCAATGCTGCATGATCACTAAAAACAACAGGTGAGCCAACAAGATAAGACTGAATTTCACATGCAAATACTACTGCAAGTAATTCTTTTTCAGTGGTAGTGTAATTCATTTGAGCACTATTTAAAGTTTTACTTGCATAGTAAATCACATAAGGTTTCTTATCTTTTCTTTGTCCCAAGACAGCACCCACACATAATCACTAGCGTCACATTATTTCAAAAGGTAATGACCAATCAGGAGGTTGAATGACAAGAGCAGAAGTAAGCAAGTTTTTAAGTTTAAAAAGGCTTCTTCACAATGTTCAGTCCATTCAAAAATATTATCCTTTATTAGAAAGTTACTCAATGGCTTAGATATTACACTAAAATCTGTAATGAACCTTCTATAAAAACCAGCATGTCCTAAAAATGATCTAACATCTTTAACAGATTTTGATGTTGGTAAGTTGGCAATTAACTCGATTTTAGATTTGTCAACCTCAATTCCTGATGAAACAATGTGACCAAGTACCATGCCGTTTGTTACCATAAAATGACATTTTTCCCAATTTAGCACAAGATTCTTCTCTTCACACCTGTTCAAAAAAATTTCCAAGTTAGTTAAACAATCATCAAATGAATCACCAAAAATAGAAAAATCATCCATAAAAATCTCAAGAAAACGTTCAACCATATCACTGAATATGTTAAGCATGCATCTTTGAAACATGATTGGTGCATTATATAATCCAAAAGGCATCTTTCGATATGCAAAAGTACCAAATGGACATGTGAAAGTAGTCTTCTCTTGATCTTCCAATGCAATTTCAATTTGGTTGTAACCTGAATAACCATCTAGGAAACAATAAAATTCATGACCTACAACTCTTTCTAAGATTTGATCCATGAAAGGTAAAGGAAAATGATCTTTTCTAGTCATTGAATTAAGTCTCATGTAGTCAATGCACATGCGCCAACCAGTAATAGTCCTTCTTATGAGTTATCATTGAAAACTTTGAGTAATCAGGAAGCAATGTTGTGGATCCTATAAGGGATAATGGATAATATCTAAATCAGTTAGGGACAAGGAGCCCATTGTAAGCATTAGTCAAATGATAGTTTAGTGAACTTCATCAAAATCTTTTGATGATTGTTGAAATAATGAGAATATCATCTTTCATTACAAAAAGCAATTTGATCCATTCAATTAGGGGAAATCTTATTTGAAAGAATCCATAGTAAGATTGAGGGGCATCTTTCATTACAAAAAGTAATTTGATTCATTCAACATATTTAGTGAAAAACAAAACTCTTTTAGGAATGAGACAAGGGTAATGTTTTTCATAATGATAGTTGAGCTCATCTTTTATCGGTTATGCTAGATGAAGTGGTACTAGATGATTCTCTCAAATTGATCAACTAGACAGAAAATTTCCAAATAGGTCATGGTGAGCGATATAAAGGTTGGGCATGTAAAAATTTTAATGCTTCAGAAAATTACTCATGGCTAACATGAGTAGTTGAAGCCAGATGAGCAAGAGGCTAGATTAGTTATAGCAAACCCTTCCATCAATCAAAAGATAAGTTGTAAGAAGGAATGGCTTATATTTCAAATTAGAGAAAAATATATGCATAACATTTAATTTAAAGCATTGTACAAAGTTTTGTACATAAATTGCATAAGAAAGAATCCTTCATGAAGTCTAAAAAGGCTCCCATGGATTTTAAATTGTTAAAGATTTTGCTAGAATAATACTAATTTGACGTGATATTCAAAAGTCCATCTATAAAGAAATATTCCTCAAAAACAACGAAAAAGGTTCTACGAATTTGAATAGATAGAAACTCAGTACAGGTCGGTCCTAAAAGAACTAAAAGTTCAACATGGACATTCCAAGAAAAATCAGAAGGTGGATCACCTCAGACTAGGAGGGCAGAGCACGGACTAAAAGTTGCCCTATTTTAACCCAATTTTATCCCTCATCCTTCCACTAAAATACCCTAAAATTATCCCAAAATACAGCAATGACCCATCTCAATCACGGATCATAAAAAAACATGCTCGAGCTGCACTCTTCAACACCTTTATATCTGGATCAATCAAGATCATAGGTGCCTAGATCAATAACCATGATGTTCCTATCCAGTTTCAACCATTCAGATCTTCTCTCTTTGCCTCCGAGTTGCTCTTGTGACACATAAAAAAAAAATTCATCCTCAATAGTCCAAAATATGAGACTGTTGGTGTTCTCTCCTTGCCAATTACAGAGCAGGACAAGCTTTCTTTCTTGCCTATAATCAATGATCATAATTTCTTCTTAAACATTGAGAATCAAGATTCCACCTGCTCATAAGCTCTACAACCTCTTCATTTCTCCTATATACCTCACAAAATCCTAACCCAAGTAGCCTGGAAAGGAGGAGAGAGACAGCCACCACGACCATTAAAAACTAATTATAACTGTTGCCCTATTGCATCCCTCCAGCACCCTCTCCAGATCATTAAACACCAGTGCAAACCATAGCTTTCATTGTCAGCCCTGAAAACACTTCATGCCACATATATTTAACTTCAGTCACTCAAGACTCCAAGAATCAATATTTAAAGCAAGCCTCGCTCGCGACTCCTTGCATATCAACTTCAAGGTTGCAACTTTATTAAAGTTGCATATTTTCTTTGGCTGCAAAGCTCACGGGGAAGAAGCTCCAGACAGTTAGGAGACACGAAAATCATTCAACATCCTGATTATAGATATAGGCTCCCCCACCTCGTCTGTCCACAGGTTATAACATGCTAGGAGGATGTTTGGACATGAGGGTAGAAAGAGTTTCCCCTAAAACAAAACTTAGGCTCCGTTTGTTTGCAGGAAAGTGAATTCTTTTTGGAAAGTGAATTCCGGGGAAAGTGAATTCCTGGAAAGTGAATTCCGGGAAAATATTTTCCGATGTTTGGTAGTGTTATGGAAAATGAACTGGAAAACACTTTCTAGTGTTTGGTTGTATTATAGAAAATGAACCCGAAAATAATTTATTAATGAATTTTTTTTTCAAATTTATCTAATATATATAAAATATTTAATCACTTACAATAAAAAAAAATCTAAAATGTATAATGATGAATTTTTTTTTTATTATATCTTATATTCATACATAGTTTATTTTATAAAATATAACTATATATATATATATATATATATCATATTATAGAGAAATAAGTTTGTGAAATATTTTTTACTATTCCATGAAACCATTTATAATTCCATTACGTACGAAATATATCCGACAAAAACTATAGTTTTAATAATATTTTTAGCATGTAATAAAATTGGATAAAATATTAAGGTATAAAATTCACTCTAAACTAGTTTTTTTTTTTTAAATGTTAAAAAATAGCACACTTAAAAAAAAAAAAAAAAAAAAAAGAGATTCCCGCAGGCAAGTGAACAGTGCAAGAGAACTGCACTGTTCACTATTTTTGAGTGAACAGTGTACGCAATAATTATTCATGTTAATTGCACTGTTCATTGAACAGTGCAATTAACATGATCTGTTAACAAAAAAAAGCATACAGAGAATAGGAAAGTGTTTTCCTTAGAATAAAGGAAGGAAAACACTTTCCTCTCTCACGTTTTATTTTCCTTGTTGACTGGAATTGAGTTTCCTTTGACCCATTTTCCTTGTGCTTGTCAAACATGGGAAAGTGAGGAAAATGGTTTCCAGGAAACTGAATTCCTGGAAACAAACAAGGCATTAGACTGAAACCAGATGTAAAGACTATGGGATATCTTTTGTCCTTATCTAAAATATATCACCAAATGAGGGAGGGCAGACTTTGTGCTATGTTGAAAAGATGAAATGCCGGCCTGCTTTGCATAAAATGTAAAATTTACCCTTAATATATATTACTATAAAACTTACATATCTAAAAAAATAAAATTATTACATATTATTTTTTTATTTTAATTTATATTAAATAATGAAATTAATAATATTATAATAATCATAGTTTTAAAATCTAAATTAACTTAACAAGTTGAACTAATACTTGAACCGGTCTGAGTTTGAGAAAAAATAAAGGAAAGATCGATCTCACTTGATCCAATCAAAAACCTGGATCGACCTACGACTTGGTAGACCCAGGATAAAATACAAGTCAAAAACATGTTGACTTTTTTAAAAAAATTTAATTGGTCAAAACAAAGTTTCTTTGATTCTCTTATTAAAATAATTTTTTTTAGGTAAACTCAAGATGATCCTCCCAACCCGTGATTCGATCTTTACCTTGAGTCGATCTCAGGTCGAGTTTAAAAACTATTATAACAATCATTTTTATCCTTATATTAACTTGAATTGACCCTCACGACCTATCATCAGGTCAACCCAAGAGTCAAATTTTAAAATTATAATAATTATTATTTTTATTTTTACATTGACTCGGGTTAACCCGGGTTGATCTTTTTGACCCGTGACTAGGGTCGACCCTATAATCGGGTTTTAAAACTATAATAATAATCATTTTGATTCTTATGTTGTCCATTCTGATTTGTGACTTAGGTATTGTCTCGGGTTAACTCTTGATTCAGATTTTAAATCTAAGATAATAATTTATTTTATTTTTATGTTAACCCGAGTCAACAGAGGTCTATGGTCAACCCAACTTGTGACCTTAACTTTGCCCTGAATCGTTGATTCAAGTCGTAAAATTATAATAATAATCAATTTTATGTTGATGTTAATCCTTTCGGCTCATAACTTGGATCTTGTCTTAGATCAACCTCCAAAATAATTTTGAAAATTATAATAATTATTATATATCTTTGAACATTTTAGAAAAAATTTCACAAATATATTTTAAAAATAAAAAAAATAATATCTCAACATTTTCTTTTTATACCTCCAGCTTTTAAATTATAAAAATTCACTTTAAAATTATTCATAAATATAATTTGTTATTTTAATTTATTTAATTAAATATATTTTTATCTTTATTATCTCTTTTTCTCTGTTTACGATAACAATCAAATGCCACCTCATAAGCCGTTAGAATTAGAGCTTAGAACCGAACACTAGGATCGGGGTAGAAATGTCCAGACAAGAAAAGGAACGATAGCAAAGATTTCAATCTCCATAGAAATGGTAATTTCGCCATTCTGAAGAATAGCTGGATAAACGGTCGTTTTGGAGAGGCCCTTTTCTCCCTCTCTTATCAAAACTAGCGAAACAGTTGCTCACTGATGCTGGAAAGATCTTGACAATGGCTTCTTCTTCAATCACTTTTCTTTTCTAACCAGGTCAAGAAACTAACGCTCTATTATCATTTTCAACTATCTTACGTTATTAAAGGGTTTTTTGCACATTACGTTTTTGTGTCATGGGTGTTCTTGGTAACCAAAATGCTGGTTTTCTTTAAGGAGAAGTTAAGATTTCTTGAAATAAATGATTTGGTTGGGCTAAAACTAGAAATTATTACATGGGTTTGCTTGATTGGAAGCTTTGTAATGACTGAACTTTGTGTCTCATTGTCTAGTGTCAAGTTTTTGAGTCAACTAGGTATGCTATCTGCAAACATGTTAATGATTTGAAGGGAAATGACCAGAGTACGAAGGTATTTAAGAGTCGGCTTGTGTTATGCATCGAATATGGGCATAAAAAGTAGTGGTTTATGGATTACGAAGAGCAGCAATTGCATTCTAACCTGCATTGTTGGTAAATATAAGTTAAGTGCTTTCTAAAAGATTATGATATCTTGGGTGTTGAAACTTGTTGGATAATAGGGGTTATCTGTTGAAGTTTGTTGGTTGGTTTTTGTTGATCGGTGGTCTTTCCCATATTATATGAGTGCTCTTGTTCGTCTTCAATGAAACTGGAATACTGCTGTTGTACTACATAATGGAATCATATAATTCAATAGTACAAATGTAACTTGATTGAGAAATTTGTTGGCTGATTTTCAGCTTCTTAGGCTGTTAGGAATATAAATGTGTATTAAAAGAGGAGGTATGAGAATAAGAAAGTGTGTTATTATTGATTTGGATTAATGATGTAGCCACTAGGTATTTCCTTTTTGTATCTTAAGTCTAAAATGGCCAAAAGAAGAAACGTAGTGCTCATAGCTATTGGGTCATATTAACTATTTGCATACTTGTATAAATAGCTAGTACGTAAGAGGTCTTGTATCTCAGAAATCTGTTTGTTATGTATATAACTGAAGGGAAAATGAGTTCATATTTTGTAAAAGCATTCTGAAGTTTTCTCTTCTTCTGGTGTATCAGCAATTTGAGATCTGTATTTTTGGACAAAAGAAGCAGAATTTGTGTACCTAGTGTTCCTGTAACTCGCGTTGGTTTCTTGAGAGAGATTATAGAATGTAAGGAGTCACGGATAGGGAAGCAACCAGTTCAAGTTCCATTCAATGTGACAATCACATTGGAAGGCCAGAATTTAAAAGTAAAGGGTCTATTGGGGGAACTTTCAAGGAATTATCCACAAGAAGTAAAGATTGAGAGGGACGAGAATGGAATCCTTCAGGTCAAAAAGGCTCTAGACACTAGAATAGCAAACCAAATGCATGGACTTTTCAGGTGAAGTCTTCCATCATTTGGCTCTAATATTTTGATTGCCTATTATTTCTTTGTTTTTAGTATTGTTGCACTTGATGCTTTCTATTAGACTAACTAGTTATTTCATTTTCAAACGCTTTATTCTTGGACCTTCAGAGGTTGTATTAGGAATGCGTAAACTGCTTCAATCTGTTTTTGAACTAGTTCTGGCATGCGACATTGACAAATTTAGGGACTAAGAAAGGTTACCTACTCTGTATCATGCATGCAAATTTTGGGAGAGAAGAAGAATAAATAATTTTAGAAGAAAATTTATTGGTAAAGAATTTGCTGCCATGATGATTACTTCTATATTGTAGTTTACAAGCCAACTATGTTGTTTCAATAATGATGGAACTGTTGAAAGCTAAACCTCACTTGACTCTGTTGACCTGGTTCTGGTGCTCCCGAAGCATCCTGTCTGTGGAAGATTATACTTGCTGTATTAGGATTTGACCAAAATCATACATGCTAACGTGACTGTGCACAGTTAAAGAATTTGGATATGAATTGCTGACTTTATTGATATATAATGTAATTCACCAATTATCTTCTTTTGAACTTCTTTTTTAATGAGGGTTTTCATTCTACTTTTAGTTGAGGTTATTGCCTAGTCTTTGATGGGAATAATTCGCTGTGATTTTGACATGTCTTGTCTTTTCTGTAAGGAAACTTCGATCTTTGAAGTAGTCATTTCAGGTCTAACACTGATTATGGACATGGATTATGTGTTGAGAATTCCACCTTTATAGATGTGAGAATGTGAATCATGCCAAATAAAGTAATAGATATAGGATCCAACAAAATGTTCTTGACTTTGTTTTCTGAAACAATAGCATTTTCACTTAGGATGCTTGAACCTAGAAACTGCTGTAGAAGTACCGATTTTCACTTAGGATGTTTCATGACCATTGATACTGCTTGTTTGTGTTTAGAGCTGTATGATTTGTATGAGAAAATAGACACCGCTACCTGTTTGATATTCTACCCAAAGTGCCTATCTTCATGGCAGTATCTGTTAAGGATTTTCTCATAAACTTTCTATACTGATATGGACATCAAGGACAGGAGAAACTAAATACAGAAATATCGATACCTGCCTTGGAAAATGTTCGCTAAGGTCTTCTTTTTATGCCTTACTTGAACCCTTAAGCAAATTGATACACACAGGACACTTACCAACAACATGGCGGTGGGAGTATCCAACGGTTTTGAGAAGAGCCTTCAACTAGTTGGTGTCGGTTATCGTGCGAGCATGGAAGGAAAAGACTTGGTGTTAAGTCTGGGGTTCTCTCATCCAGTTAGGATGGCAACCCCTGCCCTGGTGACCTGCAAGTGAAGGTGTAAGAGAACACCAGGATTGTTGTCAGTGGAAATGACAAATGCTCCATTGGTGAGTTTGCTGCTTCAATTCGGAGATGGAGACCCCCTGAACCATATAAAGGTAAGGGTGCGAGGTATGCCAATGAAGTTACAAGATTAAAGGAAGGGAAAGCAGGGAAGAAGAAGTGATAACTGTATTTCTTTCAATCTATTTTGTCGTCTCAGGGTTTTGCTCATTTGTATGCATCAACAATGTGGAATGTATTATACTAACAGTAACTCATTACATTGCCAAGCAGTGTAAGTTTTCCCCCTTCTCTTTTATTTGTTTTCTCTTCTCTATTCAATGATTCCAAGTTGTATTTCCAAACTCCCAGGTCCCAATTAAGGTTATAACCATGGGACCTTTGAGGTTGTATGTGGCTAAGTTTTGATTATTGCTTTTAGTAATGGAGTTTTAGGAGTTTTTGTTGAAAAGAAGCAAAGATGCTTTGAGAATTTCATGTTAGTCCTTAATTTGATGCAATGAATTATTTTTTAATCCATATTATGTGATAAAATGTACTTATATAATTGATTTTTTATTATGTGATGAAATATACACATAATATTAAGTTTGAATTTGGTCTTGAGATTTCTTGCAAAAATTACACGAAGTTGCATTTATACTCTAATCTATTTTTGAATTTCAAGATTTGTCCTTGTATTTTATTTTATTTTTTTTCTTAACTGGTTTTACTTCTTTTCAAGTATTATTTAGACGGCATTTATGCTTTAGGTGTCTAATTTATTTATTTTCTTAATTGTTTTTGTTCATGACAAATGAAATTACTATTTCCATACGCTATTTTCAATTTTAGTTTAACTTTCTTTTATATAATTATTATTTGGTACCATTATCCAAAAAAAAAAAACTTCTATAATTAATAAAATAAAAATATATTTTTTCATTAGTTCCATCCATTAAAGTTATCAAATGACTAATACTAAATTCAATTGAAGTTTTATTTGTCACGCTAATAATCAATCTTCAATTATTAGATATGGTATATTTATTTAATCCAATTTTTTTAATTATATTCACATGTTGAATTCTTTTAGATATGTTTCATATGATTTCTTATTTTTATATTTGATTAAAGACATATGCATATTTTCTGAAGAATAAAAGGTCAAAAGGCATTGGGTAAAAGAATTTGCAAGTGATGTAAAGCATTTGAAATTATATCTTGATACATAAATTATTCTATAATCAATGTAAGAAATTAAAATAAAATTAAAAATTACCACTAACAATGAAAAATACTACAGCTGCTAATCACTTACTCAATTTTCATTATGATATTTGTTATTTCATTACAAAAAATAATTGGAGAAAACAATTGTTAATTTCTGAAAGAAATTATGATGGAGAATTTATGTCAGTAATTTTTTATAGAAATAAAATTAGATTATGTTTTGTCAATAATTATTGATAAAATATATGATGGGATAAAAAATAAAAAATTCATTCGCGATTCTGTCAATTTTATACATCATAATTATTAACAGAATTATTGATAAAATATTATAATCAACCAATATAAATAAGTTATAATCGATAGTTTCTCCTCGTTTTTTTTTCCGCCTTCTTCTTACTTCTCCTGCTAAAAAGATACCAGCACCCCCCCCCCCCTCCCCACTCTATTTTCTCACAAAGTTAGTCGCCCCAATTTGCTGGCATTGATTTACATCTATCCACAATGTTAGCATTGATTGTTGAATTTTTTGTAAAGTTTCGATAAATAAAATAAACAAACTCATTTATTTTTTTATAATTCATTTATATTTTAAGTTAATTTATTAAAAAATTTATAATTTTTTTTAATCTTTATTTACAGATGAAATGGCTAATAGAATATGGTTAGTGCATTTTATTTCTTCAGAACCAATATTTCATTAACGTTTTCGTCAGTAATTTATAACGTAAACAGATAGTAAATCTCTAACAAAAAAATTTCTAACAATGTGTTTCTCTAAATAACTCCATCGGCAATGTAAATGGCCAATGAAATGGTGTTTACTCACCAACGAAGTATTCCGTTGGTGTTTTTCAATTTTTTAATGTTATTTAAGCAATATTGTTTTTTTTTTATCATTTTAGTCAACAAACATTTTTTTTTATATATTATTTTTATCATTGCAAGTTATATTGGCACCATTTTATGTGCTCGGATATATTTTTCTGTACATGCTATTGTGTATTTAAAGTGTCTAAGAATGTCTTGTTTTTAAATTAAAAATCAATATTGTAAAATTGAAATTCATGTTATAGTTGAAAAAAACTAAAATAACAAGTACTATATTTAACAAAAAAAAAATAACCTTTTTTCATTTTCACTCTTGATAAGGCAGGAAAAACTTTAATTTGATTTTTAAAGTTTCAAATTTCGTAATTTTTATCATAAAATTTAATTTTGTGATTGATGACGACTATTTATGTTATGATATGCATTAATTTCCTAAATAAATTTCTTTTGATTCTTAATTTAGCATAACGTACAATTGCTAGACAAAAGATCATAAATTTTCGAAAAAAAATAATTGGAACTGAATTGCCCAGCAAGCAAACTTATATCTATTTAAAAATTTATGCTACGATCTGTATGGAATATGAAGTAACATCAAAGATTTTTTTTCTGAATAGGATTTTCATGTAACTAGTTTTTTATGGCTAGAAACTTAGTCAACCTAAAACTAAAGTTATTAGGTTAGCTCTTAAAAATGGTTGTTGTATATTTACTTAAACTCTTGATGTGGCTGAGTTTTTAATTGTTAATTAATAGGAAAGAATTAATAATCATGATCATATTTAGTCGTTAAATTAACGACTAAATATGATCATATATATATATATATATATATATATTATGTTTTGGCTTGTGTTTACTTCTACACGTAAACACTCATCTGGATCACCCCCTTGATATGGAAGTTTTAAATTTGTCCAAATGCATGCATCTTCTTCGTTGTCTTCCATTATAAAACTGCAGAGAGCAATTGTAGCAGGCACAAATGGGTCGTCTCCCACATGCAACCAAAGGCATGGTATCTCCTCTCCACATTCGTGAGAAACCAAGGAACTGGTCACCTAATCCCATGTGAAAGATGGTGCCTGTAACATCTGCCTGTTCAAACGCGTCAGCGCCTGGTATAATTCAACGACGACGATCCTTTAAAGTAATCTGGCATGATTGTATCGTGAACCTCCACAGAAGTTTGAGATTTGTGCCCTAAAAGTTGAAGGACATTTCACATGCACGCACTAGATCATACGATCTCCCAGTTTGATACGTAGCTATCTTTATTTTATGGCTAAATTTTCAACCCCGGATAAGACTTTGAAACTTTTGCCGTTTTTTACTGTTTAACTAGGTGCATGAAGTACTAATCTAGAAAAGTCTAGGGCAATGATACTACGTTAATGTTGTTGTTTAGATTTGCTCATCTGTAATTCTAGCGCGTTCGATCCGAGTGATGATAGGAGTAGATTTTTGCTTCCCACTGTATATCTATTATTCCTAGATTTCGTTTTAAAACGCGTTCAAATCTTTAATGTTTTAATTTTAAAATTAATTTTTAAAAAATAAAAAATACATTATTTTGATATATTTTTAAACAAAAAATACTTTAAACCGTTACCACAATTTCAAATAGAACTAATTAAACTCACTCAAATCAGAATGGATCTAATTCAAGATTCGATCGATCATTGGCTCAAGCCAATAGGGCGGACCGTCTTATAAGATTGCAATTTTTATGGCCAGTTCCAAGTCAGTCAACTTTTCGCTGCTTACCACATTTTGCTATTATATAATTACAAGCTGCGTAATTTATATGTTTTTCTTCTTTTTCTATCTTTTTTCTTAAGTTTAATTTTACGAGAGAATTATAAAATCATAACTATTAAACCCGAAGTATAACAACAAGGCTCAAAATTAGTCTAAAAAAAGGTTTTTAAAACCAACATGGATCACGTATCAATTCAGGTTTTTAATCGGAGTAACATAATAATCCTCTGGTTTATTATAAAAGGCAGTTTAGATCATAAACCAGTATAAAAATGCAAGTACAAATACATGAATTACTGGATACTGCCTGATTTGCACAGAGACTAGCAGTAAGCCAGTAAGCGTAGTGATAAAGATTTCTCCAGATTAAAGTTGTGGCAGCCCGAGCGCAATTAGAGGGCCTTAAACTTGAGATAATCAACATGCAAGCCCTGAAAAACAGGCGTAATTAGACGGTAACATTGATAATTATTAGGGTCAAATCTCACCAAGCACAAATTTTGTCAATTAGCAAAGCTGAAAAAATGCTTCGGATGGATCAACAAAGAACAATCTCAATAAACAATATTAGATATACAAATTTATTTTAAGTTATAGAGACATTTGACTTTTTTTATTATTATTTTTATGCGCATAACTTCACTTGATGCATGGTTGAAAAAAGAAACATTTTAGATCAACTCATACACGTTAACAAAGATTCAATTATTTCCTTAAATTATTTTTAATATGTATTTTCACATTGATGTGATGCGCAAAAAAAATATTTTTTTTTAGATATTAATCTCAAATTAAGTTGAGTCAAGAAGTCAAGGGAGTACCTGAGATAAGATGATTGACTCGTGATGTTTAAATAATCTTTGTTGTGGCCCAAAAGGATATATGAACAAATATATGTTTTTCACACAAGCCAATAGACTAGCTGAGAAAAACAAATATTAATTTCCTTCTTTTTCTTTTGAACACCCGGCGTAACACCCGGTTATCCATGTGCTTCGCCTCCTCAAGCCTCCCTTTCTCTCTATTTATGCTTTCACTACTTTGATCTTTTTCTCCCTGGCCTCCATCTTTTCTTTAACACTTCCTTGGTTTCATTTATGGGGAACTGCGTGACAAGTAGCAAGATTGTGTCACAAAATGCCAAGTTGGAGCAACAAAGTGAAGCAGATCAAGAACTCATGATCGAAGAGATTGCAACATCCTTGGTGTCGTCCAAGATAGAGCGCCATAAACATGCTGAAGGTGGCAAGGCCACGACGGTGAGGTTAGGATTAGATGAAGAGGTTAATGGTGGTAAAGATGGCGAGATGGGTGAGACAACGACATCTAAAGGTGGTGGTGCTGTGAGGATTAGGGTTTTGGTTACTAGAGAAGAGTTAAAGCAAATCTTGGATTTTAGGAAGAACATAAACTACTCTTCTGTGGAGCAAATGATAGGCGCATTGAGGTTGAGAGAGAGGAGGACTGATCAAGCTGGAGCAAGTAGTGACGGCGGTGTGATCATGAGTAGCAGCAGCTGGAAGCCGGTGCTGGGTAGCATTCCAGAGGAGCGTTAACGAACATGTAATCAATTTGCCATTAACTCTATTAATTTATCCCTGTAAAAGCATCTATACTTGTTGTTTTGATAATTTAGTACAAACGGTAAGGGTTTTTTTCTTACCGGATGATCATCAACAGCACCGATCATCAACTGTACAGGTCCAACTGCAATCAAATTACCTGTGTAATTGCAGTGAATAACTATACGGGTGCATGTTTCAAACTTTTCGATATGTATTCCCATAAGTCCAATCCATTTCTATACTTGGTTTTGTTTCTTATCCAGTTTCCATACTTGCTAATCCTACCCACAACCATTTACAAGGAAAAACACTATAGCTTCGATGAGTCTTGAAAGCTTTTTTTTTTTTGTTTCAGTCATTGAGGGTTTTTTTTAATTTTATTCTTTCATGTTATGTTAACTTTTGTTGGGGTCTGATAATTTATTTTGATTAGCTTACTATAAATTCTTGTAGTGTCAAAAACAAATTATATGCTAAGTTAATGCTTGATTTGATAAAATAAATTTTAGTTTTATTGATTAAAATAAATTAAAACTAAAAGAATCAAATTCGACAATAAAATAAAAATCGGACTCTTTTTCTTTTGTTTTCATGAGGTGTAGATTTTGAAATTTTAGTCTCCAAAGTTTTTTTTTATTTTCGTTCCTTGTTAATTAAGATTCTTACATTTTAGTCCTACATTTTATTTGTTTTTCATTCATGTCCTTGTATTTTGTGAGGGGAGAGAGAGTCATATAAATGATGGAGAAGAGAGAAAACGAAAAGTTTGCTAGATTTTGGGAACAAAAAAAGTTAAATTTAGTGTCACTATATTCCTCTAAAAACATCTTTAAGATGTTTTTGAGATTTTACATCACTAGAAAAGGATGGATCAAGGTTGAGAAAGAATTTTTTTTTTAAAAGTTTTGTGTTTTTAAATTGGTTTAGGAATATTTTGAGTTGAGAACTTAGTTTATTGAAATTTCATGGTTATTTATTAGATATTTTTATTTGAAACTATATTGAAAAGTAGGTTTTTCATTTTAAGTTACCAACATATCATCTACTTTTAAAAGATAAAAAAAAATACAAATTTTAAAAAAACAAAAGAGGCTAGGCGTGCACGTGGCACATCATTTTTTAATTGGATCAAGGGCGCAGCCTTTCTCTTAGGCCTAAGTGTCTGGTCATATTCTATGGTTATTTTTTTATTTTTTTATTTTGATTAAAATGCATTATAAAAAATGCTTAACATCATATTTAAATTATTATTCAATTTTTTCATGGTTCTTAAATAATGTAATAGGTTTTTATGGGAATATTAACAATTATTTTTCAATTATTATGTATCTAATATACAAAAAAAAAAAACAAATTACTCATAAATATTCAATGAAAATATATTTTTTGTTCTTAAAGCTTTTTAATAAATTTATTACCTGAATTTATCATATTTATTATTTTTTTTCTTTCAATCAGATATTGAGATATCATTTTAATATTTCTTAAAAACTTGCTTTAAAGATCATGATAGGTTTTATTTAAAAAACAGTGTTGACAATTAAAAACCATGTTTTTGTTAAATCAATAAAGAGATGCATTAATAAGAAAATTGAGTTTAAATTAAAAAATATATTTATATACTTATTTCAAATAATTGATATTATTAACAAACTTTTCTTTTAATTATTGTTGTCTTTTATTCAAAAAACATACTCATGATAAAAAAAAAAATTATGGTCTTGCTTTTAAGAAGATTAGGAATTTTTTTATGATGGTATTATTAATTAATTTATGAATAATTATATATTGGCTTGATATGCATAATTTTTAAAATAATTTTCTCCTCATTATTGAATTGAAATAAAATATCTATTTTCTTATTATTGTTAATTGTAAATTATTTATATTTTTTTCAAGTTTATTATTGCTTTTGTTTTTTATATTGTTATGGAGAGATGATTGATTTTTTAAAAAAATTTAAATGAAGCTTGCTTTCACGATCATCATGAGTTTATACTTAAAAAACAATGCTTCTCATTTTAAAAAAAAAAAAAAACATGTTTTTTTTAAATTAAAAAAAGATGCATCAATAAAAAATTATTTTTATTTAAAATATATGTGTTTTTCTTTTATTTCAAATTGTTATAGTTTTTCTAAATTGTTTTCTAAATTGTTTTTGCTTTTTATTCAATGAATTATGCTACTAATAAATGATAATTTTTATTGTCAAAATAAATAAAATATTACATGAATAGAAAAAATAATTTTGATTGAAAAAATATATTTCTCTTCAATAATCTTATTTGTTATCCTTATAAATTTTTATTTTTATAATCATTTAATTAAATAAAAAATAACTTTTAGGAATATTAAACTCAACCAGTGCCATGATTTTGGTCACAGATTGAACAAACTAACTCCGCTTAACTTAAATTAATTGTTATTTTAATATATTTTTTATAAAAAATAAAAAGTTAAATTAATATTTTTTTATTTTTATTTTTTAAAATCAAACAAGATTTCGATGAAGGACATCAGGTGGACAAGGCCAAACTAAATTATCTTCCACCCATTTTACTTTGAGACACGACTCCGTCCAGATGTCGAGGTACCTAAAACAAGTATCAAGATTCATACCAATTACCATCAACAATTTGAAGGGAAAGAAAAAAAGTGTGTGTTTCACTCAGGCGAGTTTTCAAGTCTACTAGCCATCGATTTTGACGCTCGGACAGCCAGCCTAGGAAATGGCAACAATGGCTGCTGAGGGGCATTTCGGGTGTGAAGGGAAAGAAATGAAAGAGGAGAGTGTGTCGCATGCAGGTTCTAAACGCATCAGAATCATAGTTATGGTGAGTTAAAATATTTTTTTATTTAAAAATATATTAAAAAAAATTATTTTTAAAAAAATATTTTTAATATCATTTTATCAAAATAATCTAAATATATATAAAAATATTATTTTAAATTAAAAAAATTAATTTTTTTAAAACTCTAAACACACTTAATTCAAAATTTTGCAACCCCCACAGTACGAGGGATAGGAGTCGGTAAGCTGGTTTTGGAAGGTATTTAGAAATATAGTAACAGTTGTTTTTTAAAGTGTTTTTTATTTTAAAATATATTAAAATAATTTTTTTATTTTTAAAAATTATTTTTGACATCATTATATTAAAATAATTTAAAAACATCATAAATATATTAATTTAAAATAAAATACATAAATTTCAAAAACATTTCAATCGCAATGTCAAAACAGTTGATAAGAACTTTTTAGCAATGGAATGTTTCAGACTTCCAGTTCATAAATAATTTGAAACGATACTTACGCCAATAGTTTGCAATGCAACAAAATAATTTTCAACTTAGTAATTTGAATGATTTACGATAAACGGTTACTAATCAATTTAAGACTTTTTCCAACCTATTTGCAAGGATTTGAAACGATTGAAAATTCATAAAAATACTATATCTATTTTGGATATCGGTTGAAGATTTTAGGATTGAAAATATTCTATTAAAATATCCTAGCTAATATTATATGAGATACTTTTTGCTTGGTACAAGTTGGTTTTTAAAATATATTTCTCCTTTAAAATACATAAATACATAGAAGTATTATTTTTTAAAAATATATATTTTATATTAACACATCAATAATATAAAAAAATAAAATTTAATGTTTTATCACAATAAATACATTCCTAAACATGCACTTTGAAATACAATGCAAACCACGATTTTAAATAAATTTTTAAAAAAATTATTTAAAATTAAAAATATATTTAAATCATTTTAATATATTAATATTAAAAAATATATATAAAAAATTATTTTACTACATTTTCAAATTAAAAATACTTTAAATTACTACCACAGCTCCAAACTTTCATAATTGTCAAGAAGAAATTCTCACTGTATACAGACTTAACACTAACATGAAACTCATGACATGAAATTAAATTATTTTAGTAACTTATACAGAGCATAAACACTAGGCTAACTATAATTCAATATTCAAGTTGCAAAAATTACTGTTATCCAGCACAAAATTTGCTAGTGTTTCACGCTGCATGGTTTCAGCTTCAACACACATTTCCTCAGCCCAAGAAAAGAAACTGTTCGCTGGTATCGAAATCACTAAACAATAATTTATAATTCCGTTCCTAATGAAGTACATTTTTATTACAGAAAGTAATTTCAAATCGCTTTCCCAAAGGACATTATGATAATCATGTAACTCACGGAGGTGGTTTTGAGCAATCACCGGAACAACAGAATCATATTTCTGGAAGCAATCCTCTGGCCGACGATTCATTCAGACATTAAGTGAAAATAAATACCTGTCCCCTGAAAAGGATTTTTCCCTTTTATTAAAACTCTTATTTTCTTCTCGAGTTATACAATCGAGAAAGTTATCAGGGGGAGGAAGGCCTTGATCAGTGACGGAGTAATCACTGCTTCATCAAACTCCTAATAGCATATGGAAGAATGCCTCCGTGGTTGAAATATTCCAATTCCACCTGCAATTGCAATTAAGGACATCAGCTAAGAAAAATGAGGAGGCCTTCAACCATGCAAAAGATGTGGCCATGCACTTCCATCTAACTTTTAATGGCAATCACAATAATGCACGCGCACACAAAAAAAAAAAGCAGGATGCTACCCAATACTACTCGTGTAGAGATATATATACATGCCATCCAAGAGAGACTTGGAAAAAACATACCCAGCAGCTATCTAAACAGCGCAAGGCCGAAATTCTCCAGTTTAATGTTAAGATTTTTATTTACAATCAGGTGCTTCGGTATGATAAAGTTAGGGAGGTTCGGATAGTCTGTATTTTGATATTCCTAAAAGTGGAAAATATTTGAACAATCCACAATAATGAGGAACATTTTAGAAACATATGTTGAAAAAACTTGAGCAATAATAATGACTTTTTTTTATTTTTGTTGAAATTTCTTCTCCGCTCTCAACAAAGGAGCACATTTTTCAATTTAGTGTTTCCCAATACTATGCAGGACTGAAAATACCATTGATAATTTGTTCCTGCTGTTCATATAAGTTGTGTTAGGTTAATATATTCCCCAAATTACTCCCTCGATTTCCAAGAAAAACTTGAGCAATCCCCATGTTCCAACATTAATCAAACATGAACTTGAAATAATAAAGAGCTTAAGAAAGAGAATCACCGCAGTGTCAAAGCGAGCTGTGCAGGTGAAGGATTTCCCATTGTCAGTTGTGACAGTCACATCTTGGCCAGGTTTTATCTCACTAATATTGCTTGGAAGGTCAATAGTATAGCGCTCATGACCAGTCAATCCTAGTGTGTCCGCATCCTGACCAGCCTTGAAACAAAGGGGAATAATTCCCATTCCCACCAAATTACTGCGATGAATTCTCTCAAAACTCTTGGCAATTACTGCTTTCACTCCCTACAACAAATGAAGCCCATTAGAACGTTTACACGGGTGGGTGCATCCACACCATTGAAATTCAAAACAGAGTCAGATGGGTAAAAACCTACTCAAGCTGAAATGATGAAAGGAAAAACTCACCAATAACATTGGACCTTTGGCAGCCCAATCCCTGGAGCTTCCACTTCCATACTCAGCTCCAGCCAAAACAATGGTGTCAAGTCCAGCGTTCTTGTACCTCTGAAATAGTAGATTGATCACTCAAAGTTAATTAATAGAAATGATAAAATCTAATTTCACAAACATGGGTTATTTGCAAACAAGGATATATCAGCACAGAACCACAGGAAACCTCTTCAGATTGCAGAAACATATCATGTCTGTGACACTTAAAATATGTCCAAGTCCATCAGTGTATGCAACAACTAAGCCCATACAACTGAACTAAAAGAAAATTCACAAGGGAACTTCTATACTAAAGGCATATACAGTCCATCTAGAATTCCTTAATTATTATTTCAGTTAGCACAAAATAAACTATAAATGAATGATATTGGCGATGGAGTGAAATTTAGGGGAAATAAGTCAAGATGGAAAATTGTGCAGCATCTAAAACCAAGCGACTTACCATTGCAGCATCATACACAGAGAGTTTCTCGCCTGTAGGAACATGGACAGTCTTGGGTCCCACTTCCCCATTCAAAAATTTGTTAACAAGGCGGATATTGGCAAAAGTTCCCCTAGCCATCACTTCATCATTTCCACGACGACTTCCATAAGAGTTGAAGTCTTTGCGATCCACCCCATGCTCGAGGAGATACTTTGCAGTAGGACTGTCTTTGTGGATGCTTCCTGCTGGAGAAATGTGATCTGTCGTGATACTATCACCAAAGTTAAGCAAACAGTATGCGTCCTTCACCCCATGAGCTCCAGGAGGATTCATGGTCATGTTCTTGAAGTATGGAGGCTCATGAATATAGGTTGAGCTAGGGTCCCATGAATAGGAAGTTGAAGCTGCTACAGATAGCTGATTCCACATGGGATTGCCCTTTGTGATAGACTCATAGGTACTTTTGAACATAGCAGGCAACACACTGGATTGAACGACCTGAAAAAATGCATCACGAGTAAATTTCAGTCCATTCTAGCAGTAAAACATCATATTACAGAACAAGAGGTACAAGCAAAGTTGACAGTATCTACCTCTGCAATTTCCTCTGCTGTTGGCCAGACATCCTTGAAATAGACACTCTTACCATCCTTTCCTGTTCCAATTGGCTCCGTATCAAAGTCAATGTTAACCTGGAAAACATTTTCATGTCACCTTATTGATGAAGAGCAGCAACAATGAGAATGAGATTTTCAATGGAAGATCAGCAAAGAAACTGGATCCCCATAAAGCAAACATGAAATAGAATGTTCAACATAAAATAGTGGAATTATGTTAAATTAGGAGCTGCGAAGAAAAAACCCTTCACCATACATCTCTTAGTTTCAAAACAAAAATGTAATCAACAAACCTTATCTAATAGCATAACAGAGAAAAACATTGGGAGCTTGGGGCAGCTAAAGCAAAGTTTGACATGGCGTGTAAAGAACAGGATGGAATATATAAGGGTAGAGCAGTAATGGTGTAAAGAGTATAAGGCACAAAGAGTTAAAGAGTGTTGTTAGAAGCTTTAAGAAGTTACAAAGTGGGCCCTGGTGAAGACAAAAATAAATCTTGAACAAAATTTAATTAGAATATTCTTAAAGACATATGCCAGTGGGGCACAACACTAAATGTAAGTAAAAGTGATGCATGGTATAAGTTTGACAGAGAGAGAAAAAAACAACACTGCTACTTAAAAAAATTTAGCCAGCTCCTCTTTAGGTCAACACTTAGCTCCCTTTAACATTAATTTACTCGCATTCCTCCCTCCCTCAACCATATAAAGCAAGGTCATAACAAGCACAGTGTAAATGGTAAACATACCGTCCCAGCAAGGGCATAGGCAACCACCAAAGGAGGTGAAGCAAGATAGTTGGCTCTTGTCAAGGGGTGGACACGGCCCTCAAAATTTCGGTTACCAGAAAGCACAGCTGCTGCAAGAATGTCTGTAAAGAGAAAGTGAGGGAGTAGTCAGAAAAGAGAAGGTCAAATGCAGACGTGGTCAAAGAACTAACGGTATTGATATAATCTCAAAATTACCATTTTCTGAAATAACAGCGCCAACAGATTCATCCAAATCCCCAGAATTTCCAATGCATGTTGTGCATCCATATCCAACAATATTGAAGCCCTGCTCATTCAAATATTTTTGCAGCCCACTACAAAATGCAAAAAAGAAAAAACAAACATAATTAACTGATGTTTTTCTCTCAAGTACGGAAAATTAAAAGGAAGTTACATTCTAAAACCATTCAAATTATTCAGGTACCTTTGGAGTAAATATTTTGTAACAACTCCAGAGCCTGGGGCTAGACTTGTTTTTACCCATGGCTTTACCTGTGGACAATTATGAAATGATAATTAAAGAATAATTCAATTCTACAGTAGCTTTTACATTCTTAGAAATAACAGAAGGCCCAAACAAATGCTTGTGCCATATTGATAAGATCAGGGAAAGAAAATTGGCATAACAGCAGGAGGAGGCACATTCAAGAATACAAATACAAGAAGTCTATGCATGCCTAACCTTTAAACCAAGTTCACAAGCCTTCTTAGCAACAAGACCAGCACCAAGCATGACACTGGGATTTGATGTATTGGTACAGCTCGTGATTGCAGCAATCACGACACTACCATGCTTCAGCTCTGCTGGCTGTCCATGGAATGAAAACTTTGCCACTTTGTCCTGTGCCTCTTTTGGTACAGCAAAACCCTGTTTTCATATCAGAATAAAAATTTAGTTGTAGAAAACCAATAATCAGAAGTTGAGCCACGTCGATAGTATCCTACCCAAAAAAATAAATAAAAATGAATCCAAATCCACTCAATCCCTATTAAGATTGGATACATTTGCTTCACTATCAACAGCAAATTATCATTGCCTACAGAAATGCAAATGACAATAAATCACCCACACCCCCAGTAAACTACCCCTTTGTATACAAACATACATAGGGTGTGGACATCATGGATGAATTTACAGTGAAGTCAGGGTTGAGAGCTAACAGCAAATGGTAGGATAGATGGAAGAGGCTTACTACTCCTTGTGATTGAAGAGGCGACAGACAAACAAAGTAAAAGGCGGTGCTGTTACTGGCAGATGTTATGGAAGTGATTAGGAAATTTCATTATAGCAGTGTAAATGGACAAAGCATAACTAAAGGTAATCGATGAGTGTCATTTAAATCCAGCAAAGGATGAAAATTTGAGCAACATTAATAAATACAGTGATTCAGCATTCACGGTTCAGTGAAAACCATAAACTTCCACCTATCTTTTTCTCGGCTAAAAAAGCACCATCCAATGGCTTTTAACTGTGGAGACATATAGATCCAGCCAACTTGTATCAAAGAGAAGCCACACAGTCCAGTGTAAGAAAAAAAAAAAAAAAGAAGATGCAGTGAAACTATGTACTCTATAGGAACCAATGAAATCCAGAAACTGAACCACTGGCGATCATATAGTCATTATGATATGAAGCAGATGCGCTTCCCTTGACTCAATTTATCAAAGTCCTTAACAGGGAAACGACAAATTATATTAAAATTTTTAGACAACTGGATCTAATGGAAACAAAGATTATGGTTATCAGTTATCCACACTGAATGAAATGGTTTACAACAAACCTTAAATCCAACTTTGTTATTGAGACAAGCATTCCAATCAGCCTTCATTTCTTTTAATGGAACACGATCATGTGGCCTGCAAGGAATGACACATGCTTTGATGAGCTTTAAATTGAAGGGTATATGTTAGGTTTGCATTGAAGTCGTCGAAAATGAGCTACAAGGTGTCAGTGTGTGAGATAGTGTTGATGAACGGAAGTTATCGCATGTAAAAAAGTGCACACCTCTTTGGTCCAGAAATGCAGGGCTCAACATCCGCAAGGTCCAATTGTAGATAGGATGAATACACTCTTTCTGGTTGGGGCTGAATTAATTGGTGAGGGAAAATTAGTAATTCCATGGTTGCACGTTAAATAACAAAATAAAGATTATATCAAATGCTCAGAAGAAAGATAAACATTGAAAAAGGTCCAAAAGGTTCTACCTCATTATAGTCAACAAACATTTTGTTTGCACGGAGATATGCTTCTATCATTGCCACCTAATAAAAGAAGACCCGTCAATTAGCATCCAGTATAGATTTCAAATTGCAAACAACTATATGTTGGAAACAAGAAATGAGACTCACAGTTTCATCACTCCTTCCAGTCAATTTGAGATATTGTAATGTAACATGATCCACTGGGAAGAACCCCATAGTTGCACCATACTCAGGAGACATGTTAGCTATAGTAGCCCTGTCTGCTAATGATAGCTTACTCATTCCATCACCTGCAGGAAACAGACAATATGAAATCATCATCCAAAAAAGACAAGAGAGAGCAATTGATAGCTAAGTCAATTAAGGTCAATGAATCAAATTACCGTAAAACTCAACAAACTTTCCAACAACACCATGCTTCCTCAGTATTTGAGTCACCGTCAAAACCAAGTCAGTAGCTGTGACACCATTGTGTAACTTTCCATTTAACTTGAACCCAACAACACCAGGCAACACCATGCTCATGGGCTGTCAATTTGAGAAAGTATAATGTTAAGAGACAAAATCATAGCATGATGCTCCTCCACACTTATTTCAGATAGTGGAAAATGAATAGCATCCCAAAGCATCCATGCACTACCAACCCCATACATAATATGTGAAAGAAAAACAAATTCACCTTAAGTATTAAAGAAATACTATACAGCTAGTACAGCTTGAGTATTAAAGAAACACTATATAAGTAGTAAAAAGAAGCATCCATAGAAGTCATAAATTAGTAGCACTCGCATAATATGGGAAAATTGCACCTGAGCCCAAACTTAACCACATAATGCTGATCTACACTAATTAAAAAATATAGGAATCCCACAACAAAATAAGTTAAGAATGCGTACAAATAAAATGCAAATTCTTCCCCTTTGCATTCATACTCTTCAGTGATAGAAACATGGTTTAAGATGACATGCTAGTTATCTTTTGGGAAGTTCTAGTATTGACACTGGAGAAATATTTTTTGACCATGATATATCACATTAACTACCTGGCCAAGCATTGCAGCTTCTGCTTCAATACCTCCAACTCCCCAGCCAGCTACTCCTAGCCCATCAATCATGGTTGTATGAGAATCAGTTCCAACCACACTATCAGGGTAGAGAACACCATCAGTGTTGAATACAACGCGTCCAAGATATTCAAGATTCACCTGAAATTTAAGTGTGCAACCACCGTACATCAATAAAAATAAATTCGATGCTTAGTCTGAGCTTTTAGTTATTTATCAACTACCATAAGAAATTATATTAAAAAGTAAAGAGCATGCAAACTGGGATATAATTGGCTTGCTAAAGGAAGTGAAAGTTATAAGCCAATATGTCAAATCTCAGAACACGAAATACACCACCCCTTTATATTATACCTGATGAACAATACCAGAACCTGGAGGAACCACAAGCATATTTTGGAAAGCAGTGGAACCCCATTTAAGAAAGGCAAATCTTTCCTTGTTCCTATGAAATTCAAGCTCCATGTTTGCCTGCACTGCATTTTCTGATCTTGCCACGTCAACTTGAACTGAATGATCAATGACAAGATCTACAGGAACCTGCAAAACAAAGTAATTTCCAGAATTTGATCAGGATCAATGAACAACATGAGATCGGACAGAAAACAGCGGTTTTAGATTTCCAGAAGCATACAGGCAGCAATATTTACCAGGCTTGTCTAGGAAAGGTGTTTAGCACCGTTTTTTAAACAAAAACTGATTATAATAAATCAAAGCAACTTTACTTGTAGCAAACTTAATGAAAAAAAAGACTCGCACCAAAGGATTGATCTTGTTGGAATCACCGCCAAGTTGAGCCATAGCATCACGCATAGAAGCAAGATCAACAACAACTGGTACTCCAGTAAAATCCTGAAAACAAAACGTACAGATCAAACACAAATTCATTATCATAGCCAAAACAGTGTATGCCTTCTCAAGCTTCAGACATACCTGCAAAAGAACACGAGCAGGCTTGAACGGAATCTCAACTAGTTTCGGAGCTGTGTTTTCCCAGTCAATGATCTTCTCAACATCACCCTTTGTTACTTGGAAGTTATCACAATTACGAATAGCAGATTCCAGAAGAATTCTTATGGAATAGGGCAGTTTCTCTGTTATTGACACAATAAACACACATCACAGATCACATACAGTCAAAGCTATCTTGCTAAGTTGACTTAAATTTGACAACCCAAATGAAATGAAGCACAAATGTTGCAGAAAATACCGATCCTTGGATCATTAAGAGCAGGCAAGCTATAGAACTTTCCGAACTCGCCGCCTCCTGGCTTGGGGAGACTGGTAAAAATTCCCTTGAAAGGATGTTCATGAGCTTAAGAAATCAAACATATTTAATCAGTGCTGTTATTATTTGATCATTAATAATTAATAATTAAAGCAGGTTCTCCAATAAAAAGAACCATCCACTTCAGTACTGAGAAAGTAACCAGCCGATTACAAAAAAATCAATCATTTCTGAAACGGCAAAATGATTTGCCCTGAAATTCTATAGCTAGAATAATTAACTACAGAAATCGAAACAGATGATTATTGGGGGAGATGAGAATGAAGAATACCCATAGTAGCGATCTTTCGCTGGAAGCGTTCGACAACGGGAGCAAGGGCTCTGATCTGGTGGCGAAGAGTAGCAGGAGAGCGCCAATCGACACCGTGGCTCCAGCGAGGGTACGAGCAGCGGAGGGATCGAACAGCGGAGGAGAAGCTCAAAGATCGGAGCTGGTTATTAGTGGTCAAATAAGGAGAAAATTTAGGAGAATAGAGAATGGAAGTTTTGGAGACAGGAGGAGGAAACCTAGCCCTGGAAGCCCTAAGAATTGAAGAGGCTGATCCTAGGCCTGTTATATGCATGATGATTTCACATAAAAAAGCGCACCAGATAAGGATTAGATGATGAGCTCAGATTGCAGAGAGGAAGCTAACAACAAATCATGGCTGTTTCTGAGATTTGATTGATGATGATTTGAGAGAGAGAGAGGCGTGTGGGGAGCAACTGGAAGACCTAGGGCTGCGTGCCGCTCTCTTCTAGAACGTTAATATACTACTGGTTCAGAGCTCTGGCTGGGAGGAAGGGTGACTAGGAGAGTTGGTTCTAATTCAGTTCTTATAGTTTATTAAAAGTAATAAATTAGCCCCTGAAATGTTACAAATAAAGACATTAGTCCTTTATAAAGTATTGCCCATGTTTAATTTAGAGTACATTTTATATGGCTTATGAAAGTGATTTTTAGCTTTGAGTTACAATTTAAAAATTATTTTCATAAATAATGTACGGTAAAAATAAGTTAAAATCACTTTAAATTAGAAACATGAATTATGAAAATGAGTTAAATCAACTTTTTTGAATAATATATGTATTGTAGGTTACAATCTATAAGTTAAAAACTAAAATCAAAATTATTAGATCAAAATTCTGACTTAATTTTGCAATAAAATTTGATTTTAAATAAGTTATTTTTAACCAAACATATTTATGATGTTAACAACATCATTTGGGAGCGCGGCGGTGAAAACCTTGTCCTCAAAAAATTCAAAATGTTTTTTATTTTTGCTAAAAATAAAAAACTTTTATGTGTTTAGATCGTTTTGATGCGTCGATCTCAAAAATAATTTTAAAAAATAAAAAAATATAATTTTGATATATTTTAGCACGAAAGTACTTTGAAAAACAATCACAACCACACTCATAACTAAGGGTGTTCAAAAAAACCGACCAACCGATTAAACCGAAAAAACCGAGAAAAAAGTAACTGAAAAAACCGAACCAATAAAAAAACCGAATAAACCGATTAAAAAATACAAAAAAATCACTCGATCCGGTTCAATTTCGGTTTAAAACAGCTTAAACCGATTAAACCGAACCAAACCAGACCGGTTTAAAAAAAGGTATAAAAACAATCATTCCTAACCCTAAATCACTTTTCTCCTTTCCAGCCGCCACCCCCCTTCCCTTCCTCTTCCCCTTCACCCTTCTCAGCCGCCCCACCCTCTTCCCCTTCCCCTACCCTTTCCCCCTTCCCAACCTTCCCCTTCCCCTTTTTCCCTTTCCCCTTCTCATCTGCATAACCTTTTCCAGGACTTGAAAAGGGCTGCCTTCGAGAATCCAATCATAAGGAAGGAGAGATTCACTAGATAGGATAGAATGTAGTGATGAAGCAAGTTTCTCTGTAGCTATTCCTTCTCCCCTTTCTAAAGTGACAGAATAGCCAAATAAATTGGCCTCCCCTCCTACTTTTTGGGCTTTCTCCTTCCCCTTCCCTTAAAAGCAAGTGAACAATGGTTATCCAAGCTCTCTCTGTAGATCGTAAGCCCAGAGGTAAGGAGAGCTTCTAGGAGTTATTTTATTGTTTTAAAATTATGTAGTTTGATTATTAATATACAAATATTTCTTAACATCATCTGAAAAGGGAAAGGGAAGAGGAAGGGGAAGGGGAAGCGAGTGAACCGGTTATCACTGTTACTATAAAACAATCTGGTTTCTGGTTTTTTGGCTAAAAAACCGACCCGAACCGAACAAAACCGGTTCGGTCCGGGTTGTATTAATAAAGAATATTATTTTTTGGTTTGGTTGTATTTTTGAGTTAAAACCGAATCGAACCAGACCGTGAACACCCCTACTCATAACTTACATTAATTCACAAAAGTTGCACTAAATAAAAATTTAATGCTATTTTTTTATTACAAAATATTTATTTACGATAAATTATTAGCCATTCCATGTATGTGTATCTTATTTGGGTAAAATTAGGATAAAAAAATTACTATCTTTATGTTTCACTTCGTATCAAAAAATAAAAAATAAATTTATTCAGTTACTAAGAAAACAAGAGAAATAAGAGGAGATAAATTCATATTAAAATGTTATTTTAATTATTATTTTTTTATAATAGGCATGGCCTTATAATCACTGTAATTTGTTGTTGATAGAACCAATTATTACATGACACATGAAACTATGTTGAATGAACTCACTCGTGATACTTACCATAGTACTGTACATGCTACACCAATTTTATTTACTTAAACAATATCAATTATATATATATAAAAAAAAACACAATGATAAAAATATTGCTACACTTTAAATAAACATGATGGTTAAATATTTGAAATTATAAAGTATTATAACATTTTTACGTGAATGAGTGCATTATACTAGGATTATCTAATAATTTATATATTTTTTTAATCAAATTTTCTCATCTCACGTGCTTTTTTTCTATTTTTAGAAAAGGAAGAAGTAAAATAAATGAAAAAAAAAACATAAAATTGATAAAAGGATTACGTTATAAATAATTTTAAAAAACAGGGATTAGGTACTGGTTTCTTAAACTACAAGGACTAATTAATTTTTCCGAATAAACTCTAGACGCGAAATTATGTTTAATCGGAACAAATGAAGGCATTGATTTTTCTGCGATGCAGTCTGACCTCGCCTAAACGTTTCAACGAATGGTTAGTTTCCACGTCAGTAAAACAGAATCCTTGATTTTTTAAGGGATGTGGGAACCTGATGGATGTGGTTGCAGGGGATTATTAGGGTGGCATCTTCTTATCCCCCTTGCATTCCCTAGTTGCGGCGGTGGCTCGGGGATTTTCAAGTACCACATTATTGTGAAGCCTGGTGACGTGGTCCACTGATAATATGCCACATAGTCAGAACCATGTGACAAAAAAAAGCTATAGTTACAAAACTCCAACTGACTGGCTGACCAATTCAAGTTAGAAAAATAGAAGAAGAAACTGACTTGAGTTGATAAAAAGCTTTTAAACTCTTTTATTTTTAAAAAATAAATTATTAAAATGATATTTTTAAAATAAATTAATCTTTACCTGGCTGATCTAGACCTTACCCTAGGTTAGGAGTGGTTTAGGGGTGGTTTAAAAAGTATTTGTTTACGTAGTTAAATCTACTTTTAAAAGAGATTTTCCTTTAAAAAAATAAATTGAATATTTTTAAAATGTATTTTGATGATTTAAAAAAAATACATCATGTGTAATCAAAGACAAGTTTAATATAACTCTATAAAAAACAGCCGTTGGGCCGAGAACTTTTTTTTTTATTAATAAAATAGCGTGACGGCGCATGAAGGGCTATGGGATATGATGAGCAAGTGATTTTCCACGGCGTGGGAGGCCAGGAAACCTGGCGAGACAAGACGACCTCAGAATTATATTATTCCACTAGAAATGGGAATAAATAAATGAAAATTATATTGACAATGGAAGGATCGTGGGGCGACGAAGGATGGGTCAATGTTCTATAAAAAAACACAGAGTTGTCTCCTCTTGCCAGAGAAAGTTGAGATTCCCACCTTTGCTTTGCTTTTGAGTGTACGTTTGAGACTGAAATTATTTTTTAAAATATTTTTATTTAAAAATATATTAAAATAATTTTTTAAAAATTATTTTTAATATCAATACATTAAAATAATTTAAAAATATCAAATAAATATTAATTTTTAAAAAATTAAACCCTTTTAAAAATATTTTTAAAACATAAAAATAGTTTTTTCAGCTCAATTTATTGAAAAGTAAGCGGTAGATGGAGATGGCTGGTTGAAGTTTTCGACTGGAATTTCCAGAACATTGCCACGAAGAAAGTCTTTTTCCTTGCAACTTCCAATAACATTTGAAATCTTGGCAAATTTCAACTCATTTTGTTCTTTAATAGTTTAATTGGAGTAGACTACTTGAGTTCCTCCTCTCTATTTTCAAAAGAGTATTTTTTTTTTATTATCTTTAGCTCACCAACTCCATATTAACAACAACACAAAAAAAATTATAATTGAACGTATAATAGATGACTTAGTAGCAAGAGCTTGAGATTAAAATGTTTACTTTTCCTATGATTTTAGATTTGAGTCATGTAGCTGCTAATATAATTACACTAGAAGTTTACATGGTCGATAACTTCAGAACTTGTAAGATTAGTCGAAGTGTACGCAAGTTAGACAAATATTTATATTAATAAAAAAATTATAATTATAAAAGTATAAGAAAAAATTAACTTGAACCTCTTATGTTTTGAGGACAGTAATATTATTTTTCTATTTTGAAAAGTTAAATTTTACTATTTATATAGTTAGTTTTATTTTATGTAATGAGTAGAAATTTGTCAGCTTGAACACTAAAAAAAAAAAATTTCAAATGTTATAATTTTTCTACTATGATTGATTTAATGTTCAAAATGCCCTTATAATCTTTTCATCTTCTTTTTCTCTCTTCATTATTTTTATTAAAATATAATTTGTAATATTTATAAACAGTAAAATTATATTTTACTATTTATATAATTAATTTTACTTTACATAATGAGTCAGAAATTTACGAACTCGGACACAAAAAAGTCTCGAATGTTATAATTTTTCCACTGTGATTGATTTAATACCCAAAATGCCCTTATAATTTTTGCATCTTCTTTTTCTCTTTGCCGCTATTTTTGCATCCTTTTCTTCCGAGGTCATTTTTTCAAGTTTTTGTTTTTAATTCATGATAAAAATAAATAAACAAATTCAATGAAAATAATCTTCTTCTTCTTCTTCTCTATTATATACCAAGCAATTCCAACCAACAAAATGGTCAACTTAAAATGAAAATAAGTATCTTTGAGTCAATATAACAGTCATTTTATAAGATTCATCAGCCTTCCCAACATGCAAGTACTAAAACACTAGTGTTAAAAGAAACTAACTTTCTGCGAAGCATTTTGTCAAATAGATTGTGTGCATCATTGTTTCCACCATTTTTTTGCACAATACATACCACTCTTGATGATGAATGCATCCTATCTCAACAAGGACCTTAATGGACCAAGACCAGTATTACTATCAGCCATGGATCCGCCCTTTCTTTGAGCATAAAGTACATTTAACAAGGAAGATGACTCAACTAAAAGAAAACAATTCCAGTTGAATACAATATTAAGAACCAACTAAGCGTGTTTGACAGTGTGGTAGCGGTTACTTTTTAAATAGCTTTTCATGCTGAAATACATGTCAATGATGTTTTTTTTATTTTTTTAAAATCATTTTTGATATCAGCACATTAAAACGATCCAAAAAGTACAAACTACATTCAATTTTAACAAAAAAAAAATTCAAAATTTTACAAAATACAACTAGAAACACAGCCCCAAACACTGCATAAATTGACACCCTTTAGGCGGTTTTGGGTAGGTATCATAAGGCGAGAACTTATTGAATTCCTGAGCAGAATAGGCAAAGAGCCTTGTGTCATCGCCAACATTAAAAAGAAAAATCAAAGCAAAAAAAAAATACACAAAAGCATTTGTAAGAGACATGGTGTCCATACATGCTAAAATACCATGACAAGTACAGCATAACAAGAGTGTGGTTGGGGCTTGTTGTTTTATTTTTGCAAGTTTGGTGATGGAGTGTGAAGTGTAAACACTGTAGTCCCACTCATTTGTCAACTACCAGCATATGATTCCCACGCGCCACCACTTCCAGGTTCCGTTCCAGCAACTTTCAGTTCATCCTAGCAGCTCTCGAGAGTCATTTTCGAACCCTGAATGAGTGTTTGTTTATTTTAAATAATTTTCAATTTATTATTATTTTTTATATGAATTATGATGGAATATTGAAGTGGTGGGGTTTTGCGCTGACGTGTCCCAACCCTTGAGGTATGAAGCCACAGTAGATTTAGTTTTTAATATGAAATAAGGTTGGTAATCAATATTATAATTTATAAGAGCGGACAAACACAAATCCAAAAAATTATAATTTGATCTTTATTTAATGAGTATGTATTTATCCACTTGTTTGGTGTGGATAATTTATTCTTGTGTTCTTGTATTTATATATTTATTATAGTCCAAATTCATTACTTGAAAATAATACCACATACATGAAAAAAAAAATTAAAAAAAAAAGAATATTTTATTTAAAAAACCCTAAGCCAATAATATTTGAAAAGTATAAACTTTATTTATTTATAAATTTACCATATATCGACAACATAAAAGCTTCTCCCATGCTCTCGTGTATGCAAAATATTTCAGAAAAATATGATGATTGATTAAAAATTAATTTTTCAAAATTAAAATTGAGATTATAGTTAAAAAAAATGAAGTTTTTAATAGATTTATATTAAAAATAAAATAAAAAAATATCATTTTAATATATTTTAAATTAAATAATTCTTTAAAAAAACATCATGTGTTACCAAACACAAGTTAATGTAACTCTATAAAAACCAGCCGTTGGGCTGATAACCCTTTTTGTTTTATTAAGAAAATAACGTGACGGCGCATGAAAGGCTGTAGCTAAGAACATGATGTGTGCAAGTGATTTTCCACGGTGTGGGAGGCCAAGAAATCTAGCCAGACAAAACGACCTCAAAATTATATTATATTAATAATATTAGAAAGTACGATAATAATCGTTTTTAAATAATTTTTATTTTAAAATAATATTTTTTTATTTTTTAAAAATTATTTTTAACGTAGTATATTAAAATGATTTGAAAACATCAAAAAAATATTAATTTAAATAAAATAAAAATAAATAATTTTTAATTTTTTAAAAAAAAACACTCAAAACACAATGTTAACACATACATCATGCAGGTCTAGTTGTGGAAGGGACTTGTTCCTTTCCACCTCATCAGTTCAAACTCACCGTGCATGCCTGTCACCCCCGGTGCCTTACATGCTCACTGGGTTTGCAGGATATTCATGGGCCGTGGGAATTAGTCGTGGTACGCGCAACTGGCCCGGACACCCACGTAAATCAAAAAAAAAAACCACTTAAATTGATACCGTTTGGTAGGTATCATAAGGCTGGAACTCATTTAATTCCTGAGCATAATAGGCAAAGAGCCTTGTGTCAAGCAATGTTAGGGGGTAGTTTTAAAAATCGATTTTTTTTTATTTATGTTGTAATTAAAATGGATAATGGTAAGAAATGCGGTGATTTAAATTATGGAGAAAAAATATAATTTGACAATCAAATTTTCCTTTTTTTTTTTGATTTATGTGGTGTCCGGGCCAGCTTGCGCGCACCACGACTAATCTCACGGCCCACTGAACATCCTGCAAACCCAGCGAGAGCATGTAAGCACCGCGGGGGTGACAGGCATGCACATGGAGATTTGAACCCTAGTGGGGTGGAAAGGACGTCCTTTCCACCACTAGGCCAAGACCTCAAGTGTGAATTTTCCTTTTCTTATTTCTTTGTGTAGGAGACCAGTATTCATTGTAACTCTATTTATTGAACTAGATCAACCAATCAATTCAAGCTACCTGGTTATTAGATTAAATCTGTATTAACAAAAATTTAAAAATCAGCAGTGTTTCACTCTGACTCTAGTAGATATATTTTACAGTTTACCGAATAATAAAATAATAATTTTTTTTTATAAAATTGAGATAAAATCATCTTTTTAAGGGGATTCATTAAATATTGTAATATTGATTGAGGATAAATTGGCCCACGCATATTTTTTTGACAAGGAGATGATTTTGTTGTAAAGCAAAACGGTTGTATTTTTTTTTTTATTTAGAGCTTTTTTAACTTTTTTTATTATTATTTGGGTGATAAAACTATGCTTATGCCTTTTAGAGCCAAAAAAAATACGTTAAACTTACACACGAGGCTTTTTATATTATCCTTTTTTTTAACAGTTGGATTACCATTAAAATAAATAAATTATAAGCATGATTTCAAGGGTATTTTTGGTTTTTTATTTTATTTTTGGGTTGACCTAGGAGTTGTATAGTAATTGTTTTTAAAATAAATATTTTTTAAAAAAATTGTTGATGCATATGTCAGCGTGTAGCTGTCCTCGTATCATTCAGGCGGCGTGTACAAAACTGTTCAATTACTAAATTCCATCATCCAGTGTGGTGTTAGCATCAGTGCATAATTCTCTTTCTACCACTATGGCGTGTGCTTGTGGTGGAGGCATTGTTGTCCTTCGATAAGCTTTTTTTCCCTCTCTTTTTCCTATTTTGACTTAGAAATTCTCGCAGTCCATCCAAAAAATATTTGTGTCCTTCAATTTATATTTTTATAAGTTTTCACCTTCATTCTTTTAATTACTCTTTGTTTTCCTTTTGATGCCTTTTGAATTTTTTTTTTTCAATTTCATCCATGCAAACTTTATTTAAGTTGATTCTTGTATTCAATTTGGTCCTCATTCTTTTTATTGTTTTTTTATCCTTTTCTTGGTTTATTAATTTTTCAATTTCATCCCTAATTATTTTATTGCATTCATTTTTTATCCAATTTTGGTCCTCTTTTTTATTGCTATTTTTCATTTATCTTTTTTTCAATCTTGTCCCTCAATATCTTATTTTATTTAACTTTTTATTCCACTTGGTCCTTATTCTTTTGATTATTAATTTTCTACCATTTTCTTAATTTATTTTGTTTTTTTTAATTTAGTCCTAATTATTTTTTTCATTTAGTTTTTTTATACCAGATTATGCCCTCATTGTTTGAGTTTAAAATTGTTTTTTTATTGGAAAATTAACTTTGTTATTTTTTTTGTCTACCTTTCTATTGGAAAATCTTAGTCTCATAATATTGGTTCGATTTAAGTTCATTGTTTTTGTTTTTTTAATTAAAAATTAAATTTTTGTCCTCAAATTCATCATTTGACATTTAGGTTATTAGGTCTTGAAGTTCATTATTTGTTCAAAAAACATTTTTGAGTTATCTTGATCTTGTATCCTAAGTAACGAGTTAGTAGAGTTGACTCACCTAGACAATTTTTTTAATTGGTTTTGTTTTTGCAATTTCATCATCTGGCATTATATTATTGGATTTGAGATTTGTGATTTTTTTGCTTTTTTTTTTCTTGTAGGGTTATTCTAGGTGAAGATTAGTCAAGTTAAAAACTATCTTGGTTTCTTTTCAAAAAGTTTTATTTAACTCTGGTCGTTTTTGAAAGTTTAGCTCTTTTTTTCTCGATCTTATATATTGAGTAATAAGTTAGTCGAGTTTCTTTTCTTGACAGGTTATTCTTCGAAATTGATGTTTTGTTTTCATTTTTATTATTTGTCATTAGATTATTGGCCTCGAGCTTTGTGATTTTTTTCTTTTCTTTTTTCGGGTTAACCTAGGTATGAATTAGTCAAGTTAACCATAGTTATCTTGGATTTTTTTCAATATTTTTTTATTTAACTTTGTTCTTTTCTTATAGGTTTTTCTTTTGAAAAAAAATTTCTCGACTTTTTTTTTTTTAAAAAAATTGATTGTTTTTTTAGTTCATTCATTTGATATTAGATTATTGGCCCTTGAGCTTTGTTATTTTTTTGTGAGATTATCACGAGTGCGGATTTGTCAAGATAATACAAGTTAGCTCGAGTTTTTTTCCAACATTTTTTATTGAACTTAAGTCTTTTTTGCTAGGTCTTTATTTTGAGAGTTTTTTTTATCTCAATCTCATATCGCGGATAGTTGGTTAGTTAAATTAACTCGGGTTGACTCAGGTTTTTTCTTTGATGCTATCTTTTAACAATTAATTTTTTTGTTCATTATTTGATATTATGTTATTGAGCCTCGAACTTTATGATTTTTTTTCCTCTTTTTTTTTTTTGCAGGTTTCTCTTAATCAAACATCATAGGTCATGTGTTAATCAAGTTAATCCGAGTTGATTCACGTTATCATTGCCTTGTATGTTAGGAAACATTTAACCCAGTTCATGACGTAGCGCGTGTCACCTATCTAGTATTTTAACAAAAAATAGTTAAACTAACAAACACATACTACTTATTAAAATATACCAACTCATATTTGTTTTTGTAAAATCAAATTATCTCAAGCATAGGATAAACCATAAAAAGACTAAATGTCTCATTCATAATTATATCGATAACATATTCTTCTTTAGATGCTAACTAGTTTAGTGCCACGCTACGTGACGGGTTTACTTTTTATTTTCATAAAATACTATAAAATATTAATAAAAAATATTTTTTTTCAATATTATTAATAATATTTTTTCAATTTATTATTATTATTTATTAATATTATATTATATAAACTAATAATATTAATAATACAAATAATATTATTTTTATATATTATTATTATAATAAAAATAATATATTATAACATAACTGATAATATTTTTAATATTCATACTTAATTATAATAAAAATAATAATATTTATAACACAAATAATACTACTTTTGGTATGAATATTTAGAATTATAATAAAAATAATAATATTTATAGCACAAAGAATTATATTAAGAATTCCAATAATATTTATAACATAAATTATTGTATTAAAAAACTGAAGAATATTTAGAACACAAATTATTTGGGTCCTGACATGGATCCATGCGAATTGAGTCTTAAGGCAGGAACCATTAGACCTGGGTCATGCACAGGACTCATTACCATTGGATCCTGAGACAGGACCGATTAACATTGGTACTAGTACAGAACCCAAGCGAATTGGGTCCTCACGAAGGCTCATTACCATTGGGTCCTAAAAATATAAATTAGTGTTCTTATTATGATTATTGTCATTAATAAATTTGAAATAAAATATTATTACCGGCAAAGAAAAACGATATAGTGGATTTGAAGGATAAAATTATTATTATTGTTGTTGTTGTTATCTGTGCTACAAATATTATTATTTTTATTATAATTGAAGGTATTATTATTAAAAATAATATTATTTGTGTTATAAATATTTTAAAAAATAAATAATAATATTTTTTTAAAATGGTATTAAAAAAATATTTGTGTTTAAAACAACGTGGGTTCAAATTTATTTTTTTTTCTAAGTTTTTATAGTTTTTAATTTTATGTTTGAAATAAAATTGATTTTTTTTCCGAACAATAACAAAGTCTTAGCACCTTTTTTTTTTTAAAAGAAAAGAAAAAACCCTAACCAAATGGATAAAAACATATGAGAATAAACACCATAGTCTAGGATTGAAGCATGTAAATTAATTCCAAAATAAGAATCAATATTTTTAGTGCATGGTGCAATGTTTAACATAGCTAAAAGACACAATACATAGAATAATAATGTATGCTGTTGTATTACACCAACACACCAAACAAATAAAAAAACATTAATACAAAAGCTTCATGATTTAACATATTAAAATGAGCAGGTGCTTCTAAGTTATTTTTAATACAGAAGTAAGCAATAAGATGTATCTTTTTTAGTAATTGTATCAACATATATGTTAGCTTAGGCCTTGCAATCATGTATAACAAAAAATATGCATGTTATTGTCTTTATAAATTGTATAAAGCCAATGTTGTTATATTGGTGGAACAATACCTTTGATTTGATTGAACTACCTATCATTTGTTTCTTTATAGGCCCATGATGAACTGATTGACTTGCTTGTGCTTGGACACATTTTCTTAATGGCTTGCTTGGTTGTGAAATGCTGCAAAAGGATATTTTAAGCCCTGGAGGTATAAGAATAATTTATAATGGACAATTAAAATGTATAGAGCAGCAGTAGATGAATTAAAATAATGTTTTGATTTGGAGTGGAAGAGGAAAAACCTTTGTTGAACATCATCATTAGAATCAAAATGAAGTTTTCTCTTTGTTGTCGCAACCAAACTAACACTGTGTGCCAACTGTATGCAGTTGAAGTGATTGTCAATGGTGTAGTTGAGAGGTTGGATTGTTGCGCAATATTTGTTGGGGTGAGGGGTTGGATGGATTGGAAGTGTAGTGTTTGACACAATAATTGATGCATTGGAAACTGCACTAACATTTTATGTTTGAGGCTGTTCTTGCTGCACGTGTACTTGTTCAATTGGCATATCATCGGATACATTTGTTGTTACAACATCACAACGGTTTGTAGTTGATCAAAATGCTTCAAAGCGTAAGCTTGCTTGTCATGGGTGGTGCAATAATCGAGGGGTCATTAAAGCCCCTATCATAAACACAGTGATGTGTTAAGAATCCAAAAAAGTTTTCTACAACTTTACCAACCATGAGAAAGTTCGTAACATCATTTTCATCAGTGATAAACAATCAAGGCGAAACCTACATAAATTGTAAAAAAAGGTGTATGACACGACCAAAAGATTGATTTTCTCTAAGTGCAGGAGTATCGAAGTAAATAAACCCGGCAAGACCGGGGTCGAACCACAGAGAGGTTAATTGTATAAATTATAAATAACAAGACGACAACAACAAGAACAACAACAACAAGAACAACAAGAACAACAATAATAACAGTAATAGTAACAGTACTAGTAACAGTAATAGTAATAGTAATAGTAATAGTAATAGTAATAATAATAATACTCAGTACGTGGCGTTGTTATACCTGAGAATGATCTAAAAGATCGGGTCACAGGTTTCCAACCTATATACTGAGTTTATGAAAATATCAAAGAGATATATTATATAATATAAACAGAATGTAAATAATAATAATAATCGTAATAGTAATAATATTAATAGTAACAATAATAGTAATAGTAATGGTAGTAGTAGTAATAATAATAATAATAAAAAGAAGAGGAGGAAGAAATTAATGAGAACTTTGAGATGGAAGATTAATGTAAGGATTAAACAATGATAAAAACAAATGTCAAGGTTAGAGGATCCACCAATGGTATTTCAAACAAGTATAGTATAAACTCTTATTACTCAATTTGGAAACCACACATGAAGGAGGTTCCAATCGGATGATTTGTCATTAATAGCTCATTATAAATTATTAACATGATCATATTAATTATCTTATTTACATAACACCAAACTTTTAAATATTATCAGGAATTCATGATATTAACTGATGTTAACAACAAATCAAGTTCCTTTCATACCCCAGGTGTAGGTAATACCATACGGTTGGGCTATGAGAGTGCCAAGCATTTGTTGTACCAAGTGTTATACAACACAAATCTAGATTAACCATTTAACAAGCAAGGTATTAAGAATTAGTAAGATAAAAAGATAAGACATGTTAATATTAAACATTAAGGTCCATGTTGAGTTTACACTATACTTATTCTTACACCATTAGTGTAACCTTTTCACCTTGACATAATAAACTTAGCTAAACATAATGAGAAGAGAAACATAAATAAACAAAACAAGAACATAAAGAAAATACAAGTTAACTAAGTAAAGGAAAGGAAATGAAAAGCATAAACAAGATATTAATGAAAGCAAAACTTAAGAATTAAAAAAAATAAAAAGAGAGAAATAAAGAGCATGAACTTGATCTGAACAACCAAGCTCCCAAATACATGGCAAATGCCTCCTTTTATAGGCCAAAATTCGGAATTATTGATTTGATGACTAATTGTTGAGTGGGTGGCCAACTTTTGACTTTGTGAAAATCCTTATCTTCTTGTCTGAATAAAACAAAATCTAGCATCAACTGGGTCCACTTGAAACATGAAAGTTGTAGGAAATTGATTCAGCTTTCCAGGAAAAAATGGAGGTGATTTGGACTTCTAGAACTCCATATAGGGCCAAACACTGAATAGTTTGGGCTGCAGGACAGATTCAGACTTCTTCCCTTGTTGCTATAATTTGGACTTGCAAACGGCCTTTTAGATCTTGATGAAAACATGAAAGTTGTAGGCTATGTCTTACAAATTGTGTAAAACATTTGAGATTTTGGACATCTAGAACTCGATATATGACCCAATTACCGAACATGTTCCAGTTTGGACTGCACCAACATCTCTTTTCTAAGTTTGGCCCTTTCTTTGTCCTTTCAATTTCCATACTTGAACTCATCAATCAATCCTTTGATTTATGTGATAGGCATGCATTTAAGATGAACATTTACCATATATTAAGGCATTTTATAGTATTAGACTTTTTATTATAAAACATGCTTTAGTTAAGGAGTTATTGATACTTTAAGTGCAAAATGATGATATAAAACTTTGATAAATATGCACTTTTAAGTACTAATCAGTTTAAAACATGGAACACTGTTCGATAATTGGGTCATATATCGAGTTCTAGATGTCCAAATGATCTCAAATGTTTACACAAATTTGGTAAGACATAGGCCTACAACTTTCATGTTTTCATCAAGATCTAAGAAGGCCGTTTGCAAGTCCAAATTATAGCAACAAGGGAGAAGTCTGAATCTGTCCTGCAGCCCAAATACTATTAAGTGTTTGGCCCATATATGGAGTTCTAAAAGTCCAAATCACCTCCATTTTTTTCTCCTGGAAAGCTGAATCAATTTCCTATAACTTTCATGTTTTCAAGTGGACCCAGTTTTGATGCTAGAATTTTTGTTTTATTGAGACAAGAAGATAAGGATTTTCACAAAGTCAAGAGTTGGCCACCCACTCAATAATTAGTCATCAAATCAATAATTCCGAATTTTGGCCTATAAAAGGAGGCATTTGCCATGTATTTGGGAGCTTGGTTGTTCAGATCAAGTTCATGCTCTTTATTTCTCTCTTTATATTTTTTGTAATTTTTAAGTTTTGCTTTCATTAATATCTTGTTTATGCTTTTCATTTCCTTTCCTTTACTTAGTTAACTTGTATTTTCTTTATGTTCTTGTTTTGTTTATTTATGTTTCTCTTCTTCATTATGTTTAGCTAAGTTTATTATGTCAAGGTGAAAAGGGTACACTAATGGTGTAAGAATAAGTATGGTATAAACTCAACATGGACCTTAATGTTTAATATTAACATGTCTTATCTTTTTATCTTACTAATTCTTAATACCTTGCTTGTTAAATGGTTAATCTAGATTTGTGTTGTATAACACCTGGTACAACAAATGCTTGGCACTCTCATAGCCCAACCATATGATATTACCTACACCTGGGGTATGAAAGGAACTTGATTTGTTGTTAACATCAGTTAATATCATGAATTCCTGATAATATTTAAAAGTTTGGTGTTATGTAAATAAGATAATTAATATGATCATGTTAATAATTTATAATGAGCTATTAATGAGAAATCATCCGATTGGAACCTCCTTTGTGTGTGGTTTCCACTTGAATAATAAGAGTTTATACTATACTTGTTTGAAATACCATTAGTGGATCCTCTAACCTTGACATTTGTTTTTATCATTGTTTAATCCTTACATTAATCTTCCATCTCAAAGTTCTCATTAATTTCTTCTTCCTCTTTTTTTTTTTATTATTATTATTATTACTACTACTACCATTACTATTACTATTATTACTATTATTATTATTATTATTATCATAAAATCAATATATAGGCTGGAAACCTGTGACCTGATCTTTTAGATCATTCTCAGGTATAACAACGCCACGTACTGAGTATTATTATTATTATTAGTACTACTACTACTACTACTACTATTACTATTACTATTACTAGTGTTGTTGTTGTTGTTGTTGTTGTTGTTGTTGTCGTCTTGTTATTTATAATTTATACAATTAACCTCTACGTGGTTCGATCCCGGTCTTGCCGGGTTATTTATTACTTCGACACTCCTGCACTTGGGAGAAGACATCAATCTTTTGGTCGTGTCATTATTATTGTTGTTGTTGTTGTTGTTGTTGTCGTTGTTATTTATAATTTATACAATTAACCTCTACGTGGTTCGATCCCGGTCTTGCCGGGTTATTTATTACTTCGACACTCCTGCACTTGGGAGAAGACATCAATCTTTTGGTCGTGTCATTATTATTGTTGTTGTTGTTGTTGTTGTTGTCTTGTTATTTATAATTTATACAATTAACCTCTTTGTGGTTCGATCCCGGTCTTGCCGGGTTATTTATTACTTCGACACTCCTGCACTTGGGAGAAGACATCAATCTTTTGGTCGTGTCAGTACCACTATCCATTAAAAATGTCAAAATAACCAATGGATGGATGACATGTAAATCTCATATTATGTTATAGTGTATGCACAAATATATTTAAATTTCTATGCATGATAAACAATGTATGAAATTTAGTTTTTTAAAAAACAAAAAGCTAAAAAAGAAAGTATATCAAGAAAGATATTGAACCTTGTGCTCATATGGGTCCATGCAAAGGATTTCTCTAATTGTCTTTCTGTTTTCATGAACCTGGTCTTCTAATTTCAAAACAGCATTGTAGGATAAAGGAAGATGGTACACCTCAATAGGCCGTTGACCGAAGTTGTCAAGATAGAATTGACATGCAATTAAATGAGCATAAAGAAAATGAACAGATAACAATTATTAGAGGTTGAATATAACTGAAGAATAAGAAAGAAACTCACTGTTGATGATAAGGCAACACCTCTAGTATATCAGGGTTAATGTACCATATTGAAGCAGTTGTCCCATTTAAATTAGGCTGACTTGACACATGAAAAATTTGGAATTGGAATAAGATGCATAATTAAGAAAATATATTCTAAAAATAAGGACAAATGAAAAAGCAGTAGGAATTTTAAGATGACATTTAAACCTCAGTATTATGTTACACGAAAGCTCGCAAAAGCCATTATAATTGGCGAATTCAGTGTTTGGAGAGCAGAATCATCAAAATACCCTTGCTATCACCCTTTATAGTTATGGACATCTCATCACCCCTTTAATAAAGATTGGGAAAAACATGTTAAAAAGGAACATTGAGAAAAAAACGTATTCAGTTTTTTTATTGAACCTTTTATTATCAAGTACAAATTCACTCTTGTCCTCTAATGTTTGGTCGTGAATGAAGACTTGCTCAAGTGGCTGAATAGTTTTGAGTCTTCCAAGAACATCTAAATAAAAAAAAATTAAGTGTAGAGGTTAGTTTTAAATAAATGGATATGCATCAACAATAAACAACAAACTAAAACCATGTAGAGGTTACATATAATATGAAAGCAACATTGTTATACATGTGAGCACTCTTGAACCCTTTCCTAGAGAGAGAACATGTGCAAAGTTAATGAACCTGAAGTAATATCTTGACACGGTAGGGGTGAGAGGATCAATGGCTTTAGTTTTGACGATAGACTTAAGTTCGACTACCACGTCGTTCTTAATAACTATATTTGTTGATCCATTTTCATAGGTGTAAACCCCCCCCAAACCTCATAGTAGAGACCTTTAACTATTGTCTCAATGATATGGGAAACATCTCTTGTCTTTGATAATCCTTGAATAGCTCCACTCTTTCAAAAATAGTGGTGATTTAATGCAGATAGAGATAAAAGTGCAAAGAAAATTGAAGTTGAAATAGATGATTGAATTTATGTTATGAAAAAGAACTAAACATGAAGTGGAAAAAAGAAGAAGCATGAATCAATATAAAATAAACTACAAAGTAAACATTTAGTTTGAATGTTTATAACACTTGCCAAAAAAATGAAAAAAAATATATATGCTAATTTATTTTCCATTCTCTAATAAATAAATCAAAGAAATATATGTTAACAGGAAGGTAAAAAAAATTAATCTTACTTGATTGTCAATGAAAAGACAATTAAAACTTTTGACTTTTTTGAAAATTTACAATCCATATATGACAAACTCGTGCTCTCATCAATGGATAAAAGATATACTTTTGATATCTTTAATCAATACAACCAAGACCATATACAAAAAAATGTTAGGTTCATAATAGGAGAACAGAACTTAAAGAACCATGTATGAGATAAGAAAAAACAATAAATTAAGAATGCAAAATTAGAAATGGTATACCAAAGATCATAAACATGTATGGAATGTGCTGACCAAAATTTAAAATATACATAACAAATAAAACCATCGCCTATCAACCTGGCAAATCAAGACGAAGACAAACCAATGCAAAATAGAAAAAAGATAATGACAGGGTAACAAAGCTATGAACATAAAGGTCCTCCTTGTCAGAATAAAAGACATAAATAGTAAGTAAAGGTCAAGAACCACATACAACTTAAAATCCACTAATTCTACTAGAATAAAGAACAAAAAATATTGTAAAGCTTTATATAACATGCATCCCAAATCACACCGAATCTGTTAGAGAAAATATAAAACATGCATACTGCAGAAAAAATATCATACAATAAGAAAAGTCATCTAACAGCTGAACTGGTTTGACATAGCAAGAAAAAAACGCCCCAATATCTTACTAACTACATGACAAAGCAGGGGAAAAAAAAACAAATATCATAAGAAACAACAAACTTATCCCACAACCTTACCAAAAATGACACCACATGGAACAAACGCAGACCTATAACAAATCAAGATATTGTAGCAAAAATAATCATACAATATCAAATCCACAATTGCCCACGACATGGCAATTAACAGAGACTTCGAATTCTCAAACAATGACTATGCGAGGACATAACAACTAGATTGTGCATTAACGCAATTCGTTGCACACAAACCAACTCTTCCAGTAAATAGACGACCAACTACACTTGCTTATAGTTATGCCATAGCAACTGTTCACTACCAAGATACCCAAAAGAGATGCTTACAAAATCAAGCCGAACATTCCAGCACAACATCTTCAAGCCACGTGAAAGAAAGCCTCCATTACGAAGGCATCAAAGAGTAATATTTTTAATACAAACAATAATTTTTAATTATAATAGTACTAATTATAATAAAAATAATAATATTTTTAATACAAATGATAATATTTTTAATATTCATACTACTAATTATAATAACAATAATAATATTTATAACACAAATAATACTATTTTTTATATGAATATTTATAATTATAATAAAAATAATATTATCTATAACACAAATAATTATATTAAGAGTTGCAAGAATATTTATAATACAAATTATTTGGGTCGTGGCAAAGACCTAAGGGAATTGGGTCATGAGACAGGACCCATTAGATTTGGGTATTGCGTAAAACCAAAGGTGGTTGGGGGATGGGTCCATGGTCGGACCAAAGAGGGCTGGGCTTGGGTCGTATCTGGACCCAAGAGGGCTGGGCTTTGGGTCATGTCCAGACCCAAGGGGGTTGGGTCCATGTCCAAACCTAGGGGGTTGGGTCCTTGACTAGTCCAAAAAGGGTTGGGGTTTGGGTCTGTGGCTTGACCCAAAGGGGTTGGGCTTAGAGGTGAGCAAAAAAACCAAGAAACCAAGAAAACCGAGAAAAAAAAAATCGAAAAAAAAAACCCGACTAAACCGATTAAAATTTTGAAAAAACCGACTGGTTCGGTATCGGTTTTAGGCTTATAAAACCGAACTGAAAAAATAACCGGAAAAAACCCGAGCCAAACCGGAAAAAACCGAGCCAAAACCGGAAAAAAAAGCCAAAATCGAAAAACCAAGCCAAACCGGAAAAAACCGAACCGAACCGAAACCGGCCGGTTCGAATCGGTTTTGGTTTTTTTTTAAATTCGATTTGGTTACTTTTTTTTTTATAAAAACCGAACCGAACCGGTTTTGCTCACCTCTAGTTGGGCTTAGGGCTGTGTCCGGACCTAAAAGGGATGGGTCCGTGTCTGGATCAAAGAGGGGCTGCGTCCCTGTTTGAACCTAAGTGGGCTGGGTCGTCGTTCGGACCCGAGGGTTGGGTGGATACCCATTCCCATAGGGGTGGGGCCCTTGATCGGACAAAACAGGCTTGGGGGTTGGGTCCTTGCCTGGACCCAAGCGGGGTTGGGGCATGGGTATGTCATTACCCAGACCTAAGGGGGGCTGGACGTTATGTCTAGTTGTACGCCCTAGGCATGTCAACCCCAGAGCCACATATGCGCTTGAGTCTGCCTTGCGCACAACAAAGGTAACCTAAGTGACAGGTGTCGCCTCGTGGGGCGTAGGACCCAAACAAATTGGGTCCTAATGAAAGCCCATTACCATTGGGTCTTGACGCAAGACCCATTTGAAGCGTAAAAATATAAATTATTATTTTTATTATCATTGTTATCATTAAAATTTAAAATAAAATATTTTTACCACCAAAGAAAAATCATATAGAAGATTTGAAGGATAAAATTAAAAATTATTATTATTATCATTTGTGTCATAAATATTGTTATTTTTATTATAATTGAAGGTATTAATATTAAAAATACTATTATTTATGTTATAAATATTACTATTTCTATTATAGTTCAAAGCATTAATATAAAAAAATATTATTATTTGTGGTACACATTTTTATTTTTATTATAATTGAAAATAATAACATTTATTTTTATTGTAGTTCAAAGTATTAATACAAAAAATATTATTATTTGTGGTACAAAGATTATTATTTTTATTATCATTGAAAGTATTAATACTAAAAATAGTATTATTTGCGGTATAAATATTATTATTTGCGGTTCAAATGTTTTTTTTTTTATTATTATAATTGAAAGTATTAATATTAAAAATATTATTATTTGTGTTCTTAATATTATGATTTTTATTATAATTCAAAGTATTAATATATCAACAATACTATTATTTGGGATATAAATAGTATCATTTTTATTACAATTAAACTAATAGTATTTAGAACATAAATTATAATATGTTTGATATTAATACTTTCAACTATAATAAAATAATAATAATATTTATAAGAGAAATAATTATATTTAGAAACTCAAGACTCAATAGCCCTGGGCACAGGGCAAGCCAGCTCCAGCGCCACGTCGGGTCTAAGTCAGTGCATAAGCAAGGCAGCCCAAGCGCTAGGTCTCGCCACGTGACGTGTGGGTCTGGCAGCGCGCCCTGGGCAAGGCAGCCCAAATGCCAGGTGTTCCTATATGGGGGCGCAGGCCTGGCTCATGCCCAGGGCAATGGCAAGCCAACCCTAGTGCCACATGGCGCTTGGGTCTGGTTGTGCACCCCAGGTAAAGGCAAGTCAACCCTAGGGCCACGTGGTGCTCGGGTTTGGTTGTACACCCTGGGCAAGGTAGGCCCAGCTTCACGTGGCACGCGAGTTTGACCCAGTGCAAGGGCAGACAGCTTAAGCGCTAGGTGTCCCCACGTGGGGGCGCGGGCCTAGCTCATGCCCAGGGCAAGGGCAAGCCAGCCTCAGCGCCACGTGGCGCTCAAGTGCGTAAGAACATGTCAGCCCAAGCGCCAGGTGTCTTCATGTGGGGGCGCAGCCCTGGCTGACGCCTAGGGAAACCCCACCAAAACTTGAAGTGGCAATTTTCTTTCCAATCATTTCTTCAATGCCAAATATATTACAGTAAAAGGACAACTTCATCCCTCCCTCATTGCCCTTGCAATTCTTTGTGGCAAGGGTTGAGTTGCCATTATATTGTTCTAATCCATAGTACTTTGAGTTTAGATAAAAAGTAAATAGGGCACTCAACCTTTTTAGTATATTATATAATATTTGTTTTATTAACATTTACTACATTGATATCAAATATTTGATAAAGGTGAATATTTACAAGTAAATTCTCACTTTAGATAATTTTTCATAGGTTTGGGTTTTTTAATTCAAAATTTCTTTATTGCATATATTTTTAACACATATCACATGATTTAACAAAACTGGATGAAAAGAAAATAATCCTTAACGAGATAAAAAAAGGTAGAATTCATATTTTTTTTATAAACTTAAATCTTTTAAAATAAAATAAAAAAAGAATAAAACATCTCGTTTTTATCAGCTAAATACATAGATCTTTTAACTAACGTAAATGAAGAAAAGAACATAAATTATAATACATATAGTTATTGAATAACATAATCTATAATTTTTATTTATAAAAAGCATAATCCATAAGAGTTAAAAAATAGAAAAGAAATGATATGTATGTTTTTACGGTCTAATCTTGTTTTCTAAAAATAATTTTTTTATTTTAAATTATTTTTATATCATTTTAATATACTAATATCAAAAATAAATTTTAAAAAAATAATAAAAAATAGATTATTCTAATATATTTCGAATTTTTTTTTCTTATAAATATTTTAAAATAATATATTTTTTATTTTTTTAAAATTATTTTTAACATTATTATATTACAATAATTTAAAAATATATGAAATAATTTTAAACAATTTGTTTTTTGAAATTTAGAGAACACAGTTCAAAACAGGATCTATGTATGTACATTTCTTTCGTTAACCAGAAACACTGGACTCGTTTTCCAATCTGGGCCTACCCACGCCTATAAATATATAGACACGCCCATGGTCTCCCTGTCGTCCTCTCCTTGTCCGCTCGCAAGCTGCGTAACTATCAAGCGAAGTTGACACTAGCTATAGCTAAAGCAAACCCTAAACAATGGCGGAGCCAAAAACCAAATACGATCGCCAACTGAGGTACTACTTTCTACTTATCTTCACTTCAAGCTTCAATTTCCCCTTAAATTTTTATTTTTGAAATTGTGTTTAGGATATGGGGTGAGCAAGGGCAGACTGCCCTAGAAAAAGCCAGCATTTGTTTGCTTAATTGCGGTCCTACCGGTTCCGAGACACTGAAAAATCTTGTACTTGGTGGAGTTGGATCCATCACTGTGATTGATGGGTCTAAAGTTGAACTGGGTGACCTTGGAAATAATTTCATGGGTATACTTTCTTTTTCTTTATTTCTTTCTTTCTTGTCGTGCTTTGCTTTGCTTTCTCTTATTTGTGATGGTGGTTGGTAGTGGATGAATCATGTGTTGGGCAATCCAAGGCGAAATGTGTGTGCACGTTTCTTCAAGAGTTGAATGATGCTGTTAAAGCCAAGTTCATAGAAGAGTATCCTGAGGCATTGGTTGACTCTAATCCCTCCTTCTTTTCGCAGTTTACGCTTGTTGTAGCTACTCAGGTATTGAATTTTGATGTCTATAGTAGGGTAATTGTGCATTCTTGATGGAATACCGTGCTATAGGATATTGAGCTTGCTCTTGTCGCTATGATTGTATGTTCGTGTTACTTTGTTTTGGATATAAAATAAATATGCTGATGTTTGCGTGTGGTTTTGTAAAGTGGTGATGATATCCTAATGATGGGATTTTTGCCCCATTTTTGCTCTTTTTTTTAAAAAAAAAAAATCTTGCATAGTCTTTCCTCATTGTCTCAGCATCAGAAAACAAATTACATGTATGTCATGATTGAAAATTCTGATTTGCCATTTCTCAAGACAGTTTTCTGTTATCTTAATTCTTTCTGTGCCATGACTTTGATGGATGATTTCTGATATCACTTGCAGTTGGCTGAAGACTCTATGGTGAAGCTTGATAAAATCTGCAGGGAGGCAAATGTTTTGTTAATTTTTGCACGCTCCTATGGCCTTACTGGGTTTGTCAGAAATAGTGTGAAGGTGATTTTTTTTGTTCCTTCATCATGATTGAAATTGCTCAAACCATCTTGACCTTCCAGAAACTGAGGATTAAATTGCATTGAGGCACTGAATGGATGACCTACTCGGTTACTTTGTGGCTACATCATTAGTTAATTTTCTCTGATTCAATGTTTTGGACATTTCCATCTCTTTCATAAGTTGATGGCAAAAGAGTCCTGGAATTCTCTCTAGGGAGTTGTGTAGGGGAAGGGAAAGCTGGTGAGCCAAAATTGGAAGAATATAAAAACTGAAATGGGCATCAGTTGGAACAATTTTTAGCATATCAACTATCAAGTCTGGAAATTGCTTTCCATGTATCTAGGTGTTCCAGAATTGAATTTTCATTTTCTGAGGCAGGAACATGCAGTGATTGAATCAAAGCCTGATCATTTCTTGGATGACCTACGGTTAAATAACCCATGGCCTGAGCTCAAAAGGTACATATAGCTTTGTCTTTGAATCTATTTTTACTTGATATTTTGGAATGCACATGTATATCTTATACCAGTAGACTACTGCTCACTCTAGTGAACTGAAGAAATTTATTACTCCCTCTGTCCCATTCTATTAGTCTACTATTGGATTTCCAACTATTAATTAAACAGCATTTACTGCTCTCTCTACTGTGCATATGCTAAAAAATAACTCTTCCTTGGAAAATGTAGAATTCCATATAATTTGAAATGTAGATGTAAATCCTCAAAAAATCGAGGATAAGATAGGAAAATAATATTTTTTTGTGTACTTATTTAGAAAGTGCACAAATATTATGGGACAACTTTTAAAAGGAGGCAAGATAGGAAAATAATATTTTTTACATGTACTTTATTTAGAAAGCAGACAAATATTAGGGGACATCTCTAAAAAAGAGACATGGACAAACAAAGTGGGATGAAGTATCTTTCTTCCCAGTCTCACTTTATGTTGTACCTAGAGAACATGCTCCCATTTGTAATAAACATTCTTCGTTTTTTGGTTGGAGCTTAAAGTATACATGCTATATTCTACTTAAGTTCTTATGTGATATTTACATATGATAGGTTTGCAGAAAGTATTGATTTAAAGGTGGCAGATCCTGTTGTCCATAAGCACACACCTTATGTTGTCATTCTTGTAAAGATGGCTGAGGAGTGGGCCAAAGCTCATGGTGGTGCCCTGCCATCAACTAGGGATGAGAAGAAAGAATTCAAGGTTTACAATTTAGTTTACAAGTCTACCTGTAACACTCTCTTCCTATTTCTGTCTGTTAATGCCATTTACTTTGGGGTTTGAATCTCTTAGGAGCTCTTAAAAGCAGGAATGGTTGCAATTGATGAAGACAACTATAAAGAAGCTATTGAGGCCTCCTTTAAAGTCTTTGCTTCTCGAGGAATCAGTGAGTATAAAGCATTTAGAAGAATGGATTTGAAATTTTTGGAGAATGATATTCCTGTAGAAACTTGTTGGTTATTGATAGAAGTAGAGCATTTTTGTTATGCTCACTTGTTCATTCTTCATATTAGGTAAAGCATAAATGTCTAGTAGAAGAATTTTACATTTTACCATAAAGGAAAGAAAAAGGTTGCATGCACACTTGTGTTGCTTGGAGGATCAGCAGTTGGTCATATATTTCCATGAAACTCATCTGTTCTACCCTGTAGGATGGATGCTTGCCTTATATAACAGAATGAGTTAACAAGAAATTATCTGTCACGTTGCCCCCTTATCCTCATAATTGATTCAGTTTTCTTGCACTTTTTTTTTATCGTGACTGATTCTGTATTAATCTAACACAGTCAATATGCAAGTAGCTTTTTAATCTATTTCCATGGGGATCATTTTGGCATTGAAATAAATATGATGTTTGTGGTGGACATTAAGAATATAACTGTAAAAGGAAAAAAAAAAAGGAAAGAAAGGAAAAATAGAAAAAATATTAACAATATTGTTTAGTTCCTTGTGAATGGTGGCTTTGTTCTCTCTAATGTTGCTCTCTCCGTTTTTGGTATCTTAGGTTCTGATCTGCTGCAGATAATCCATGACGCTGCAGTGAAGTTGATTCTAATTCATCCGACTTTTGGGTGATGGTTGCTGCATTGAAGGTTAGGCATTACAATCTGACTTTGATCTTTGATGTCATAGCTCACACTTGTTTTCCAATTGTCAACTGACAGTGGTTAAGTGCAATTCACCTGTATTGCAGTCTGTAGAAATGATGCTTTTAGGATTATATCATGAATGGATTGACAAGCTTGTTGTGGACTTTAGGGAAAATGAAATTGGCCAAATGTGGTATAATTTTACTATTGGAAAAATTTAGATCACTAATCTTTGTTTCTTTGGAAGCTCGTTATCTTTGAGGGAGCATCATGTTTATATTATTTCTAAACTATTAGTTTGGACAAAAGTCTGGGGTAAACTCTGGATGTCTAGAAGTTATGCCTACTCTTTAGAGGTTCTTTGCAATCATTTGATCAGGCACTATGCATGGAGGTTGCTCATGAATTTTCACTTTAGAAAGAAAGTAATAGGACTATTAGAGGTTTGGTTTCATGGTAGATGGGCTTGCCATAGATTCTTTCTTCTCAGTCTTTGTGCACAAGTTCTGAAGGGGTGGACAATTTTTTTCAAGCTTTAATGTGCATCATACATCCATCTCACTTTCTTGTCTTCTTTCTCCACTTTTTCAGTGTCCAATTGGAGTCTGTGAGACACGTTCTCCTATTATGTATGGATAGGATCTAGTTTGATGATAACATTAAGATCTATCACACTCCATGCTTGAGATTTGATTTCTTGAAGTGGGCCTTCACATTCTTAGGAGTTCATTGCGAATGAAGGTGGAGGGGAGGCGCCTCTTGAAGGTTCAATACCAGATATGACATCTTCAACTGAGTTAGTGACTAAGCCTATCTGGGTTGATTATCTTTCATAGCAGTTTAAATTATGAAAACAAAAGGAAGATATAAATGGAATATCAACTCTTTTGCAGGCTTTATGTAAATTTGCAGAAGATCTACCTAGCAAAAGCAGAGGCTGATTTTCTTGTTATTCAGCAAAGAGTTAAGAGTATTTTGAAGAGAATTGGTAGAGATCCAGATAGCATCTCAAAGGCAATGATTAAAAGCTTCTGTAAAAATGCAAGAAAACTAAAGGTAAGTTCATATGTTATGTTTTATTTTCTGTTTGTCAGTAATTGATTGTGTGCATCTCCTCTTGAGGTGACTGCTTATCTTTCAGATATTTGTTTGTCAAACTACCTACGCCGAAGTGCCTTTATCCTTACATTATGATTCATGATTATTAAGCTAACTAAAATGTTATGTTTCTCTCTCTTATCAGAATAAACATGTTCACCATTAACTACCCATTTATATTCAACTAATTTCGAGGAATTGTTGAAGTGATAGCATATGGACTCTCACCTATGCGTTATTGTTGAGTTATGTAACTTTTGGAATGTTACCCAGTTAGACAATTCAGTTGAGATCACTGGAAAAACATATCTTTTTCGTGTCCCAAAAACGTCCTCTTCTAAACATGCAACTATGTCATTATAACATAATAGAGGCTTGATATTGTTCCTCTTTGAGATGGATTATATTGTTCTTAGATAAGATGTGTTTGTGAGCATTTTAAAACTCTTCTTTGTAGGTTTGCAGGTATCGACTTATTGAAGATGAGTTCAGCAATCCTGCAGTACCAGAGGTACAGAAGTATTTAACTGATGAGGAATACAGGTGAGGTTCACCTTATGGTTTACAATTCAGATAGCATTGTCTTGCAACAATCCTGTTTCCCTGGTATGAGAAGATTTTTGAGAATGATGCTCTGATTAATTTCTGTCTTGTACATCTATATAATATGTAGGGAAGCATTAAAATGAGATTTCAAAAATATAAACAATATCCTTATAACTGTTATCAAAACTATCTCCTGTATTCAAGGAAAATATTATGTTGGTGGCACTTTATAGGATATGCCGTACTTTATAGGATATGCGTACTTTATAGGATATGCCGTATAATAAATGGTGATAATTTTTCATAGAAAAATGCCGAGTTTGTGTTACGAAAACAGTAACATATTAGTCATAATAATCTCTTTTTGTTTGATTGTTTTTAATTATTTTTTTTTGAGTTCATGAAATTTATTTTTCTCACAAATTCATGTCATTCTTGATAAAAAAAATTTTTTATCAATAAATAATAATTTTGTACAGTTATTTTATTTTGTCTAAAATTTGTTTATTATTGTTTCTGTTGTAGTTGTCGTCAAACCACAAATTACTGGTAGTATTTTGTGTAAAGAAATCTAATGATAAACAAGTTTTGTTTACAAATTACAATAATGATTAGAAAGACAGAATAGTTTGAAAGATTTGAGGAGAATAAAATGGTGGTATGTGTTTTGTTGATAAAGTTTGTTTTCTATTAAATTACCTTTTATTTGAAGAGCCATGTGCTAAAAAACACAAAGTACCTAGCACAAAAGCTTGTGGTCTTTTAATGCCGGATGCCCTGAACATAGACGGAAAGTTATTTAATGTAAAATCACAGTTGTGTTGCAGCAGTTAAAGCATCAATTCACGTTTCTCAGCAAAACACATGAATTGGGCAGAATTCACATGCATTATTCACTCCAAACATAACAATTGTTGGAATCCCATATTATGGGAAATCTGATTCACCAACTATCTTGGAGAATTTCAATATGGATCACAACTGCTATGTATTTTTTTTTAATTAAAAGAATAATTTTTTGCCTGAGTTTTACATCAGAACACAAATGAACTGTATATTAGACTAGCTGAGAGTAATTTGTTTGGCTCATAACCTTTTATTTTCTTTGAACTTGAGTTGCAGTGTTGCCATGGGGTTTTACATCCTGCTTCGAGCTGTTGACCGCTTTTCTGCTAATTATAATAGTTTCCCTGGGCAATTTGAAGGGTAACATATGAGAATACTTCCTGCTAATCGTTTTCCAAAAAGCCATTGTATTCTTCAACTAAACTGAGATCTGCTCTAACATTGGTGTCATGTAGGGAAATGGACGAGGATATATCTCGATTGAAAACTGCAGTTATTGGTCTACTTAACGACTTGGGTTGCAATGGCTCAACTGTAACTGAGGACCTTATCAGTGAAATGTGCCGGTTTGGTGCTTCTGAACTTCATGCAGTTGCTGCCTTTATTGGGGGAATTGCATCACAAGAAGTGATCAAGGTGCTATATATATCTATCCCTAGTACACAATGTGCTTTTATCTTTGCCAATATAATGTCACGTTTAAGTTTTCTTTATCAAAATTGTGTTATAAGAATACCTCCATGATATCACAAATTTTGATCTTCTTCACAGCTCATAACAAAACAATTTGTTCCCATGGTGGGAACTTTCATATTCAACGGCATTGATCAGAAGTCTCAACTATTGGCACTGTAGAATGCTTCGAAGGAACAGGCAAGCTCTTGCCCTTCCCCTTAGCGCAACAATCAAAATTTCTGTTAAGACTTGTACTAACTCCTTTTTGGTTTCTAATTGCAGGCCAACATTTCACAGGATACGATGGAGCAGTAGACCTTTTGCAGGTAAAGAGCTTTATTACATCATTTAGTGGAAGCAGTCTATACATTGTCGAGAGACGTGTGGGGATGCAGATGCAGAGAGTTCTGGTGATATTCAAGTTGTGTGACATTATTGATGTATAACTTGGCTTAGAAAGAAAGTGAAAATGGTAGAAAAGAAAATGAAAGGTCATAGGTAAAGCTCTCACCTTTGCTTGGCCAAAGAGGGCAACAGTGGTAACGTGATTGATGAGTGGCTTTCATTTAAAACAAGGGTAATCCGTTCTCTCTGCCTTACCCTTCACAACTTTTTTTGTGTTGACTTCTGTAAGAGATGCCTCGATGCACGCCTCCACTGATCAGGCTTGTTCCAGCACACTGCTTAAATAGTAATTCGTACCAAAATCCACTTTGCTAAGATTAAAGTTATTGGAGAGTTTTAATTTGAATGATGCCAGGGAGGAGAATATCTTAGGCTCTTTTCAATAACATAAAAGCATTTTACCTTTTCTTTTTCAGTTTTCTTCTCATTTTCTAGTTTCTATATTCCAATGGAAAATCAAATACTTATTTTTAAACTTTCAGTTGAAAACTGTATTCACATTATATTGTTTTCTATTTGGAAAATGACAATGAAATTTGTGTTCAAATCAATTTGTTTTCTAGAATATTTTTTATATTTTAACATGGACAAATATTTTTTTTCTTATTTTAAGGGTATTGTTCATTTTTTATTTATATATAATTTTTTTGAGAGAGAGATTCTGAAATGTTTTTCAATATAATTAAATCAAATGAATTACAAGAATATTATGATGAATATATTCGTTAATATGATAGAATTTCATACTAATGGACAAAATTGAAACCTAATATATAATTGAGAACTCATTGGCTAAAAAACACTACATAATAATATGATGACAAGTTAAATCCTATACTTATAAACCAAACACACAATTAAGCATAAAACTAAAATACTCTCAATACAAGTTTAACATAAACATTTAAATTAATAATTACTGAATACAGATTAAAATCCAAACTTGCATACTGAATACATAATCAAACCTAAAGTTAAAGTAATCAAATAAGATAAATATTCCAAACAAGTGACTTAAACATTAATAATTACTAAGCCTATTTTAAACTGTTAAATATTTTCATAAACATTTTTTTTTTCAATCTGGATCTTTAAACTTTTCAAGAATTTTGATATAAGAAACATTGGACACGACATCAAAATTCTCCAGTACATCTATATACTCAATTGAATATGGATTTTAGACAAAGCTTGGAGGTTGATTTGGTATTTATTTTTATACCTTTTGCTTTAGCTTAATCTTTTTTTAGCTCTAGCACTTAAAAGAAGACGCCAACATTTCCCATCAAGAATCAAACTTTTCAAATCTAGTTTCTTTCTTAACACATTTGGAGTTAGGGAGATAGTTATATTTTGGCCATTTTGCTTTGGAACTCTTAGCACAAGACTTTTCTCTTTCAGTGACAAGAACCATTCGACTAAGAAATTCTTTTTTATTTTGACATTCTTCATTAGAGCTAAGTAACCGAGTATTATTAGGAAGAAGTCTAGCCTTAACAACTTAAAATGAGCTTAGTATTATTAGTGTTTAAGTTGTTTGAAATGTTTAAATTAAGTTGGTATTGAGAATACTTTAGTTTTATGGTTAATTATTTTAACTTGTTAAGTGTTTAATTTACTTGTTTTGAATGTTTCGATTAAAATTGTATTGAGAATGTTTTAGTTTTATGGTTAATTATGTATTTGGTATATAAGTGTGGATTTTAACTTTTCATCATGTTATTGATTTATACGAGTGTGGTGTTTTTTAGCCATTGATATATATTAGGTTTCCTAAATTTCTCCTTTTAATATGAAATTCTATCATCTTAATCAATATATTCATCATAATATTCTCACATTTAATTCAATTTAATTATATTGAAAAGTTTTCTCCCAAAACATTTAAAAATAAATAAAAGATGAGAAATTCTTTCTATCATGTTGTTGCTTAGAAATGTGAAGTAATACCTCATTACCGAACAGGGCCTAACGACTACTGTTCTTGTTTTCTCTTTGAATGAATTACTTTCATTTATCAAAACAAATTATAATTTTCTCTAAATCTAGAAACCTCCCTGAAATATAAAAGACCTAAAACTAATTATAGTGGTGCAAATTGCTGGATTTTTCATTTCGTAAACTATCTTTGATTTCGTGGACAAAATTAAAAGTCTCACTCAAATATATGGGCACCCAACAAAAAGATAGAATTAGCATGGTTTAAATGTATTTGAAAGTGTGGTTGTAGTTATTATTTAAAATATTTTTTTTATTTTAAAATATATTAAAATAATATTTTAAAAAAACCAATATTAACATCAACGCATCAAAATAATTTAAAATATTAAAAAATATATTAATTCGAAGCAAAAAAAAATAAAAAAATTTAAATTTTTTTAAAACCACTTTTCAAACGTAAAAATAAACAGAGTTAACAATTTCGTAAAAAAGAAAAAGAAAAAAAAACCCTTTTTGGCATCGCTAACGCAATTTATCACTTGTATTTTCTATCTCAGACAATTGAAAGTTCGGGAAAATAAAAAAAGAGAAAACTCAATGATATAAGCATGAATGAAAGGAAGATTTACAAGTTTATGATTATGACTCGAGGAAAGAAAGAAAGACATTACTCAATAGGATTGAAGATTTTTCAATGTTGGAAAATTGTACTTTATTGATTGGAATTGAAAATACATGTGTTCATTTGACCAAATTGATAATAAAAGGGCTTTCTTTATGAATTAATGAAAATATATAGTGCAAATAACGGGTTACTTTAGCCTTAAAGCGGAGGCATTATTCATACACTACAAAGTTTAATCCCGCACCTTTTAAAATTTTCAGGTATAAAAAAGATAAATTAATCCTTAAATCTTCTTCCTGCTAATTTGCAAATATTCTAGAGATTGCCTATCTCTCAAGGTCTCGGGCAATCTGAAGTTCATATATATATATATATATAATATTGAAACAATAATATATTAGATTGATTAGGGTTTTACAATTTAATCTGTCAAGTTTGTAAACCGGGTTTAAAACTTCATTAAGTTTAATAACTTGGTTTTTTTTACAAAAAAAAAAAAATCAGTTTTTACTTAATCATATGATAATAAAATTAGAGGCTCTAAATATTGAGCACCAACTCAATGTTGGAACATTTGTTTGAGACAGCGGTAACTTTATAAAAAAAATTATAAAGTCCAATTCTCAACCAACCAAGTCAACCTGTCAAATACATGATCTAGATCATGAACTTTATCGGGTTTAATAATGTTTTTTTTTTAATAGATGCTCGTAAAATTAAGCATCAACCAAATATCAGGATGTTTATTTGAGGTTGCAATAACTTTATAAAAATCAATCCGAAAAGAACTATGAAGACCAATTTTAAATCAATCAAATATTGAATGATAAAATTAAAAAAACAAATCAGTAAATTTTTTTTAATAAAAACTCAATGTTGAATAATGAAATTAGATAAAATAAAAACAAAAAAAGATCAAGCTCACTGGCATGGGCCTTTTAAAAAAGCCAAGGCCCATGTTTTTTTTTTTTTTTAAGCAAGCAATGTCATCTATTGGGTTGTTTGTCTAGAATCTAGCCATAGTGGTTGGAAAATTAAGAGAGGCTGGCATAAAAATCCATTTTCACCCAAAAATATCTTAGAAACGCCATAAAAACCTTCATTAACCACTTACTAATCTCAAAACAGCCTAAAATCACTTAAAAAGACAAAAATCAATCGAATAAAAAAACATTCAAACATAATCCAACTTTCTTTTCCAGGCATGTTTATAAAAACAAGCATCATTATCGAATGGAACTCGTTAACACTAAAAACAAGTTTAGTCGCTAGTTTTTTCTTTTATTTCTTTAAATCGAGCAACAAGTTACCTATAATGATAGGTGGCGTGTTGTCTATTGAACTGCTGCCTAGAATCCAGCCACCACAATGGTGGCTGGAAAATCAATGAGGGGGAGTTTGGTTCAAAAATTTATTCTCATCCCTTTTCGCCTAAAAACACTATAAAAACCTCCATGAACCATTTTCTAACCATAAAACACCCAACAATCACTTAAAAAGGTAAAAATCAATCGAATTAAAAAATTATCAAAGCTGACCTTGATCTACTTTTCTCGCATGTTTATAGTGAAGAACCACAACATCGAGCCCCCTCATCGAATGAAATTCAATGACAGATGTTTTTTTGGTGGTTAGATTATAACTAACTGATAACTTCTTTGTTTTCTGATGAGTTTTCCTCTATTCTCTTAAATTCAAGGACTCAAAAATAAATAAAATGAGATTTCAAACCAAAATAAAAATTATAAAAACTTCGAGATTAGACATACATTTTCACCGTGTTTTATATCATAGCTCTCTAACTTTAAATTTTATTTTTTACTACAACTTAAAACTTTATCTCATGGAATTAGGTTACAAAAAAACTAAATCAAAAGAAAAAAAATCTGAAGTTGAAATTGAAGGGGAAAAAAAAGAGAGGAAAGATGCTTCTATATGAACAGTGAAACATCATAAGAAAGTCTAGCTTTTTTTATTATTAACATGATACCTGGACCAGCTTACACGTAACTCGATTAATCCTACTGACCTTGAAGTTAACGATTATGCAAGCCTCTGGTAGCCTTAAGGTTTGTGAGACTTGAACTAGTGACCTCTAATGAACAAACCTAATACCTGACTAGTTGAACTACACCCTTACAGATTAAGTCTAGCTTTTTTAATTGTATCCGTAATTTTTTAATTTAAATATTTGTTTTTGCCCTTTTTTATTTTTTTATTTTTTTACTTTTTTTTAATCAAGAAGTAGAAAACATGTATTGAATAATAATAAGATGTAGAATGTTTGATTTAACAATGTGTTCATAAATAAATTCATTAATTGTTTTTTTAAAAAAAATGTTTCAAAAATAATTTGAATCAGAATTCCTAGTAGCCAATTTTCCTAGCTTTCATTGTGCGTCTTATTAAAAGTTAGTTTTTTAATGCAAAATAAAATAAAATTATGAGCATTTATTTTGTAGTTCAAAGATTTTTTTTTAAGTTTGAAGAACTTTTTTTTTATTATTGTAAACAAAACAGTTTACACGTAAATTGATTAAATTTATAAACAAAATTTGTGCAAAAAAACTAAAAAACAAATTTTTTAAAAAAATACAATTCATGAGGGGTTGTAAAAAAAATATATGATAATTTTATAAAAAAACTATAATTTTATTCTTAAAAAATAATATTTTTTTCAATTTTTTAAATTTAACTCATTTTTATATAAAAACTTTTTTTAAAAAAAAGATGCAATAGTTTTATAACATATAAGAACTCAATCCAACCATTTTCATAGTTATAAAACTCACAAGTTGGATTACAAGTTATGTAAATTTATTAAAATATCAAAATAATATTATTTCATTTAGAAAAACTTATTTTAATTATTTTTTCAAAATTAAATCAAGTCTCACTTGTAGATTAAAGATTAACTGGATGAACTCTTAAATCCGGTTCATGTCAGGTCCTAAGTTGACCTATAGTTGGGCCGACCAGTATAATAAGAGGGACTTGAGAAAATATTTTGTTAAAACATTTTTTACACGTGTGGGGATGGGACTAATATGGGTGGAAACCTTGTTTTTATCATCCATGACACAATCCAAATCCAAATGTGTAACATATTCAAAACATCAACTTAAACACGGTATATCATCAGAACACCAACAATCATGCATATATAAAAAAAACATAGCCTGAGCACACATACATACAAAATCATGAATAAGAACAACCTAAACATGCATATCTAAAACAGAAAAAAATATATAAAAGCATGCTAAACACGGATATTCTAATAATCATAGAAAGGAAATTAAAGATGGTTTTCATTGCATCTAGTTTTATACATGTCAATGGCAACAAGAAATGAAAGAATAGAAATTTGATTCTGATCAACAAATGAAAATACGAATTTGGGGAAGAAAATTTGATACCCACAGGAAGCTTCTACTTTCATTGTTGGTATTCTACAGCCGATGGGGAATCTGTTCAAGTGTTCGCAGCAGGTGCTTTATTGGTAGGATTGTACACGCTAAATTCACCAAAGTCTCTTCTGCCACTGGCAAAAACAGCGTACATAGTCAAATCCTTAAACAAATAAACAAAAGTTCAGTATCTAATACATCTTGTGAAGTTGCTAAACATATGCAAGTGTACCAACAAATATGCAACTTGTACAGCAACTAAAGATGCCCAATAGAAATAGCCATTTTTCTTATTGGGGTTAGTTTAAGAAAATCAGCTAGCAACTGCAACTAGGCTTGTAGGTCATCATAAAATTCAGAACTCTGAAACTGCAATCTAATTATTTATAGACATGGTCAGCAGATGCTAGATATCTACAGAGACAACATGGCATTTCATGCACAATTTGAGGTGATTGTACATTATCACTTGCTATCTTGCCAGCACAAGTCATTGACACTGTCTAGGTTGACTTAGAAATCAGCAGTCAGTGCAACTTTCTGGTTGCAAAGTTTGGTTTCTGTATAGATATTAAGTTGGTGCTGGTGCTACTGGAATTGGCAATGTCTAGGTTGTCTTAGAAATATGTAGTCAGTACAACTTTCTAGTGACAAAGTGTAGCTGCTGTGTAGGCATTAAGTTAGTTCTGGTGCTACTGGCATTGATGGCAGTCTTGATGGAGAGAGAGATGGGAAGCTAAGCAATAATGGTAAGGTTGAGGCAAGGAAAATTCTTGATATAACACGCCTTTATTGGACATTTATGGACCTGTGGCATCTAAATTTTATAAAGATTAGATTGAACTACGTTAAACAAAATGCTTCTTCAGCGTAGCATATTCTAGAGACACGTGCATAACAAGGCTATTTACCTGTGCATTACATCCCAGCCGGCAGGCAAGAAACGAGGATGAACTGCTTCAACAAAAACTTGTCTCCATCTCTGACAAAATTGCCGAATGCCATCCTCGCCATACTCCTCTAATATATAATCCACAACTTGTTTTCCATGTGGTCCATGTCCTAACAGAGATAATTTCGAATTATTTTTATGTGGAGCACTTTCATCATTTCTAGCTGTTCCATTTGAGAGGCCTCCTTCGCAATTATCATCATCGTTTCCAACATATTCATCTTTTGTATCAGAAGCTTCATTTTCATCTGCAATTCATTTCCTTGTTAGAAATAGTATCTTTTACCATGAAATAGTCTAGTTCTTTTGTACCTGTTGATTCCATTTCAGTAGTTTCTAAACCATCTTTAGTAACAGCCTTTTCCAGTGAATTTCCGGTGGCAGATACAGCCATGGTATAAGCTGCACCCATCTGTTCTTTGTCCAAAAGGATAACCTCAGTAGAATGTTTTGATGAAAACCTTCTTTTCTTCTCAAATCGCCTTCTTTCATGAGGACTCATGCCAACCAGCAGAGCTCTTTCCAAATCTTCCTCAGATATCTCCCTTCCTCCATAATATTGCATCACAATCTATAAACAGCAGAATTAAATCCCATGAGAAGGTTAAAATCCCCACAAACACCAATGAGTAACCAGAAGCAACATAGTGTACCATGATTGCATGTTGATACCATGCACTAATACTGATGATATACATTTTTTTCATCATAAACGAGAATGTATATGTAACTTTTAAGACCTGACCTAATAAGTTCAACATGACAAAAGATATTCTCATGATCATAAAAGAAAATGAGAATGTGCAATCAGATTCGAAGCAACATCATTATCCTAGCTCCAAGAAGGTAGAGACATTATTTCCTATTAAACATTGCAAGCCTACTTTGAAATTATAAACTCAATTTTTATACACCAACTGCATCAAGGCTTCACAAATGTAAATGGTTGGGAGGTTTTCTTTGCTACAGAGATTTGGGTTCAATGAACTTTGTCCCACCATGATCAGGGTTATTTTCACTGTCATCCGGTAACAAGAAATTCTAACCATCTGTGATTCACAGTAAGGTGCAACATTAATGAAAATGGATGACCAAGTGCTAGAAATTTCTTGCAAGGGGTAAAATGTCAAATTTTAAAGACTGGATATTCTTCTCAAGGGTCGATGTACAGTTATTTTGATGTTTCAACTCTGAGTTAATCACAACACAACAAGCTATCATAGACGATATCAGAGTGCGACAACATGAAATCTGAACACAGAGTAGGATAATATATCCTCCAAAAAAGGAAGTGTTAGTTCAGAAGTGTTTGCCAATCCCACTGAATATTTACTAAAGTGGTGCTCTAAACACCCAAATATCTTAGTCTAAAGGCCAGAAAAAACCCTATCCACAGCAACTATCCGGACAATAATACAACCTTAAAAATTCCACTATCAATAGAAACAGAAGCAAAAAAGGCACATCTCCAAAGATATTACAATCATTTCATCTCCCAGCCTTTGTCAAGGCAAATCAACAGTTGTTTTTCATCCTTTTATTCTTCTTTTCACTTGTACTTTATACTTATCCTAAAAACTTGTACTTCTAACATTATCACTCGGTTCAAATCAATAGTAACTGCAAATTTCTCCTAATGTAAGAGAATAACATCTTTGTCAATGGAGAACCTCTATCTCTTGAAAGTTCACTAACATGCAATTTATTTATGTTTACTTAGATATGAAGAACACCATCGCAAAACATAAAAGGTCACAGTCAGCACTTATGGATGTGTCCACTTGAGCATAGACAAATAGGATACCAAGATGTTGGTTCTTCCAACTTAAACACAGAATACTAATTTCAGATGATCCACGTAGCATACAAGGAATGTCAATACAAATGAAAGCTGAAAAATTCCAATAGTCTTGTATCTTAATGATGCTAAACTCTAGCCTTGCAATTTTCTGTGGCCCCATTCATTGTTATATAATCTACTTTTTAAAGGCAAAGTAGACCACCATGGAGATTATTTGTTCCTGGAATGCCCAAACATACCCAACATAATCATATTTGTCACTCTTTTAAAATGAAGTCATAGGAGTAGCCTACCCAACTACAGAAGATAGTAAAAAAATGACACTCAATTCATCAAATACACCCCCCAAATAACCAATGATATCGTGTACTCACCTGTGTCAGTTCTTCACGGCGCTTGAGTGGCATTCTTTGTCCATGGCGTAAAAGAGCCATAGCAGCTGTGCGCAAATGTAATGGAGATACCCCTGTCTCCTCAACATTCATTACTGATGAAGATGACTCACTTATAACTGGAATTTCTTTAGAATCAACTACTTTACGAACGAAAAGTGGAATTCCAAATTCTTTAGCAACCTGTTTTTTGTACTTTTCAGCAGCAGCATGAGCAAGTTCATGGCAGTCCACACAAAGGAGGACAATATCATGAGAACGATGACTTTTCAAATGCTCAGGGAAGTGCATTCTATAACAAGAGGGGATTATTCGATAGCGCAAGTAATGACTTCCTTCACCACAGCCAACACATATATTTTTCTTACTTTGGATATAAAAATCATTCCCTTCATCCTCCGGACGACCTTTTGGTTCAAAAAGAAGCATTATGGCAAGAGCATCATCATCAACAAGTTTTGCCAGATCTCGACGGAGATACCTACAAGACAATAACATGATCCTATTATGTGGAACACATTTTGTAACTGGACAAAAGACAAAAAGAAAATAAGTCGACTGACCATTCAAGCTTTCTCCGATCACAATAACAAAGCAACCGCCCATCATTTGCATAGATCCTACAGTTATGATACACTGGAGATTTACAGGAGAACTTTTGAACAAATAGTTCTCTTGAAGCCTTCCGAGCAACTTGCTTTGAATTTATAACCGGACTCTGTTTGGAAACTAATCTATTTTTCATTATTAGGTCACAGTTAATCAGTAATGCATAGTTATAAACAGACAATGGACAACTCCCATTGGGACCCAGGCAATTTTGAAGAATTTGAAGGAGAACTTCATCAGCGTTGCTTTTTTTGTCCTTGATCAAGTGATAGAGATCATCCAAATGACTGCAAACAACAGGGGATGGAGATGGGAGAGAAGAATTTAAATTCAGATTTTCCACATTGAAATCAGCTTCTGCTATGGTGTCAAATATTTCTTCAGGAGTTGCGGGAACTTTGACTGCAAGAGAGACAATAGCCTGATCTGATAATACATATCTCAAGCTCTCATCATGAACACGAGCCTGAAAGGAAGTCCGAACACACAGCAAGATTAAACAATGAAAAATTCACTACGCAACATGACTTCACTATGACAAAGAATACAATGGGTGCAGAAACAAATAATTAACTGAAAAAATGGGAAGGGAAATAAATGACATGCTTCGTCAAAAGAAACTCATGTGAAATTAGCACATCTAACACAAAGAAGAACGTTTAAGAGGACAAAATGAATTGGAACCATTAGTAATAAAAAAACATCAAATTCGCATTGCTGTTCTTTGATGAGCCAAAGATAAAGGCAAGTGTGATGAAGCATTGACACCAATAATTTGATTAGTCAAATCATTATAACTATCATCAGTACTAGACAAATGTAATTCAGAAAGAAGGTAGACTAAGGCAGGGAAAATGGCAAAAGGGAAGGTGGTAAAGAGCCAAGGAGTCTGCTAGTCATTAGTCCAGTTTGCAATCAGAGCTGACTAGTACTGTCCTGTCTTGATCTCAACATAATCCAGTAACATGTAGTTTAGACTTTAGATCATTATATTAATACTGATACAATCTGAGACATGTAAAACGCTACTATCTTGTTCAGGCCTAAAATATAAACCATTGAACTTGGCACTGACAGCGATAGGCCAAGGAAAATTACTTATGAGAGGTCCACACTAGCAATTATGATCCTCGACATGAGTTTTGCATCCTTTCAACCTGCATGGTACTTCCATGAGCAAAAGCATGTCAAGCTGTGACAAATATTCTATTTGGCAATACTTGTATGTTATAACAAGAAAAATGACAGAGCAAGATTTTATTTTCCTCAATCAGATTGTCAGTGAAGATCAACAGAAGCCAACAAATTCAGAAGGTGCTTTGTTCTTGCAGTTACAGTTTCTACGGACAGTTAAATGGTATACCACAGGTTCTACATACATATCTATAGGTGATTTCTTCACACAGGTTGATTATTGATGAAAGGGAAATTCATTTTCTCAATTGAATAACTACAAATGTGTGATTGCCTATCACTAAAATTAGGTTCAGATTATAATATGCAATAAAGGCGGTACATTATTTTTATCCCTAATATCAAGTGCAAGATAAAGGTTTTTGATTTTTGTTTTTTCAAAATACAATGAAGTTCCCTCGGAAATAAAATTTCTGAAAATGTTACAAGTTACAACTAACCATTAGATCCCTCCATGTGCAAAAACATCTCACAAGATCCTGAAAATAAGTGGTTTGTTAACATTAGTAACAATGTGAAGGTCATTCATAATGGCCTATGCTAATAAACATAAGTAAAGTAGAGCACCTGTGTCTCATATGAAATTGATGACCCTCTTTGACCATTCAAATGACGGGAAAAAATTGATGATGCAGCAGACTCACCAGGAAAGGCTTCAACCTCTTTAGCATAGAGTTGAAGACAAATCATGTTTGAACGACGTCTAGCCTCCAGAACAAAATCGAATTTGTCATTGGGACAGTTTGAGTTATCTGATACATTGACATATTTAGCAACTTGATGCTACAAGAAACAGCTGATGCATGATTTAAATGGTCTGTGACTTGAAAATATATTTAACCATGAACAATTCCCTAACAATTGTATGCTGGTTCCAGCTTTAATTAGTTTTTCTCTGCTAATGTGTCCCCTAAAAATTTGAAGGACAAAAATTATCAACTTCACTAGACATAGTAAATTTCCTCCTTCCCTAATGTGGCACATATCTACATAGTTTTTGAAACTTATTTTAGTATACCTAATGCACACACGATGTGCACTCCAAAGTGAGAGAATTAACATCATAGAGCTACCAAATTACTGCGGGTACTTGTGACAAATTTTCCCAATGACACGTGGGAATTTGATTTTTTGTGCGTGAAGCTGTTTTGTAACAAAGCCCATCTTCCTAAATTAACATTGAAAAAGGCCAGTAGGGTTGTAATCCATGTTCTATTCAGGGGCAATTGCATTATAAACCCTCCCACTCAATTGACATAGAAGTTCATATCCAGCTCCAAAGTTGAAGCAAAAACCTGGTGTTATATGATAAAAAACAAGACAATAGAAAAACAAATTGTGGGAAAGAGAGAATTAAAAACACTGTTAAGTTAAAAAAAGATTCAAGCTAAATAGAGAGTTAATTGTGTGTGCGGGCGTGTTAGGTGTATTGCAAATACATATACAACAGCTTAAATTATACCACATTAGGTAGGTAGGAAATTTTTGTCCAATTATGAATGTCAAAAGTAAGCCTTTGTGCGAATATTCCTGGTAGATGCAGACCTACCCCTCTTTCCCCACCTGTAACAGAACTACCTGGTGACTGGCATTTGCTGTTTTGGATATTGATTATTTCTACAGTTCATATGATGCCCCTTCCATTTTGCTTTAATATTTACATCGATAGACACTAAATGTATGATGATAGGTGATCACAATTAAATACATACCTCTGTCCTGTAGTTTGAGCTCAGCTATTAAACAACCTGCAATATACAGTAGATAGTGTGCATCTGTTTGAGCATATTCTAGCATTTCTGCTGATAGTGGGCGTTGCCTCCAATCTTCACGCTACATTTTATCAGACAATACACTAATCATATATGCTTTGATATAAGCGATGATATAAATTAGAGTTGGAACTACTGAACATGCATTTTCCATGCTACACAGAAGTATTCAAACAAGGAAAAGGTAACTCAATTCCCTTAAGCAAACCAAAAAGCCTCATCAAAAGCAGGAAACTGCATAAATTACTAACAGTCCCAAACCCAAACCTGTAGCAATTTGTTTGTGGCTACACCACAATAAGTTTCAAGCAAGTATGCTAAAGATTTCTGAGGTTTTGACAACACTTCGCACGCCTGCATAAACATGGCACGAAAACAAATCAAGAAACAAACAAAATTTTACAGAACACACATTGCCAATAACCAATCACGATAAACACCAGCACTGACCTTCGCAGTATCAAACAAATTAACAACATATATATGGAAGTCTCTCTGCAGCCAGAGAACATCGTTATCTGCCCCGTGAAACACCTAGGTCACCAACAATAATTACATAAAACATCAATCCCATTAACCACTTGATAATTAGAAATAATTACAATCAGTTTACCTTACAAATAGTTGGAATTAGAAATAATTATAATCAGTTTACCTTACAAATAGTTGGATCAGCGAAAACAGGGGCAAGAACACCCATTACATCATGTAATGCAATCGTATCCACCAAATAATCTTCGTTTCCGGTAGATATCTGAAATGTTTTTAAGCATATCATTAAAATGTTACTAACAAAATGAAATTTTTATTAAGTAATTTATTAATTAACCTGAATTAGAGCAGTGAAACCGAGAAAAGAGCGGAGGCTATGCTGCTCCGTATCGACAGCAAAAACCTTGTGTTCGCTCAATGTATGAGCTAAGTCTTTCAATTGAGTTTCCGTCTCGATCCAAACATAAGGGAAAAATTCACTCATTTTCTGATGATCACTATAACAGTCTTCGAACGACTCAGGATTTTCTATCAAAGCTTTAATCTCCGCTTCATATGGATGCAAATTCGATGAGCTCGCTGCTTCGACAATGCAAAAAAGTAGAAAAAATTCAAAATAATTTTTTTCAAAAAAAAAAGACAGAGAAGGAAAGGGCGGTTACCTAATAACACCTACCATGGAGATTTAAGTGCTTGGATTGAGAGAAGGAGTTATCAAGCAAGACGCGTTTGAAAGAAAGCTGTGGTTTCTGATGGGATTGTAAGTAGCACGATGAGCTTTGTTTTTGCTGCTGCTTTCGTCGTCTCCGGCGGTAATGCTTGGAGGAGGAGGTTATTAGGAAAATAACAGAAGAGAGTGCTGCCAGAGAAGCGATGGTCAATGCTGTGATTTTTAGTTTGTCCTTGTACTCCATCCTTCTTTTCTGCGTCTTCTGCTGCTTCGTGAGCGAGCGCTGTTGGAGAGTGGAAATGGAGTTGAGGTGGTTTTTCTGGCGGCTTCGGTTGCGGTTTGATTGGTTATTGGGCTTATGTTTTGAGGCCTTTTGTAGATTGTTTATAGGCCCAGATGATGCAACTATCAGATCCAATCAAAGAAGCCACCGGAAATTGAGCAATCAAGTGGATCCAAAGTTATCCGAGTCCATTTTTTTATATTAATTTGCCGAGCCAGGTTGGATTAATCAGGCCACTAAAAAATCTGTCGGATTATTCATTTTAAATTTTTAACGGGTTAATATATTGTCTAACTCAACCTCTGGTCAAACCATTAAGTTAACTACTATGATTTTTTATGTTTTCAAGGAATTAAATTTGATTGTAATTTAATCATTATAGTTTAATTAATCACTCTTTTTGGGTTTCATAAACTATATATTTATCTTTGTCCATCAATTTATCTAATACGTCTGAGTATGAGTAGGAAATTTAAGAAAATATTTTCGTCTAATGTTTTAATGCAAGTCCATTATTTGCCTTACCCTTGTTTGATTTGTATACAATGTAGTGTAACTAAGCATAGTTATAATTACCAGATTTGATATGGATTTATTTTAAAAAAAATATTATTTCAATATTTTTCTATTAATGGGATCCGAGCCGCGCCTTCGTATATAAGCTATCGGATTAAGAGGGTGTTTGGGAGTGTAGTAACGGTTGCTTTTCAAATAGCTTTTCGTGCCGAAAAGCATGCCAATAATGTTTTTTTATTTTTTAAAAATTATTTTTGACATCAGCACATCAAAACGATCTAAAAAGTACAAACCGCATTCAATTTTAGCAAAAAAAAAAAAAAGTTTGAATTTTTTTGAAAAACAGGTTATACCCCAATCCCAAACAGCCTCTGACTTGTTGGTCTAAACCGAGTTTTATAACTAAGCTAATTAGCATAGATTATTGATTTTGTAAGTCCAATAATTGTCCATCATAAACAAAATTCACCATTCGAACAATCAAATTGTAGGGAAAGGGCCACATGAAATGGGAGACAAGTTGTTCTCCAGCCCGAATTGTCACAATTCCAGTCTCCGTTAATCTGGGGAGCACAAAAAGCAGTGTGCCTCCGCAGAGTACACGGAGGCATAGTTTCCCAATGAGGTTCACACCACGCCTTAAAGCTGGTGCCTGGGTTCACAGAATGGCAGACACCACATGCTACATGTGGTCATGGCCAGTGTGGGGTGCGAGCTGCTAAGGGCTGCCTGAGTTGGTCACCAAAGTAGGCATTTATGAAGGCCCAGTAAGATGGACCCTGAGACATAATGACTTTGATGGGTCTGCTGGATAATGGAAATTTGAAAGGAACGAGAGTGCGTTTGGCATTCATCTCTTCTATATGGTATTTGGTCTTTGTTCTTCCCGGTTTGTAATTATATTTTAAAATGTTTTTTATTTAAAATTTTATTAAAATTATTTTTTATTTTTTAAAATTTATTTTTAATATTAATATATTATTAAAATAATCTAAAAATATAAAAAATATATATTCAAATTAAAAAAATTAAAATTTTATAAAATGCAGTTTGCGCCGAAATAATATCTTATCTAGTTTAAATTTTAGAATCTCCAAACTATCTCAAGAATAGCTTTTGTCGCTTTCCCTTCATCTGAGTGTTTTCCTCGTAAGTGTTTTTAATATGAAAAAATTATTATTTTATGTTTTTAAATTATTTTAATGCTGATATAAAAATTAATTTTTAAAAAATAATAAAAATATTATTTTAATACATTTTTAAATATAAAATAATTTAAAAAATAATTGATATAACACTTTCGAACACCCCGAAATCTATGAGGCTTTCACATTTACTATAGTTTTTCTTTTTGGGGTCTTATTTGTGTGAAAGATGAGTTTTCTTTCTTTTTTTTAGGGATCCATATCTATTGATAGTATTGGATAACTAAAGTTTTTCATCAATGAAGTTTGGGAGTGCAACCCATTCCTAATTTAAAAAAAAAAAAAAACGTCCTAGTTTAAAAAACTCTAATCAGAAAAATATATAGAGCTTTATTTATTGTCTACGAAAGTGCTTGATGTTGTTTAGAAAACCAAGTTTCATCAACAGTATTCTGTTTTATATCAATTTAATATTAATAAAATTACTGTCTTTCTAAAGAATTATTTATTATTTATTTTTAAAAATTATGATTGTTTTTTAAAATATTTTTTAATTAAAAAAATATTAAAATAATATATTTTTTATTTTTAAAAAATTATTTTTATATCAACACATCAAAATGATTTAAAAATAAAAAAAATATTAATTTAAAATAATAATAAAAAATTAATTTTTTTTAATATTTTAAAACGTAAAAATAAAAAGACTTTAATAACAAACTTTTACGTCCTTGAAATTATGTTCGTAAATTGTAATGATTACCAACCACTCTTTTTTAACCTCACGTCGTACATTACGTAAAAAAGATAAGGAAAAAGTGGTGAAGTCTTGTGTTCAGGTTGGATCTGGCCCATCCATACTATAAATGAAAAATGTCTTTAATATTTTTTTTTAAATAAAGTTTAAATTATTAACTGCAATGATGTCATGCACGATGATGAAAACTCTGAAGACAACAATCAGAAATCTTTTTTTATTTGCTCTTGTCAAACGTTCTAATAAATGAACTCCTAAAACGACAACCAGATTTGACCGACTTTATAGTTTATATAGCTACCTAGGGAAAAAGGAAAAAGGAAATTAACAACGTTTTAGTATATATACTATATATAAATAATAAAATTTAAAAAATTATGCTTAAATTTTTTATTCCACGTTAAAAGGTATTATATTAGTATATTATCTTTTTAAATTGAGGTATTTAAACCAAAAAGATTTTTTATCTCACATTAAAAACACATAGTTTTTTTCTTACGAGCATATATATATATATTAAAAAGCTTCAAATCTCACATTAAAAAAATAAAATATTATTCTAGTATTTATATAGTAAAATTTCTAAAGAGTTAATAACCAACTAAAATATATATAAAAATGGGGGTCTCTGGCCAGAAAAAAAAAACACATTTGAAAAAAAAAAAAAAATCTCAATCAGGTTTTGCCAGGTCGCTCGGGTCATGAGTCAACCGGATTTTACTGGGTTTTTGTTTATCCCAATCTTTTACTTTATCCCGATCGGTTCAGCCACCAGGTTCCGGGTCAACCCCACTACAAGATTTAATAGTTTTACCAATGAAATTTTTCCGTCGGCATAAGACACATATTCCATCGATAATTAATTTACCGACGAAATCACCGACGAAAATTCTCCGTCGGTGAATCTTTCGTCCGTAATTTTTTGTCCGTCGGTAATAATATTACAGACAGATTTACTGGCGGAACAAACGCGTCAGTAAATTTTTTTATTACCGACGGATTTACCAACGGATTTACCGACGGAAATTTCCGTCAGTAAATCCATCGGTAATTATTTAAAAACATTTTAAAAAAAATTTATTTTATAAAATTATTAAATTAACATAAATCAACATTCTATAATATATACTCAAAATGCTTGGAAAAAAGAATAAGAAAATCAGCTCAAACAAATTTGCAACAAATAAATAGAACAAAAAAATTAATTCAACTAAACAAATTCATATGAAAAAAATGAAGTTGCAATTGCTAAAAATTTAAAAATCCTATAAATAAATCAACTAAAAATTGATCTCATATGGAAAAAAAAATCTCACAACAACATTTATACAATTATTATGAACAAAGTCAATTAAAATTAAATAAAAAACAAATATAGTGAAAAAAATCATGAAAAATTAAGAAAAAAGAAAAATCTTACCTTAATATACTTGCAAGTGAAGCTAAGAAAAAAAAATCGTAAAGCGTATTAATTAAAAAAACTAAGAGGATAAAAGAAGAAAGAAGAAGAAGACATACCCGAGCATGGAGGAAAAGAGAAGGAGATGAGGAGAGAAAAGAAGAGAAATAAATAGATATTGATGTTTTTTACATATAATGAAGAAGGAGAAGAAGGAAAAGAAAAGGAAGAAGAAGAAGAAGTAGAAGTAAAAGAAGAAGAAGAATAATAAAAAGAAGAAGAAATAATGAGTCTGTCTCTTGTGAAATAAGCGGATTCAGGTTTTTTATTGGGGCGAGTTACCGACGGATAATTGAATATTAATATTTTTTAATTATTCCGTCGGTAATTTCATCGGTAATATTTAATTTAAATTTTCAATTTCGTAAAAAGTTTTCAGAAACCGCCAAAAAATACTAATGATTTTTCAATCCGTCGGTGATTCCGTCTGTAATATTTAAATGAAAATTTTAAATCAATTGAATTTTTTCAAAAAACCGCCAAAACACACCAACGAATTTTCAATTCGTCGGTGATTTTGTCCGTAAAGTAAAACAATTAACAGTGCAATTGGAAAATGAACAGTTCTGGAGCTCTCGGAAAAATTCTGTCGGTAATTCCCTTTGTAATTGACATGATGAACAGTGTTCACAGTTTACCAATGGATTTACCGACGGAATAATTCCGTCGGTAATTCTGTTGGTAAAAAATGACACGTCATCATTTTTTTTTGCTTTGTTTTAATTTTTTTTCCCACAGTAATTCCTCCCTCGGTATATACCGAGGGAACATTTCTGTCGGTAAAATCCCTAAAAAATTTACCGACGGAAATATTCCCTCGATATTTCCGTTTGTATTTATTGATTTTCTGGTAGTGCCCATCGATCCAGATTTAATAACTATAATATAAACTATAGAGTCATAATTTGATGTTTAATAACATTTTGATTTTCACTCTTAATCAATTAAAATCCATCTTTATAAAACTTGGTTTAAGATCAAGATTATTGGTTGACGACTGAATTTATTAAAAAAATTCTGATTTATTGATTTCTTTAATGAAATAATATTATTTTAAATAAAAATTATTGATTGAATCTTTTTTGAATCATGATTGAGAGTGATTTAACAAATTATTTGAAATTAATCGAGTTAACTCTCTCTAAATTAATAATTTAAGAGTAAACTCTCTTTTATTTTTTTTACTTGTTTTATATATATATATAAACGAATGAATGAGATTTTTCTCAATTTTTTATTTAAAATTTACATTTCCAAACCCGATTTGTTGTTAGGATCCTTTTTTTCTCTGTATCTTTAAATTTAAGAGATTATGTTTTCTGAATAAATGTTACGACACACACCTCTATGCACCACATACAAATTTTTCTACGTTGAGCAATATCTCTTTTCCAAGCCAGTTGCTACACTAGTATCCTGGCTAGCATACTAGCCTATCCCCCACGCTTAATCCGACAGTGACTAGCCAACATCTCCACCAATAGAATAATTAGCAAAACATCATTGCAAATGACATCACCAATATAGTAGCGGTTTATTTTTTTATTTTAAAAACGTTTTTGTTTAAAAAAATTATTTTATTATTTTATTTTAAATTAATATTTTTTGGTATTTTTAAATCATTTTGATATAATAATAACAAAAATAATTTTTTTAAAATAAAAAAAAATATATTATTTTAATATATTTTCAAGTGAAAAAACATTTTGAAAAATAACTGCAACAATACTCTCAAACATATTTTTAGGTATGTCTGTAAATGTGGTTCTAATTGTGTTTTTCTAAATTTTAAATTGTTTTGTTTTAAAAAAATTCTTTTTATTTTTCAGATTATTTTAATATAGTTAAAAATAATACAAATTTTATTTAATATATTACTAAACAAAAAAACACTTTAAATCATTACTATTATCAAAATCAAACACACCTCAACCACCCAAAGTAATTGGTAACCGTGGAAGTTACAAAAACCCAGATCTCAAACTCCATACACAAGCTACCCACACATTCTCCTATATTTCCAAACCTAAAAATCAGAGTGTCCCTTTTTTCAACATGAGACTTGTTTTGTAGGGAATCTTGTGGGTCCACAGTGAACTTATCACCACCAATGTTTGAACTCCCCCATTGTAATCATGAACTTAACATGAGTAATTGGTGCAATAACTTATCGGTTCAAGAACTTAATTCAAGTTAGGTTTATGTTAAATTATATAATAATTAACCTAATAACTTATTAATCCAAAAACTTAATTTAGATTAACATATTAACTCATGTAAAAATTAATCTAATTAAACCTCGTTAACTTAGTATATTTATTAATAGCTTGATCGATTTAAACAAAACCTAATTTAATTTTTTTATTTTAAAAAAAAATATTTTAATTTTTTAAAATTTTAAAACAATATTATTTTAAATTAATTCAAATTAATGCACCCAACATGTAACCAAGAATATGAAAAAAACTAGATTTTATAAAAATATGACCATAAGACAGCATCTAAACGCTGAGTATCATCAAAAGTTTGTTTAGTATTTCACTCTTCCTTTCTTTAATGTTGTTTAATAACTTTAAGCATATCTTCTCTCGTTATTCGTTCCATTTGAGCCAACCAATGTGGGAGAGACAAATCTTAATTAAGGTAAAATCCAACAATACATGTTTCCAATAAATTAAAAATAAAACAAACCCAAAATTTCACGTGAATGCCAACAAGATACTTGAACCTACTCGAGGTTTGAATCTCTGTACGAAAACAAAGAAGGAAAACACATGACTCTCTTGTCATCCAAACAAGACTATATATATATATATATATATATATATCTTAATTAAGGAGATGAAGAAATTGCCGTCTTGCAAACAAAAGGGGTGTACAGTCCACAGATATATAATGGGTGCCAGGAGGATGGATGCCACTTTTTTAGTTGAAGAAGTAACATCGTTTTATCGCATGCTAACCAAATCATGGCACGTGTCAGGCTTAGCTTGTGAAGTGGGGCCCTTTCCATGTAGATTCTTACAGGCTTCACGTGAGCCAAAGTGCAGTATGTCACATGATTGATGGACAGGGTAAGGTTGCATTCCCAACAAGAACTCACCACCTGTCAAGCTGCTAGATCCAATCACGTGTACTTGATTATGCTTTTTGCTAATTTTCTTTTACTTTTTGCACTTTCTAACTGTAGACACTTCTGCAGCTCTGCTCTTGGATTAAAATCTTGTTTTATTTATTTTTTATTTAAAAAATAATTTATTTACCCGAATTGATCTTTCTGTCCCATGATAAAGCTTGAATCACAAGAGAAGAAAGATTTTAATAACTTTGTTCCTGGCTTAGATTCTTGCAAATTATGATGGCAATAACTGGACGTGGTTTTCTTTTGTTTGCATTAAAAAATTATTGTCAATATTATTATTCATAGTAGATGGAATGTTGGACTGAACATAATGTCCCTTCATATGCTTTAATTTGCTGTCATGGTTGATATTTCAATGAAATTAGTAACTAAAATTTTAAAAAAATTGAAAATAAGCGTTCGACCCAGAATATTACGATTGCAAGCTGATTAATTCACGAATTTGACAATTGTCACATTATAAAGAAGTAAACTTGCTGCTAATTTTATGGCTGAATAGAGCAAAATTCTTAGTCATGCGACCAAAAGTCTTTTGCTTAAAAATTCAAGTTGTCTGTGTGCTTGTCTTTGAGGTACCTTGTGATTGTGATTTAAAAAATAATAAATTTTTAAAAAGTATGGTTATGTATGATTAGTTGGATTTAAATACATGTTTAGTAAAAATTATGGTTAAAGTTTATATGCAGCAAAAAACATGTATAAAATATTTAGTAATTGTATGGTTGCGTTGCTTTTCAAAGTGCTTTTTACGTGAAAATGTATCAAAATATATTTTTTTATTTTAAAAAAATTATTTTTGATATCAGCACTTCAAAATGATATAAAAATAAAAAAAATATTAATTTGAAATAAAAAATAATAATTTTTTTAAATTGCTTATGAAACACAAAAACAAACAGAATTTTACAAAATTTAGTTACAAAAATATATCAAAACTACTTTTCAAACTCAACTTTAATAGGTTACACAATAAAAAAACACAATTTAATATGTTACCTTACTGTATTTTTTTCATTACAAACACAAAAATTTAAAATATTATTTTAAAAAATAACTACACCAATACTCTTAAACATGCTAAAAAAGTGATAGAAGGATTAAAATTTCAAAAGCCTGCCTGCCGCCCTCAGGCCCCTCTCAATGCTTTCGAGACTCCTTGACTGCTCAATTATTAACTTACAGACTTCGAAGAAGAGGACCTCTCGCTTTCATAGTTGGCATTATTACATTCGGCCGCGCTCTAATGCGGTTTAGATTATTATTTTTGAAATTTTAAATAAAATATTTAGAGTATAAAAAATTATTTTTGTATCGTATCATTAAATCTAATTAAATAGTTTGATTTTGAAATTTATCAACTTGATTCCTTATCTAATTTATATTTTAAATTAAATGGGAGCTAATTCAAAATGAATTAATTAATTTAATGGATTAAAAAATAACTTGAATGACTATTAAAAGCATGACATGACTTTTAAAAATTTTTAAAACAATAATTTTTTTTATATTAAGATGATGCCAGATTAGATCAACCTCGGTCACCTTGCAACCTGGATCATAGACTTCAATGTGTTTAATAACTTTATTGTTTTTGTAAATTATTTTTATTTAATTTTATGATAAAATGAGATGCTTGCAAAATCAAGCATCAATCTTAAAAAAACATTTATTTGAGATCGTGATAACCATATAGAAAATAGAAAAAATAAACCACGAATTTCATTTTCTAACCGATCTAATATTGAAGAAGAGTGAAAAAAAAAATAATTAGAAAAATTAAAGGACCAAAAACTTAAAAAAAAAAACATATTAGGTTTGATGGGTAAACTCGTAAATAAAGTAACCCGAGTCTATATGTCAAACCCGCAAACTAGTCAATGAACTCCATTAGAATTAATAACTTATTCTTTTCAAAACTATTGTTTATTTAACTATATGATAATAAAAATAGATGATTGTAAAATCGAGCGTCAAATCAATACTAAAAGTTTTTAAAAGACTATGATAACCTCATAAAAAAGAAAAAGAAAAAAAATTATGAAACTCAATTCTCAATTAGCCTAACATCAAATGATGAAATCGAAAAAAAATAATTTTTTTTAAAAGAGAAAAGTTAAATTCGCCAACCTTTCAATAGGCCCATGAACTTTCTAAAATTTAATAACATGTTTTTTTTTTCAAAACTATTTTTTTAACTATATGATAAAAAAAAAATTGATGATAACATTATCGAGTTCACTTAGAAGAAAAAAAATGTGCACCCTGCTAAACTCGTGAATAAGGACAATTAGGGTTATCTCGTCAAACTCGCAAACCGAATCATTGACTTCACACAGTTTAATTACCTACTTTTTTTCAAAATAATTTTTTATTTCACTAAGCTTTTTAAAAAATAAACCATACTGCAATGTTGGAATATTTTTCTGATACCAATACGATGCTAGGTTTTGTTTTTATACCGCGATAACCGTATAAAAGAAAAATAAAAATAAATTATTAACTTTAAATCCCCATAAACACATTATATAAGAAATAAATTAAAAACAAAAATCAATCACCAAAGAAAAAAAAAAGGGGTTCAAATTTTTAATTTAAAGAAAACAAAAACCAACACTATGGATTACTATTGTAATCCATAATGTTAGTGCATGTGGGGAAACAATGTATCAAAATTATCAAAATACTTTTTAAGAGGGGTTAAGAATGTGGTAGCGATTGCTTTTCAAAGTATTTTTTACTCGGAAATGTATCAAAATAATTATTATTTTATTTTTTTAAAATTATTTTTGACATCAACACATCAAAACAATATAAAAATATTAAAAAAAAAATAATTTTGAGCAAAAATAAATTTGAATTTTTCAGAACATAGTTTTAATCGTATTCTCAAACAATCACTTAGCTATATACTTAATTAGAAAAAAAAAATACCTTGCTAAACCTGTGAACCTCGGCAATCAAGGTTACTTCACCAAACTTACATACCAGGTAATTGACTCCATAAAGTTTAATAACTCAGTTTTTTTCAAAATCATTTTTTATTTAAATTATTAAAAAAAAAAAACGGATCATACCACGGTGTTGGGATATTGTTTTGATACCAATTTAATGCTAGGTGTTTGTTTTTGATATCGCGATAACTTTATAAAAAATAAATTTAAATAAATTATCAACTTTAAATCCCCATGAACACATCATATAATATAAATACTAAATTAAATAGGAATTCAATAACCAAAGAAAAAAAAAGGGGTCAAAATGAAAGAAAGAAAAAAAAACATTGTGTATTATTATTGTAACATTCGATTCAGCTTCTTGTTTAACTCAAGTTTTGAATTAGACTATATAGAAGCTAACCCAATGTGAATTAGCTAATTTTAGAGGTCCAAAAACAACCTGGATAACCAATAAAAATATTGTATTGCTTTAAAAAAATTAAAGTGACAACTTTTTAAAAAAATATTGAGACTAAACTAGATTGGATTGACCCTGACCATTTCGCAACTCAAGTCATGAACTCCACTGAATTTAATAATTTTGTTTTTTAATAGACTATTTTTATTTAATTATATGATAAAAAATAGATACTCGAAAAATCAACCATCAACTCTAAAATAGAGTTGATGTTTATTTAAAATTGTGATAACTTTATAGAAAACAAACAAAAGTAAATCATGAAGTCTATTTCTCAGGTAATCCAATATTAAAAGATAAAATAAAAAAGAGATCAATTAAAAAAATTTAAAGGACCAACAAAATCAGTTTAATGGGTATATTTGTCAAACCATGATTCGAGTAACCCAAGTCAACACGTCAAACCCATGAATTAGACCCCGAAACCCAATGAGATTAATAACTCTTTTTAAAAATATTTTTTATTTAGCAATATATAACAAAAATAGATGATTGTAAAATTGAGCATCAATTTAATACCAAGACTTTTTTTTTTTGAAACTATGATACCCTCATAAAAAAAAATGAAACAAATTATGAAAGTTAATTTTCAATCAACTTAATATTAAAAGATTAAATAAAAAATAAATTTTTTTAAAATAAACCCGCTAAACCGAGAATCGGATCAACCCACCAAACCTGCAAATAGATCCATGGAATTTCTAAAGTTTAATAACCTTGTTTTCTTTTTTTTTTCAAAACTAATTTTTTTAGTTATATAACAATAAAATATATACAATCACAAAATCAAGTTAAATTAGAGAAAAAAAGGTACCTTGCCGCATCTGTGAGCCGGGACAACCCGAGTTACCCGACCAAACTTGTAGTTCGGGGTATTGACTCCACAAAGTTTAATAACTTGTTTTTTTCAAAATCATTTTTTATTTAACTAAATGATAAATAAAATAGATGATATTGCACTGAGATATTTTTTCAATACCAACTTGATGCTGTGATATTTTTTTCAATACCATAATAATAATATAAAAGAAAAATAAAATAAAATTATTAACTTTAAATTCTAATAAACATATAATATAAGACTTAAATTAAAAAATCAATAACTAAAAAAGACAAAAAAAAATTATAAACACAATGAATCTACCTTGTTTGTGAATGCGGGGAATAGTGTTCCCCCCCGTAACCTTTAGTTTTTTTTTTTTTTAACATAATAGCATAGCCATATTAGAACAGGGAGGGGCCATGGCTCCAACAGGGGTAAGCAATTTTGATTCGATTTTATTTTTTGTTTGGATCGAACTAAACTGATTTCAAATCAATCGATTTTGGTTCGGTTTGTTTTGTAAAAAAAATGACAATGCCTATTTCTTTTTTATTGGGATTTTTGGGTTTTTTTTTTGTATTTTTTATGGGTTTTTAAAAGCATTTTAATTGATGTAAAAAAAACCTATTTCAAATGCTTAATTTTTTAAGTCTTGAGATTTTTAATTTTTTGAAGAGGCTATTCAGAATAATGTTGATAACATTATCAATCTATCAAGTTTTTAATAGTTTTGTTACATGAATAATCACGCTAACACAAACAATAACAACCACAAAAAAAAAATTATAGTCTTGAACAAACAAATTGAGGCATCAAGCCAACTCAGTTTCATTGTATGTCAGAAATTGAGACAAGGAGATAAATGGATTGTATGTCACTACTAGAAACAAAATGAAAAAGTTAGTAATCTTGAGGGGTGTAGCTCAACTAGTTAGGTACTAAGTTTATTTTCTAGAGGTCACCAGTTCAAGTTTCATAAACGTTAGGGTCACTGGATACTTATATGGTCGTTAATTTCAGAGTCTATAAGATTAGTCGAAATAAATACAAGCTGGTCCAAACACTCGTGTTAATAAAAAAAAAAGAAGGAGAAGAAGAAAAAGAAGTTAGCTAATGAGGTAAAGAAATATGAGATCTTACAAATAAGAAAACAAAAGTTCAAAAAGAAGAAGAAGAAAGAATAGCAACAACAACCATCATTTTTAATGATAAAAATAAAATAAAATAAAATCAGATTTAATCATAATAAACTAAAATATGCATAATTATACACAAATTCAGTCACTTTTAAGTACAGAACCCTTAGGCAAAGCAAACGAAATTCGACGGTGAATTATAACAACTTAATGATAGTAATGTTACCAACCAAATCATAATGGGTTATTGCTCATTAAAACAATTTTGGAGGCCTCTAAATTAATTAATGCCCACATGAAAAAAACCAGATTTTTTCCAAACCGTATAACTTATACGACCGAGTCTGATTGCTAGAATCAAATAGTCACGAAATTTGTAAGAATAGCCTAAACAGGATATAGAAACAACGTTCGGCGACGGAGGCTAGAGAGAACGGGAGATAGACGAGAAACAAGGAGAGATTGGCGGGAAACTTTTGACTTTGATTTGGGATTAGAGCTAGAAGAGACAAGAGACAGAGGTTTTGTTTATTTTAGTGTTTTAAAAATGTTTTAAAAAAAATTTAATTTTTTTATTTTTTAAAATTAATATGTTTTGGTATTTTTAGATCATTTATGCATTATATTAAAAATATTTTTTTTAAAAAAATTATTTTAATATATTTCTGAGTGAAAAAACACTTTAAAAAATAATCACAATCACACTTATAAACAAACTCATAAAAAACTTGGAGACAACAGCTTTTGAGTTTGATTTAAGATTATAATAAAATGTAATATTTATACCTTTTTTTATTTTTCAACTGAATTTTAAGGCTAATTGAGTCCGTCTAGTTTAATTCAATTCAATTAATTTTAGATTTTTAAAATAAAAATAGAATTAAATTGAGATTTTTTTGTATTTTTTAATTAGTTAATTTAATTTTTTTTAATTCAGTTTTTTAATTAATTTTTAATAATTTCTCAATTTAATCAGTTTATTCGAGTAATCCTCTTAGGTTTTCAAATCATAAGAGCACCTGTGTTGTTCAAATCTGAACACCGTCTGATCATTCACTTGTAGAAATTACTTAACTGTGTTCATTTTATTAGTTGCTTTGGCAACGATTGATGATTACATGTAATGGTCATTAATATAGGCATAATGACATTTACATTACAAGTATTGTATAAAAAAAGCTATATTTAATAAGCAATTACATTATTAAGAGTAATCATGTAGAGACATAATTATTAAAAAAAATTATCATAAAAAATAAACTGTGATTTTTATAAAATATAAGGTCCATTTTTTTTTCAAACAATTACTAATTTTTAAATAAAAATAAAACATAAGGACTAAAATAATTTCTTGAAAATTATAGGAACTAAAATGAAACTTTGTCAAAGCCTCCATTACATTGTCGCACATCAAAATCCGCGATATCGGCTGGCAAAAATTTTTTATTTGTATTTTGCTTGGTTCGTTGGAGTCGCCACCTAGTATTATGGTCACTAGGAACCTAAGGTCTACGAGAGTCTGAGTAAGGGACTGGTTGTGCAAGGGGAAGACGCATCACCCCCAATGCACCCTACCTAAGGCAAGCTGCATTATTGTTTGATTGCTTTTCTAGGTCAAGTTTCTATTCGCTGGTCTTTTCTAAGGTTCAAGGCAGATCTCCCCTCGTGAGGGAGTCTCTACCTTATTCGGTAGAATCCTAACCATTCTAAAGTCTGAATTTTAAAATTGCTTTCATTTACACCTTGTATCTTTAATACCCGCAGATGTACATTATCGTGTAATTTTACACCCCACAAATATTAAAGTTTATATCTGGATCCTAAAAAATAAAAAAAAGGGTTTTTGACATTTTGGCCAAACCTTAATGGATAATCATAAACTAGTTATGATATCCATTTTTTTTGGATTTTTAAAACGTGAGAAACATGCAATTTTTTTTTTTGTTTTTGAAAAAAAAACATGCTTGGAAAATTTTTAAGGCTTGGCCGTATGCAATAAAATATTTTTACCTTTTTTTTTTTTTTTTTTGGAAAAAACCAGGTATTTTAATACCGAACTTGTATCTTACATTGTAAGTATACAACTCAATATTAAGCAAAACTTGGTAGAAAAATACTTTAAAGGGAAAAAAAAAATTATTATTTTTTTTTTTGAAATTTTTTTTTTGCAAAAACCCATCAAAGCTTCATGATATTGAAACGAATGCAATCGTCATAGGTAGGGAAACGAAAAAAAACAAACAGGTGCAATTATTTGAACTGTTGAGATTACATAATTATTTTAAGCATAATTAGCCACTGCATGCAGAGATAAATTCTGCATGCAGCAGCTACAAAGAACGAACGAAGAAGAAAAGGATGGAGCAGGGAGGAGAGAATTACCTGGCGTGGAGAGAGTCGGCAGCCTGGCTGGTGATGCGCGGTGTGAGTGGAGGCGGCGGGGCAGGCGGCGTGCACTGGTCCCGGCTGGAAGAAGAATGAAGCAGGTCCTGCAGAGGAGAGGGAAAGCTCACGGCTAGAGCTGTTGAAGTGGCTGAGGAGGAAAATGCTACCCAAGCTGCTGCTGGTAGGAATGCAAGCCGCTGTAAAGGATGGTTGTTGCTGCTGCTGCTGCTGGGATTGCGGTGGTGGAGAGAGAGAAACGTTGTGCGGAGAAGAGAGGGGGAGAGAGAGAGGTGTTGCAGGCTTCGGTGAGGTTGCTGGGTGATGGATGGGATGTGGTGTTTCAGGGAAAGGATGGTGGCGAGGTCAGTGGTGGCGAATAGAGTCCACGGCGGAGAGAAAAAAAGGGACTGGTTGCAGGAAAACCGGGCAGGAAAAGCTGATTTTTTGCCAACTTTGCGTTCAATTTTCTCCTCCCCCTGAGCATGAAATTCGCTCCTATTTATAGGGAACGAAAGAGGGTAATCTGGTATTTAACGGGGAAAAATTCTCAGCCCTTGATTCGACTCGAGGAATCCAAGTTGTTGGTTCAAAGTGTGCACCTCGAACTGCCAAATTTTGGCAATCCAAGGCTGCAGACCGCCCGAGGGTGCCACTTTGGGCCAATAAACGGAGATGTCCCCAAGTTGTTCCACCCGACCAGACCACTCTACGAGATAAAGATGTTTCAGGGGAACATGTTGGTGCATGCCTTGTCGGATTTGGGGACCAAACGAGTGAGAAAACACGCCTGGAAAGCAGCCACTCGGGCAGCTCTGTGAGGAAGACGATGAACAGTAACCGGGCGACCCCTCAACACAAAAACGGCGCCGTTTGGGATAAAAATTAGGGATTTTTGCTGATTTTCAATTTAGCCCTCCAGCTTTCAATTTGACCCCCCGGATTTTGTCAATTAGACCCCTATAGTTTGGCGCCTTTTGCAAGTTGGTCCTTGTCTTTGGATTTTGTCAATTTAACCCCTAATTGACCCCAAAACTTCAATTTTCTTGCAATTTGACCCTTGATTTCAATCAATCCACTTGGTAAAAATTAAATTTGGTCTCTTAAAATTCCAATCTTCTCAATTAAGCCCAAATTAAGCTCCCAAACTTAATTTTCCACCAATTAAGCCCCAAAATAAAATTAATTTGACCCATTTAAAGTATAATTAAGTCCTCGCACTTAATTAAATCATTTAATTGGACCCAAATTAATTCTTAAACATAATTAAAATTCAATTTGGCCCATGATTACATCAAATTGACCTATTAAAAATTTAATTATGTCCTTGGACTTAATATTTATGCAAATTCGTCCGATAATCATTTAATTTAACCTTGAATTTGCATTTTTCTTCTCCAATTTTGGGCACACTAGGGCGCCAGTAGGTCTTGAATCTCCTCTGAAAATTGCAATTTGATTTCCCTGCATACTTTCTCCACGTTGCCAGCCTTTATTATTTTTTTGTCTTTATTATTTTTTATTTTATTTTGTGGGGAATTTATTTTGGGAGAATAACCCAGAATTGGGTTATGACATACATTATTAAAAGTTTTGTAACCAAATAAATGAAGGTAATAAATCATCCCATTACATTAAAAATTTTTTTCATTCTATTATATATTTAATTACATTAAATCATACCAAATATACAGTTAAATATCAACAGATATAATTTGTTTATTGACTTATAAAATGAGTATGTGTGTGGTCGGTAAAGATGCAAGTTTCTAATAAGATACGTGGATATATATATATATATATATATATATATATATATATATATATATATATATATATATATATATTCATTTTATACACACACAAACGCACTCATACACTAGACACTTAACTCACACTTCACCGTGGGTTTGATATATTTTTTTTCAATAAAATATTTTTTATATAAGCTTTTTTGATGTATTTTTATAGTTAAAAAAATTATAAGTAAAACTAAAAAACTTATACAATATTCAAATAAATTGAGAATTATATGTATTAATAAAAATAAATCATAAATGATAACTTAAAAAAACTAGAAAAATTGATAGACAGATATAAATCAAGATATTTAATCTCACAAAATATGATATTTACCTGATTGTGTTTACTAAATTTATTTATTAAAATAGTTCTTTTTATTCAATAAAAATATAATAGAAATAGACACACACGTTGTCATAACCCAATTTTTGAACAAATAATAAAAATAAAAATATATTTGAGAATGGGGTTAAAACAACACAAATTCAAAGTTCATGGATGGAATTATCAAATTTGAGAATAATTTGGTTAGAAATTGAAGAATTAATAAGTTGGGAAATTTATTTAAATTTTGGATTAGTTTAATTAATGAAATTAGAAGAATTAATAAGTTTGAGGACTTAATTAAACTTTGATTTAATTAATTAAATAAATTCAGGGACTTAATTGAAATTTATCCAAAAAGGGCAAAATTGAAAGAAATTTTTATTTGTTTAGGGGTCCAATTGTGAAATGTCCAAAGTTCAGGGGTCTAATTGAAAATCCCCATTTTTCCCGAAACGTCGCCGTTGCTGGAAACAGCTGTGGTCGTCTTCTCCATCCCGGTTCAGCAGGCCGAAGATCTGCAACAAATTCGATCGATCGTGGACCACGTCTCTTGCCTATGATCCCGCTCGTGATTTGAATAACAGTCCTGCAAAGATGGGATTGATAGAGGGGGAAGCTCGAGCTCTATAAAAGGGGAAAAAAAAACCATCACAGGGAGGAGGAGAAACCGAGAAAAAAGACGAAAGAAAAAGCCAGAAAAACAACCCAAAAAAAACAGAGCAATTCTGTCGCACCCAACAGAGCAAACAAAACACAATCAAAAAAAGAAAATACAGAGAGAGGAACGAAGACACAGGGGAAGGGGAAACAGAAAAAAAAATACAGAGGCACACAGAAATACATAAAGAAATAACACGCAGAGCAGGGGAGAAAAAGGGAAGCACACACACAGACAAGGATTGATTATCCCTGCCATCGTTTTATCCCTGCAAAAAAAAAAAAAAACAAAAAATAAAGACAACAATCGGCATCCACAGTAAACCGGCATCTCCATTGTTGTCTCCTTCGTCATCTCAAAGTCTGTTTAAAAAGAGCAGAACCGGGAGGCTGAAAGCAAGAACAGAAGCAAACCAGGAAATAAAGAAAGCAAAGGAAAAAATAGAGCAAGAGGAGGCAGCGTCGCTCGTCCAGCACAACGCCATCACCTTCATTCTGCACCCAGGCAAGTATCTCCAAGCTTTGTAAAATAATTCACCAATACTGTGCATTAGAGATTTAATTAAGTGGTGACTGCAGCAAGCGTGCGTGAATTGTGCGTGAACAACTCATGCACGCTTGCAGATGAAATTTGCCGGGTCACTGGCTTGGGCCAGTGACCGGGCTAGGCCCAGCCCAGCCCATGTGGGCTGAGTTGGGCCCACCAAAAAAATACAGAAAAAAAAAAAAAACAATAAAGAATGTGTATGCGAGAATAAAAAATAATGTAAATTTATTGGTTTATTTACTGACGCCAGAGTCGGGAATAAAAATACCGGTTTAAATTTATATTATTTTTATTCGTTTATTCAATTTTATTTAGCTAGAAAAGAATAAGAAATATGTGCATTCAAAAAAATAAATAAATGTATTATTATTTATTTATTCACTGGCGCCAGAGTCGGGAATAAAAAAATAATAATACTGATTTAAATTTATTTTTATAGCTACGTAATATTTACCAACGCCAGAGTTGGAAATATTCGTAGTTAAATATTCACTGGCGCCAGAGTCAGGAATATTATAAGCAAATTTTCATAACATAAATTAATAAACATTTAGCAATTTAAGACGAAACCAGTAATGCAGCCTGCCTTAGGCAGGACGTTTAAAGGGTGATAATATCTTCCCTTTTACGTAACCAGTCCCGAACCATAGAATCTCTGTTGACCAGTTAGGGTTCCTAGTGACCATAATACTTGGTGGCAACTCCTTAAACAAGAATATTCCCATCAAAGAACAGGATGCCAGAAATCCGTTCTTTCCAAAGATTAAAGTTTTTAAGGCCGCCGCGCTGTCGGGTGCGACACACGTTATATTGATTGAATAAAATAAAATGAAAAAAAATACTATGCAAGGTTGTATATATTAAAAATACTATCTAAAAATAAATTTTTTATTTTAAAAAATAAAGTTCATCTATACAAAAAAATTTAAAAAAATTCAGACAACTTGATGTTTGGTTTTGCCAAGTTTCCAGCCATTGTGGTGGTCGGAGAACCAAGGCTAAAGATTTTTTCACTCTAAAATCTATTTTTCAACCTATTTTGACTCAAAACACCTAGAAAAAACCTTAGGAACCATGATAAACTCATTTATAGCATAAAAAACCAAAAAACCATCCCAAAACCAGCTCGAGTTCAAATATGTTTTGTCACAAATTTTAAAAGTAAAAAACATCTAATATGAACTTTCCGCATTAAATGAAACTATTTGAAATAAATATCAACCATTTTGGTGGTATATATTGGTGTCAATGATATCTTTTTCTCTCTACATCGGAATCTAGTGACCTCTCTGTCCTCTCTCAACTAGAGACTATAATATAACAAAAATAAAATTTTATATCAAAATTGAGTTGAAAAAATATTAAGGTGCTGAAATTATATAATTTTTATTATTTTGAAAGTACGAGGATCAAAGTATATCTTTCCTGAAATTTCTGACACTCCATCCATATTTGGTATAAAACAACTATACCACTGTGGACTAATGGACTAAGCTTTGCCTTTTGTTTATCAATTGCTATAATGTTTGTTATGTTATGTTTATTTGTTTATTTTTTGAATTTACCACTTTAGCATGCATCCATGTTTATACTGTCATGCATCACGTTGAGAGCACACACCTGAAAATCTAGGATAAGTGGAAAAGTAACGGTACCCCAACGGCTTTAGCATGCATCCATGTTTATATTGTCATGCATCACGTTGAGAGCACACACCTGAAAATCTAGGATAAGTGGAAAAGTAACGGTACCCCAACGGCTTTAGCCTGGGTAAGACTCGTGAAACCATCCAACTCTTGCTTGATCGTTTACTTGGAAGTGGTTGATATGCCAAACTGATATTATTCAGGGCCTCTATTTTCACACTACTTGTAAGCCTCATATCGACCTTTCATGGACGATCACTGAGCATGCGAGAGACCCTTTGAAACTAGATAATGACCAACCCTTTGATGCACTCAACAATTAGGATCTTCCTATTAGGTTGTCATCCCGTGAAGGACGTGTCTGCATTTCATACGCATTTTTAATTGAATCAACATTTTTGTATAAATTGCATGATTTACATTTACAGGTTGAAATATAGGTTCCTCATTGAAACCTACATATAATAAACCCTTTCGAGAAAAGACAAATGAAAAACGAAGAAAGAGCCCAGTTGGAAGCCCAACATCAAAAAGAGGTGGACAATCTTAAAGAAGAAGTCGCAAGGCTTACTAGTCTACTCGAGCAGGCCTTGAGAGATAAATCCGGAAAAGCAACACTTAGCTCAGCCTGAACCTATGCTTGTAAATCCTTCAATCCACAGAATCTGGGGGCAAATGGGTTGTCATCTGATTTTCAACAAGCCATGCATTTTCACCAGCATACCCCACGAGAATGTCGTTTACCATTGATTCTACAGAGAATGAATCTCAAAAGGGCAAAATGGTAAAAGAAGATGAGCTGAACAAATTCATTGCCCTAGCAAAGGATGAGGGCATTTGAGGGAATTCACCTATATGATCCTATAAAGGCTGCTGAGATGTGTTTGGTGCCCAACGTTGTCATTCCAAAAATTTAGAGTGCCAGAATTTGTTAAATATACGGGAACTCAATGCCCTATAACTCATCTCAAAGCATACTGCAACAAAATGGCTGAGGTGGTTGATGATGAGAAACTGCTGATTCATTTCTTTCAAGACAGTTGAGTAATGTTGCCCTCACTTGGTATATGCGGTTGGACAATACCAAGGTTAAAAAATGGAAGGATTTAGTTGATGCCTTCATGAGGCAATATAAGTTCAATATAGACGTGGGCCCTGATCGTTTAAGCTTGCAAGCTATGGAGAAGGACAACAAGGAGTCCATAAGAGAATACGCCCGGAGATGGAGTGAGTTAGCTGCACAAGTTAACCCTCCCATGTTGGAAAAAGAGATGATCATTTATTTTCCGACACCTTTAAAGCCGTACTTTGAATACTTGGTTAGAAGCTCTGCACAACATTTCACTGACCTGGTTGTTATAGCTGAGAGGATTGAACAAGCCATTGGGTTAGGTAAGATTGCTAACCCGACTGAGAAGAACGGTTTCACTGAAGGTGGTTGCCAAGCACTTATCATTTCTATAGCTAATTGCTTCACATCGACTCCTAGAAATCAACTATCTTGAAGATAAAGCTATGGTGATATTAGGTCGAGAATGATCTATATTTGATTTCAATTGACTGTTGAAAAGATGCCCTTGTCGAGGAGAATGAATGATTGAAATATTCCAGAAATTCCAATCAATGATCGCTAAATGTTTAGCCTCTTTATATGTTATCATGCCAGTATTCATAGCCCAAGATGTTGTCATAAGTTCTTTCTTGTTGAACTTATTTTCTAAAGTTTCAATGAAAATAATGAGTTTGTCATTCAATCGTGTTTACGATTAGCATTATTCATTTTTTCTGAGAGAGTTTTCTTATAAAGATTCACAAACACATCTTTGAAGCCTTGTGCGATCTCATAGACGCAATTCATCTCTTTTACCAAAAATCAGTTTCCCTATTGGAGTTTTGAAAAAAATTGATCTGGCATTTTGATTTCAAAAAATAATTTGATGTTTATTCAAAAACGATATTTTTGACATTCTACTTGTAGAATGACAAGTGAATCAAGCAACTCCATCATTGAGGTGACTAAATTAAAAACAATTGTGAAAAAAAAAAAGAATAAACACCCTCACCCCATTACTCTTGAATCATGTGTTTTTAAATGTATGAATAATGGTATGTAGTGAACTTGTTGCTCATAACTCATGAAATGCATCTTTGCAAAGAATAAACCATCACACTATGAGGTCAAAGTTTATTGATCATAGCTGCTTGCGCTTGAAATGAGGAAAGGCCATCTTTGTTATTCCTTTCACGTTCTAAAATAAGTACATCCCTTGCAAACCCTTTTTGAGCCTGAATAATTTTTCTTTCATAAAAAAATCCCGACTAAGATCACACCCTACACTGGGGGCAAGTGAAATTTCAATGATCAAGAAGGATGATAAAGCCGTGAGAAAGCCAAAAGGCAAAAGAGCCCAAGAAACTCAAATGCTAGGGATCATGCCCACATCACAAAAAAAGGGGCAAGTGAAATTTCAATGATCAAGAAAGAGGATAAAGCCGTGAGAAAGCCAAAAGGCAAAAGAGCCCAAGAAACTCAAATACTAGGGGGCATGCCCATATCACAAGAAAAAGTGATAACCAAGATAAAGTGAGTATGCTCTAGCGGAGCAATGAAAAAGAAGAAAAAAAAGGGGCAAATCAAAGAAGAGCGGCAAAGGAAAATATGAATGACGTCAAAAGTCAAACTATTGATCGTGATCTTCAGTCTTTGAAACCCTGAAACACTCTTTGAGCCTTATGAATCATTTTCTTTCATAGCCAAAAACCACAGCCTATGTTACGTGCCTGTAAAAGTCCTTTCTAATCAAGCAAGCAAGCAATCTAGAACAATAAACAATGCTCTCAAAATGCAAAGAATACTTTTTCATAAGATTCATGACATCAAGAATAAACTACTCATTATTATTCATGCTGATAAAAATAAATGTTCAAAAAGAGACAAGTTTTTCTCATACAAAACCTCGAGCTTTTTCTCGAGCCCTTCACTTCAAAATAAAAGGTCATCTCATGATATATTTTCACCGAAGACCTCGTTACCAAACACAAGAGCAAATAATCTCTTTTCCCAGAAAGAAAATAACCAAGGAGTTGCAAGATTTCAAAAGCAAATTGTTATTTGACTCACATCGAAATAATTTTTGTTTTCAAAATGCAAGATCAAGATTTCAAGATTCATTCTAGACCCATATTCCTCCACCAAACTGAAAAGTGAGAGAAATGAGAGAATGACCTCTTAAAACCTTTATTTATCTAAGTCGCTAACAGAAGCACACTTAGGGGCAATAACCAATACAAGGGGCAACATTGTGTTTAGAAGGAAAGATTCTAGAAAAGGAGATGGTAATTTCCTTCAACCAGACAAGGGGGCATTTTGGTTTACAAAAGACAGCTCGATCCTTTCAGTAAGTGATACCGAATGTTTTTAGCAGTGAGACGAGGGGTAATGAATAATCCTCTCAAATTATTTGACGAATCAGAAAATCTTAGCAAGCAAGTGGGTCACGATGGGCACCACAATTGCTGAGTTGTGCAAACAAATTTGGAAATAGACTTACATGGGCCAACTCGAGTGGGCTAGAAGTCAAACGACAAAGATGACTCAAATCAGATAGCAAGATCTCACCAACTAATCAACAAGAAGATTGTGAAGAAATGGGGGCCTATATTTCAAATCAGGTAAAGATGCATGCATATCATCTAAACTTTGAGACATTGAGCAATGATTTCTGCATTAGAAAATTTTTTTGAACAGAATCCATCCAGTGGAAGGCCACCTTGAAATGGCGAACATTGAAATAGCTTTTGAAAAATTTTCACTTTTGAGAATTTTTCAACCTGGGCAGGCCGCCCATGAGAATTAGGCCACCAAAAAAAAATCTCTGTATTTTTCCACCACTTTTCAGCCGCAACCATCATAGGTAGTGCATTTCCTATCCTACCTCCATTCGAGCGCGCGTTCGAGCCCTCGTCTTATCTTACATTCGAGCGCGCCTTCGAGCCCTCGTCTTACATTCGAGCGTGCCTTCGAGCCCTCGACCATCAGAGGTAGTGCATTTTCTATCCTACCACCATTCGAGCGCGCCTTCGAGCCCTCGTCTTACATTCGAGCGCGCCTTCGATCCCTCGTCTTATTTATTTTCGAGCGCGCCTTCGAGCCCTCGACCATCAAAGGTAGTGCATTTTCTATCCTACCTCCATTCGAGCGCGCCTTCGAGCCCTCGTCTTATCCATTCGAGCGCGCCTTTGAGCCCTCGTCTTACATTCGAGCGCGCCTTCGAGCCCTCGTTTTATTTATTTTTGAGCGCGCCTTCGAGCCCTCAACCATCAATGGTAGTGCATTTTCTATCCTACCTCCATTCGAGCGCGCCTTCGAGCCCTCGTCTTACATTCGAGCGCGCCTTCGAGCCCTCGTCTTACATTCGAGCGCGCCTTCGAGCCCTCAACCATCAAAGGTAGTGCATTTTCTATCCTACCTCCATTCGAGCGCGCCTTCGAGCCCTCGTCTTACATTCGAGCGCGCCTTCGAGCCCTCGTCTTACATTCGAGCGCGCCTTCGAGCCCTCGTCTTATCTTACATTCGAGCGCGCCTTCGAGCCCTCGTCTTATCTTACACTCGAGCACGCCTTCGAGCCCTCGTCTTACATTCGAGCTCGCCTTCGAGCCCTCGTCTTACATTCGAGCTCGCCTTCGAGCCCTCGTCTTATTTATTTTTGAGCGCGCCTTCGAGCCCTCAACCATCAAAGGTAGTGCATTTTCTATCCTACCTCCATTCGAGCGCGCCTTCGAGCCCTCGTCTTATCCATTCGAGCGCGCCTTCGAGCCCTCGTCTTATTTATTTTCGAGTGCGCCTTCGAGCCCTCAACCATCAAAGGTAGTGCATTTTCTATCCTACCTCCATTCGAGCGCGCCTTCGAACCCTCGACCATCAGAGGTAGTGCATTTTCTATCCTACCTCCATTCGAGCGCGCCTTCGAGCCCTCGACCATCAGAGGTAGTGCATTTTCTATCCTACCTCCATTCGAGCGCGCCTTCGAGCCCTCGTGTTATTTATTTTTGAGCGCGCCTTCGAGCCCTCAACCATCAAAGGTAGTGCATTTTCTATCCTACCTCCATTCGTGCGCGCCTTCGAGCCCTCGTCTTACATTCGAGCACGCCTTCAAGCCCTCGTCTTATCCATTCGAGCGCGCCTTCGAGCCCTCGTCTTACATTCGAGCGTGCCTTCGAGCCCTCGTCTTATTTATTTTCGAGTGCGCCTTTGAGCCCTCGACCATTTAAAAAAAAAAAAAAAATCTAAAAAAAAAATTGTCTCCCAAAAGACTTGTTTCTTGATTTCTACATCTCTATGTAAAGGTCATGTGTCAATCTACTGTGTTGAAAGTTTTCAAGACTAAAAAAAAAAAAAGTTCTTTCTGTATCTACTTTTCTTTATAAATTTACTACACAAAGCTAAAAAAAAATGAAATTTTCTAATATCTTTGTATAGTAAATATTATAAAGAGGGGGCAACTGTCATAACCCAATTTTTGAACAAATAATAAAAATAAAAATATATTTGAGAATGGGGTTAAAACAACACAAATTCAAAGTTCATGGATGGAACAATCAAATTTTAAAGACCTTTACAATTGAATAAGAAATCAAAATTGATTGTACTTTAATTAAGATTAAATTATCTAAAAGTAAACTTTAAAGACCAAAATAAATTATTAAAAAAAACAATAGGTTTACAATGTTTTTTGTGTGTGAATAGTGTTAGGTCTACAGCTGAGATCCTAGATTTTCACATGCAAAGTTTTTATAAAGGCTCCCTAGTACATTTATATAGAAGGCAATTTAGAATACCAACCTGAAACAATAATTAACTAAAACATTATAATGTTTGGGTTCTTTATTGCAGCCACAGACTTAATTTATGGATTGTTATAATAAAATTATATTTTTTTTATCTTTAATGAAAAAAAAAAAAAAAAGCCTTGAGATTGGAGATGCTTTGGTTTTTTCCACTTACTCACTGGTCATTAAAAGATTGGTAAGGGGTACCTAGGTTTTTCCTATTTTTTTGGTATAATAAAAATATTCTTTTACCTTCAAAATTAACAAAACTTAGAGTTGTTGACTAAAAGGTTTTTTTTTTACTTTTCATAAGCTTTTAAATAATAAAAATACTTCCTTAACCCCGGGATCAAGAAAATTGTTAGGTTGTTAAATATTGGTTTTTTTTTGTTTTTCCATTATTAATGTGCAATAAAAGTACATTTAGGGGTATTTTTTATTTATTTTCACTAGGGTTCTTTTTATAATTACCAGGGCCATGGGTAAAGTCTTGGTATTTGCATGTTGACTTTATTTTTCAAAAACCTAGGTTACAAGTTTTCCATGTTTTTATAGAACATAAGTTTTTTTTTAAAAAAAATGTTTTGCTTGTGTTTTATTTTTCAAGATATTATTATAACTCGTCTATGTTTTTTTTAATGCAAATAAACTTTATTTTTTAAAATAAAAAATATTCTTTTTAAATAATATTTATGATGTTTCGGTAGCGTAATATTTTTTTAAGACGTGAGTTTATTCGACCAGTTTAATTTGTATTTATTTTTTAGGTCACGAGTTTTTTTGTATGTGGATTTATCTTTGATTGATTTAAATAAACAAATTCAGTTAACACATTATCGGGTGAATGTTTCATTTTTATATAATTAAATATCTTGATCTAAATATATATCTCAGTGTTTTAGATTTTTTTTTTTGGTTATTATTAATGGTTTTTTTTTTATTTACATATATATTTATTGATTTATTTAATTAAATATTTGCAAAAATTTCTTGATTTGTATTTTGAGTTTTTTATATTAAAAACATATCAAAGTGGTCTGTATATTTAACATTTTTTTGAAAAAAAAAATGTATAACCCGCAAAAGAACACGATAGCTAATTTGTATATATTAACCGTCCATTAAATTCTCCAACTCCTAGCGCTATTTCCAGGGCAACCCCACCTTATCTCGAGCATGCGATGACGAAAGATGATAAAAAAGACGTGGTTGCTTTGTCATATTGAGTTCATGTGCTCCTCTTCAATCCAAAGGACCAACTTCCATGGTAATTAAGAAAAGAAAAAGGAACACTTGAGGGTTTAGCTCATTGATCAACTGCAAGACTTGTCTTTATAAATGTCCAGGGTTCGATCTTCAAGAGTACCAGTCTGTCACCCCCGCGGTGCCTTACCTGCCTACTAGGCTTGCAGGATGTTCAGTAGGCCCTGAGATTAGTTGTGGTGCGCGTAAGCTGACCCCGAACACCCAGAATCATCAAAAAAAAAAAAGGGAGCACTTGAGGTCGTGAATTTGTGGGGGAAAGGGACATGTTCCCTTTTCCTGCACCTAGATTTGATTTTTTTTTTTTGTGAATGTCTATTACTTCCACGATATTTTATCTGTCTACTAGGTTTATAGGGTGTTCAGTGAATCCAAATATTAATTATAGATACATTAGGTTATCAAAAAAATAAAAAAGAGAATCATGGACATCATGACAATAACCTCCTTTGAAGCATAGTTATTAGAAACAACTCATGGATAGTTTGTAGGTTAACTGGTAAATTTGAATATATTCAAAATTAATATTTTTCAGTTTTTCATTTATTTTAAATGAAATGGAATTATTTGGATAAAAAATTAAAAATTTAAAACAACATTTTAAATAAAAATAAAAAATTATTTTAATTGATAGACTAAATCATTTAAATTATAAAATAAATTGTTAGATCACGATAAGATAATTATATTTTAAAATGATTTAAATGTGGCAAAATATGCCTTTTTCACCGACACAAATATGTAATCACCGTCACAAATTAACATTCCTTATACAACAATTGGTGAAAAAAAAGTTATTTATTTGAGTACTATACTTTTCTCCTCCTCCTTTTTCGGTGATGAGAAAGGGAAATGTCATATTCACAATAAAGCTTCGGCATAAATGAAACATTTATTCTGGCATTGGCAATATGATTGGCTTTTCATTTCATATCCCAATGGACTCATATGGCATATATCTTCCCATCATCATTGTTTGAAATACTTAGATTATTAGCTTGCATTACGTCAAATAAAAAAAATTAACTTAAAAAAGAGGTTTAGGTATTGCTAGTATTTTTTAATAAAAAAAATTTAAATCTTATAAGAATTAACTTGATGTAACTTGACTACCTTAACAGATCTAAAGGTAACCTAAATGACCGATAAAAACATAATTTGAGTTAAAATAAATATTTAAGATAATTTTTTTAAATAAACATTGAAACCATAATATATTGAATTGATTCGGGTAAATTTGGGTTAACTAGTCCATGCGCATACCAAGTGATGAGATTATGATAACTCTATAAAAAGTAAATCAAAACAAATTATGAAACTCAATTTATAATAAAACCAATGTCGAATGATGAAACTAATTTTTTTTTTAAATAACTAAAATTAACTTGCCAAACCCGCGATTCAGGTCTGAGACCAAGATGACCCAATAGAAACCAAATTAAAACAATTTATGGGCTCAATTCTCAATCAAATCAATTTTGAAAGATGAAAGTGAAAAAATCAATTAAAAAAAGATAAAAAAACAACTTGAGTCAACCAATATTAACCTGCAAAACTTGGTCATGGAATGAGGATAACCTTATAGAAAATAGATCGAAATAAATCATGAAGTCTAATTCTCGATCAATTTAATGTTAAATGATGAAACTGAGAAAAAAGATCAATAAAAAAAAATATTCTAGTCAACCGAGTTAACCCGTTAAGCCCGCAGTCCGAGTCATGAATCTAGGATAATTTCATAAAAAAGTAAATTGAAAAATTATGAAACCCAATCCTCAATAAATATAATGTTAAAGGATAAAATTAAAAAAAAAACATAAATTAGAAAAAAAAACACTATTCAAATGAATAATGTTATGTGAGGATCCTTAATAAATATAATGTTAATAGATGAAATTAAAAAAAAAACACAAATTAGAATAAAAAAGAATGAAAAAAACACTATTCAAGTGAATAGTATTATGTGAGGAGAGATACAAAAAAAAAAATTAATTAGAAAAAAAATACTCAAGTAACTGAGTTAACATGTTACACCTATAATTTAGGTTATGAATATAAGATAATTCATAAAAAATAAATTGAAAAGAATTATGAAGTTTAATTCTCATTAAACATAATGTTAAAGAATGAAATTGAAATTGAAAAAAAAAATATAGATTAGAAAAAACAAAAAAACAAAGAAAGGAAAAAAAACACTATTTTTTTAGTGAATAATGTTACGTGAGGATTTTAATAAATATAATATTAAATAATAAAATTAAAATTAAAAAAATATATATAGATTGGTAAAAAAAAAAAAAAAAAGAAAGTATAAAGCACTATTCAAGTAAATAGTATTATATGAGGATCTTTAATAAATATAATATTAAAGGATAAAATTAAATTTAAAAAATACTATTTAAGATAAGAGTGTTATCCGAGGAAAGGTACAATAAAATCTTTTTATTTTATTTATTTATTTATTAAAATATATAAAATAAATCCACTTATTAACTATATTCATATACGCATGTATATATATTTTATAAGGGTACTTGTATAATTGATGTAAACCACGAACAACTTTATTCTAAGAGCCCTTAGAAATGGCTTTAAGCAACTTTATTCTACTCATGGAATTTCTCTAAACGAGTAGATATAAAAGATGTATGCCCTATTTATTTCATGTGAAGTGATTTTATAAAAAAATATTTTTTAGATTTTTTTGTGTTTTTTTAGTAATAAAAAAATTGGTCAATTGAAAATATTTTTCAGTCAAATAAAAATTTAACTTAGTTTTTAGCAAAGTATTTTTCTTTTTATTCTAGACGGAAAACACTTTTAAAAAGTTGTAAAAAGTTTTGAAATATCTTGTTATTTGTTGATTATATTAAATTTGGTACTTAATATTCTGATTGCTAATTTTTTTTTCTATTTTGACCCTTAGAATTTAATTTAATTTAATTTGATTTTTATATAAATTCGGATTCTTATTTTTTTCATTGTTATTTGCCTTTTTTTATCATTTTTTTAATTGAAATTTTTTATTTATCAGATTTAGTTTATATTCTTTTGATTGCTATTTATTTTTTTTGAAATAATTTATAAAATTATATATATTTTTAATTTCATCATCTTTCAACTTCTTTATTTATCAAATTTAGTCTTTATTATTTTGATTTTTATTTATTTTATTTAAAATTATTTATGAAATCAGATTTTTTTTTCAATTTCACCCCTTCAACTTTTTTACATGTAAAATTTAATTTTTATTTTTTTAATAAACTTGAAAAAAATTAAAACAATAACAAATTATTTCCAGTTTATTTTTTATAATATAAAAAAATAATAAAAAATATTTTTCAATTAATTTTTTATAACATTATCAAAATTAAAAAAATATTTATTTTTCAAAAAATCATTTCACATAAAAAATTTATATTTTTTTAAAAAACTAATTTTCAACTAACAAACATTACCATAGTTTACCATGTGAGCGCGGGACTAACAACTCTTCGTATCCAGTTTTTTTTTTTTTACTGTTTTAGAATGATTTCTACCAAAAAGTAGTGACGAAGAACAGAACCCTCTTGCCGACATTTATGTGGTAGATATTCAGCTTCGTCTTTTCATGGCTTCTCTATTCTTAATGGAGAAAAAGAGATGATTAACATATAATATTATGTCTATTTTCATATTTTATTATGGTGTCTTATATTTTCTGATTATATATTTATTTGTAAGCTGAGTTCATGATTTCAATATAATATATATAGAAATTGAGTCCATTTCCATAACGCAAAATATAAAAAAGAAATCAAATTCAAGTTTTACTGTTGCTTTCTTCAAAGATCCAAAAAGTTTAGGATACTAATTATTTTCTTTTTAAGGGGATAAAAATAAGTATATAATGTTGTAAATAAATGGAAATATTTATTTGAGATGCATGCATAACTGTACTTTAAAAATAAAAAAAACCATGATAAAAAAAACACTCAAAAAAACTCAAAAAATCAAAAATATAAAATTACCAAAAAATTTTCTATAAATATTATTGTTCGTATCAGTTTCTCAAATCAACATCAAAACTAAATAATTTTGAATAATATTTTTTTAAAAAAATGTTTAACTAAATATGCAAAAAGCTTTCCAAGTTTAACTAAATTATTCAGAGTTTAATTAAATTAATAAATCATTTTAAAATAAAACCCAACTTAAACTAAGTTTTAAGCTTATAAAATATCAAATTCACCATCTTGACATGTTTAATAAGTACGCTTTAAAAGGCATTAATATACATGTGGTAGATTGTTAGTTCTTTTTCAGGCAAATTAAATACCTTACAAAATTAAAAAACCTAATTACAGTAAGACGAGGATGGTTTGATAATGGTTGTATTTCAAATAATATTTTAAAAAATTAAATTTTTATATTTTTGGATTATTTTAATATATTAATATCAAAAATATTTTTTTAAATATTATTTTAAAAAAACTTTAAAAAATAACTATTATTATATTTCTAAACACAAATTTATTATAACCGCTTGAAATTACATTCCAAATAGAGTTTTATAAAAATTCATTTATTTTACTTAAAATTTAATTTTTTATGTTTTCAATCTTTTAGTATTAATTTTTTTTTTAAAATATTAAAAAAATTATTTTAATATATTTTTAAATAAAATATATTTTAAAAAATAAACCATTACTATTACCAGAGTCCCAGACAACTCTAACTATAAGAAGAGAGGCGGTTAGAAGGTCTCCTCACTTCTGTTCAACTTCCCTTGCTAGCAAAGCAGAGAAGAGTATTTCCATACTTTCTAGAGAGAGAAAAAACCTGGAGAGAGAAACAACACCATCTAACTCTCCTACAACTACTCCTACTACAAAGCTTAGGTAAGAGGATAAAGAAAGGAACAAAAACAAGAAGAAACAAGTTAAAAAAAGGGAAAAACAGACCAGACCACCCCCTCTGGGTCTCTCTCTCTAACACACATTTTTCTGCTTCCAATCTTGTACAGAGCTCTCATTCATAGCTCTGGTACTCCTAAAAGAAATTCTAAGTGCTTCTTGAGGGAGCTTTTATCTTTGTCTCCGTGATTCGATTTATTTTCTTGCATATGGGGTTTGTTTTTGTTGAGATAGCTACTGGTTTGTGAATACAAGGGAAGAATTGGAAACTCCAGATAGAAATTACAAGGAAAAGAAATGACTTTCAAGAGCAGGGGAGATCAGCAGTCTTATAAAAATGCTATCTCCCAAAAATGGACTCTTTCGTTATGCTTGGCTTGCTTCTGTTCGGGAATGCTCCTCGCCAATTGGTATGTTTAATTCTTCTTGTCCTTTTTTTTTTCTTCTAATTATTTTTTTCATCTGAAATCCCTGTTGGGGCAATCTTTGGAGAGGTTATTTGATTGAATTTGATTAAGTTTCTGCCTTTTATGAAATGGACACAAGCTGTTTTTTCTTTTCAAATTCTAAGATCTCAGTTTTGATGATTGTTAATTGTGTGGATCGAAGGCTTGTTTTTGGTTGGTTTTGTGGAAAAATATGTTTTATTTTTCATCTAAAAAAATGGATTGACTTCTTTAAATTATCTGAATCTTAATATTTCACCATTTTTCGAGTTTGAATTTTCCATGCAATTTCTGGCTTTGTTTTCTTGCTCAAGTGAGATAGATCTAATTATCCAATCTAGGATTTTGATGCATTGACTTTCTATTGTACTTTAATACTATTATTGAGTGTCGGTATTTTGTTTTCTCAAACCTTTGTGAATTCATGTTTTGATAACAGGTCCCTCCTTATTCAAGAATTTCTCATACCCTTCTGCTCCCAATTCCTCCATCATCTAATAAATAATTAATCTGTCTTCGTTACTGTTGTTCATATGATTTTATTTAAGGTAGTAGTTTTAAATGTGGTTTATTTGTTGGAAATCCATGTGCTACCTTTAAGAACTATCCCCGCTTTTTATTTCTACCTGCTTCCACTTGGTTGTGTACTCGGGGAAGGAAGGTCACCGACATCTGCTATACTTTGTCTTAAATTATTCTTTAATATCTGGTAGCTGGGACTGCTCTTTTTTGTTGGAGATGGTTAGCTAGAAATTCGTGATGAGATTTAGCAATCATTTCAATGATCTCCCGTTGAATTTTCTCTTCCCTTTTCATATCTTAACGTACGAGTATTTTCTTCAGTCTGGATGTGCCTCCAGGAATAATTTCATGGAAATGAAATCATCAGAGTTCCTGGTATCTGTTCAATGGTTGTATGTGCATTTGTGGTTCTGCAAGTAGCTTCAATCTTTATCTTATTTTGGATCAGTTTGTTTGCATCATTGCTTTTATTTGTTTCTGAATGATTAAAGAGATTGCAAATAATCATCAACAAGGTAACTTCTTGTTGGCACTTAAGATGCAATGGCATATTAATAAGGAAAAATGGTGGCAGGATGTGGAATGTTCCCGAGCCTAAAGGCATCAACCGAACAACTACGGTGGAAGCTGAAAAACTAAAGTTAGTTTCAGAGGGTTGCAGTGATGAAATTGTGGGTATCTTTATTTATGACATGATAAATTTCCATTCCCTTTTTATGTTTTTTTAATTAATGCTATACTCAGTGTTTCAAGCTCTTTACTTCATTCTTATTTGTTACTCATCACCATTGTTGTTTGTAATCTGATTTAAATCCCTTTAGTTGCACCAGAAAGAAGTGAAGCGTGACTCTAAGGATATTATTGGGGAAGTTTATAAAACTCATAATGCCATTCAGTAAGTATAGCTTATGCCCAACAATTGTTCTACCTTCTGCTTACATATCATAGTTGATTTGTGTGAAGGTATCCTCAAAAGCAAACTCTCTATAAAAAATTGAATGTAGGACATTAGACAAAGCCATTTCAAATTTGGAGATGGAATTAGCGGCTGCTAGGGCAGCACAGGAGTCTATACTCAGTGGCTCTCCTTTGTCAGATGACTTAAAGAAGACCGGGTCATCTGGGAAAAGAAGATATTTGATGGTTATTGGTATTAATACAGCTTTTAGCAGCCGGAAAAGAAGAGATTCAGTTCGTGCTACGTGGATGCCACAAGGTTCATTGAATTGTCCCCTGTTCTTTCCTTCATTACTCTTATGCTATTTTAATTTCTGTATGAAATCTCATTGCGACAAAGGTTTTTTTTTCCTTAATGAAAAATAGGTGAAAAAAGGAAGAAACTGGAAGAAGAGAAGGGTATCATTGTTCGCTTTGTCATGGTCATAGGTGGGCTGGCTTCTATTCTCTTAAATGATCTGGATAAGGGTGCTGTATTTGGTGATGGAGAGTATGTGGATCTTAGTTTTGAGTTGTTGAGTGGATGTTTTGGCTGTAATGCGAGCATAAATTCATTTTGAATATTTGCTCATCCATCACGTGCTTAATGATTGCCGCTACCCATGAAACAATTCAAATTTTAGTTATTAAGGCTGCACGCACGAAGTTTCCATTTGCTTTCTACAACGTGATTGATGCAATCTCTCTTGAGAATCCATAAGTATCCTGATGTCAGTTAAAGGCACTGAGAATCTGGAAGAGTAAGCTGCCGCATTGCAGTGATTACTAAGGCTTTTTTGGTGCATTTGTATTCCATAGAAATTAAATTTCTATTGCATTTTCAATAGCATTTCTTCACGAATCATTTCTGTTGTTTGCTGGGTTTGAAATGAGCTTATTAACCTAACATTGTTGCCTGAATAGTTGCATGCATGAGATGATCTTTGCATTTCCATGAAATGATTTTCAATTTTTTTTGACTGATGTAATTTCTGTAGTAACTTTTTTATACATGATGCATTTGTCTAAAATTAAACACTTGCAGCTCATTTCTGTGTCTTCTTCAATTGTAATTTGTACACGCTTGTTTTGGCAAAAGCAGAAAGATTCAATCTATCATATCACATAGCAGAATTTATTTTCCAAGAGGCACTCTACTATAGAAATATGTTTTTTTTAGTTCTGAAATATTATATATATGTTGGTGAAAACAATCAAATCTTATGATTTAAACCTGTGCTCTCTGAATGCATGATCTGTTAACAATTTCTATTCATGACAACTAATAGCTTTGACGGTGCTAGATCACTGAAAATATTTTTATGCTATCTAGTGCAACATCAGGAGGCATTTTGGACAGAGCCATTGAAGCAGAGGACAGAAAGCATGGAGATTTCTTGAGACTGGTAAGGCTTTTGTTTCCTAATCTTCTATTGCGCTGCCCTACTTGCTCATTTCTAAAGAAAAACTACTTAGTATACTCAGGAAAAGAGAAATCTACGACTATGAGCTCACATGTTTGTGCTGCTATGATCCGAGCAGGACCATGTTGAAGGGTATCTTGAGTTGTCAGCCAAGACAAAGATATATTTTGCTACTGCTGTTACTTGTGGGATGCAGATTTCTATGTCAAAGTTGATGATGATGTCCATGTAAATATAGGTAGATCATATATAATGTGCAATGATTCCATTCTTAGTGATTTATAATCATCTGAAGATGTTTAATGAGTTATTCTTTCCTATTTCAGGAAAAAATTGACGGGAAAAGTTGTTAGATTATTATAAATTTTTATGTATTTATATGTCACATCTGAAGAATTTAGGTTCTTTCATAGCCTCTAGGATCAATGTGACAATTAACACAAGTTTATCTTAGTGGTTTTATCCATACAAGTAAATATCTGTTCCTACTTTCTAATTTTTTTAAGTCCATTTCTTGCTACTTGGTGCAGCAACACTTGGAGAACTCTAGTTAGACACCGAAAGAAACCACGTGTATATATTGGATGCATGAAATCTGGTCCTGTTCTTAATCAAAAGTAAGTGAAATTGTCTTGAATTTTCTGTCAGGAGTTTTTAAAAAGAAATCATCATCTAGATTTTTAACTTGTCACTTTTTTGAACAGGGGTGTGAGATACCATGAACCCGAGTATTGGAAATTTGGTGAGGCAGGAAATAAGTACTTCCGATGCTACTGGACAGCTGTATGCTATTTCGAAAGATTTGGCCAAGATAAACCAGTAAGTTCTCTTTATTTGTAACATAAGAATGATGGAAGTTTGTGCCTGGATCTAAGTGCCCAACCTTTTCCTGTAGTTTCCTTACATCAATGATGGTTCTTGTGCAAATAATTATTTCAGGCATGTTCTGCACAAGTTTGCCAACGAGGATGTTTCGCTGGGGTCGTGGTTTATTGGACTTGATGCAGAGCACATTGATGATCGGAGACTATGCTGTGGCACTCCACCTGGTAAAGCTACATTTAACTTGAAATATTGAAAAGCTTTATTTAATTGAAGTACAAAAAAAAAGAGATTTTCTTGGACTGTATTAGACTAATATAATTTATAGATCCAGCAATTACTGTCTTGCTGAAGATACTGAGTGTTCCCATGTCATACATCAGTGGGGGGGTGAGCCTCTATCACATCAATTTTTACACCTTGAAGGAGTACATTGCACACCAGAATGAATTGACTAAATATTGGATTGATGTGATTATTTGTTATTATTTATTATAAGGTTTGAAGGAGTTATCATTTACAGCATAGTATTCGTAAAAGTTGACACGAAACTAATAAGATTTGCCCGCACAAATCAACAATTTTGTCATGGATCACCTTGTGCAGCCGATTGATACTTCTGACCTAAAATTTAGAATTCTTATCATGATAATGATAATAATCCTACTGGTGAAATCACTATTCATATGAAAGTGCAATAACCTCATATGGCCTTTCTTGATCACATTTATTTCTGTTTCCTTCTGTTAGTTGCTATTTGCAAATATATAACAAATATAATTGCCACATTGGTTGTTGACCCATCCTTGAGCACATGGCACCCAAACCTTAGTCTCTGAATTGTACCAGGAGAGTATGTTGCAAATTCTGATTATTTTTTTCACAATTTGTTACCTCAGATTGCGAGTGGAAGGCCCAGGCCGGCAACATCTGTGTTGCATCATTTGATTGGAGCTGCAGCGGGATTTGCAGATCTGCCGATAGGATTAAGGAGGTCCATCGGCGGTGCGGGGAAGGTGAGAATGCTTTGTGGAGTGCAACTTTTTAGGAGATAGTGCTCTTCCAACCTCGGGAAGATGATACACTAAAGAATCAGGTGTTTTGAGTCCTTTCTGTATTTTTTGTGAGTATAGAAACCATGCCATTATACGCCAATAGAGAGAGGGGGAGAAAATGGATGTACATTCACGCCCTTGCCCACATGTGTGTGTGAGAGAAGAGGCCCTGCTTTGCGGACTTCTCCATTTTAGTTAAGGAGAGAGTCTGCAATAGCGGCCGGAGAAGGCAAGAGGCAGTGGACCTGTCACCACCCCAACAATTCTTTGCCAAATTGTAGGTTACAATCCCACGGGCAATCAAGCTAACAATAATACAAGTTCCGGCGGTGGCTTTTCCGGCCCTCATTCGATTTTGAAGTGTTCTATATTCTGTTAACCCAATATCCATTGTAGAAACTCTGCATTGCATCAATTAGGAAATGCTTAAAGTTGGTTGATTTGATTATGAACTTACAAGCAATGCAGCAGTAATGATTCTTGTTCTATATTTTTATGCAACTCCGAGAGAGAGAGGGAATAGGTAAAGAGAGATGGAGCTCCTGAAACTGGAAGACATTATCAGCCACAGCTAGTAGTGGCATATCCCTGTTGGAGAAGTTCTCATATTATATTAACTGTGCTCTCTCATTATATATTAACTGAAATTAATTTTTTTCTTTGGACGAACAACAAAACATGATCATGTAATCCTTAAAGATAATCTGCGAACATGTACTAACTCAAGCACTTCAGAAAGATTTTGCTTTCAAAAAATCTCAAATGAGCTTGGTTGAGTAGTCTGATTTTTAAACCTGTTATATGTGAACTTTATTTGTGGAAAAATCAGATCCTATTCTCAGGTTTTTCTTTTGCCAAACTTTGTAGTAGGTTCTCAAAGCTATAATTTATCACTTTTATGTATGCACTGATGAAATTTAACCGAGCTCCAAACTTTATCCATAATATCTTCTAAAAGTTGCTTATGAACTTCATATTCCTATAAAAGAAATATAAAAAAAAATGGACCTAAGAACCCTATGCAATCAAATCATCTTTTTAAAGTAAAGAGAGGTAACGTCGGAAGCAACTATGGTCTTCATATAAAAAATAAAATGGGCTAACTTCGAGACCGTATCCACCACTAAAAGGATTGAGTCTATAGCAATATAATATTTTTATTGCAATTAATGAAAATTAATAATTAGAATAAATATAGAAACAAATCACATCAAGTTTATAGTGATTTGTTTACAAAGAATTGGAACCATGATTTCTTATAATCATCTTAATATTTTGTGTTCTTAATGATTTAATTATAAAATATTATTCTTATTTCATTTAAATTAAAAGTTATGAAATAAACGTTATACATGTTAACTAGAATTTATTTTAATTAAATTTATGAAACTAACCAAATATAAATATGTAGAAAATATAATTTTAGTGTTTTACATTGCTAAAAGTGATTGCATTTAAAATAAAATAATGAATTATTCATCATATTATATTCTTTTTTCATTTAGAAAACAATGAAAAATTTATAAAAACATATGAAACAACATGAAATTAAATAACCACAATAATGATAAAGAAACAAGCTTAACAATAAAGAAAGAGACTTTATGATAATAGTAAATAACCTATTTAATTTTATTAACCTATATCAACTTCATTAAATACAAATTAAAGATTATTTATGAACAAAGTAATAACTGACCAAGCATTTGGAAGACTTTTACTTATAAATTAATTAGTAAATTGTGTCCTTCAATTCAATTAAAGAATCCACAATCTTTATCTCTTCCCGGGTTGAGTTTTAAGCAAGATGGCAATTTTTCAAACAAAATATTTCATGGTTCTATTGTGTTTGATTGGTGTATTTATGGGTACACCAGGACTCGCAGGACGCAGTGTTGCACCATCGGGAGAACCTATGCCCAAGCTTAGCAAATATATAGCAGGTTGTGCTGCAAAGTTGACTGGAAAATGTGGAGCAGAGATTTTTCATAGTTTTAGCGGCAACAATAATAATCCATCAGACAGTTGTTGCCAGAAGCTCGTGACAACAGGAATAGATTGTCTTAATGCATTTACAGAATTTCTCGAATTGAAAGAGCCCCAAGAAAATCCATCTAAGATTTCTCTAAGGAGCCTGGATATTTGGAATCATTGTGTTGCTGTTGCAGCTAAACCATAGAAACCCTTTCCCTTGACAGTTTAACAGATGGTTTTGTTTCTGTCGCAGCCCAACCATTACTCATCAATATGGTAATTTGTTTCCCTAGAAAAAACTATTATGCTATTTTAATGATACATGCTACCAAAACTCCTGCCGCTCTCATTACAATTGAAACTTTTACTTCAAAATTTACTCTTTGAAAGTTACAATAGATTTTGTTTGGCAAATTTGATTTCATTAAAAATCCTGAAAGGCTCTTTGCAACTCTGTCAATTCAATTCAATTCATAAGTTTAAATAAAATCTCATGTTTTAAAATAATTTTAAGAGTCAAGAACTGAATTTGAAATGAAAATTAATCTCTAAAAATAGTACAAAAGTAAACTAGAAGCCAATGTCTCTATTTGCTGTACTAAAAAAAAAAAAAAAAAAGTTAAAACTAGGTTTTTCAAAACTCCCATCTACCCATCTCATTTTTTGAAAGATCTTTGATGGAATAAGTTAAAGGTAATGAGGGTGATATATAAAATAAATTGAATTAAATTATATCTCTTTTAAATATGTAAATTAAACTTTTTTTTTTTCAATTAAATTCAAATTGAATACTATAATGGATTTTAATTACAATAAAGAATCGGTTCCTAACAACATGTAGAAAATTATTAATCATCTTCATTGCACGATGCAAACAAGTTATATGATTAAAAGAACACCACTAACTACACTCACAAACACACAACTCACCGTGGATTGTATGAACTTATAAGCAATGCAACAATATTGATTCTTGTTTTATAATTTTGATGCAACTTTGAGTGAAAAAGGGGAAAAGTAAAGAGAGATGGAGCTCCTGAAACTGGAAGACATTATCAGTCATAGCTAAAGCTCAGAAATATGGAGTTTATGATAAGTGAGCCATAGGGTGAAACCAATGGAAATCTGTTACACTTCGAATTCATTAGCAAAAGGTGGTGTTTCTGTCAGGCGGGAAAAGGGTTGAAAACTAACGGGTTCAAGAACTTGGTGTTTGTTTAGTTTTAGTGATGGTTAGATGTCAAGGGTTAGTAGTACATGGTAGTGTTAATGTTGTTTGAGTTCTTTTGTGTGGGTAGAGAGATAGAAAAACCAAAATAAAAACATTTTACGGTGTTCCGAGAATAACTAGTAGTGGCATCCGTGTTTCCAAGCCTGGTGCAATACATTCTTAATTTTTTTTTTTCACACAGGAGACTACAGGCAAAACTATCCCAAGCACAATTCCTAAAATCCCCTATACTGTAGAAGTCCTTTTTCTTGACAATCACTAACAAAATATGGAAGATTACATTCTTGGTTCTATTATAATAACCTTTATGAGACCATATGTGTATAGATTACTTCATCTTTTGAAGATTAAGTGTTTCGGTCACTATTATTAATTAAACACACTTATTATGTTTAATTAAATCAAACAATTTCAATCTCCCCTTAAAATAACCTAAAAGAACCAAAGAAAACCAAGAAAAGATCAGAACACAATATCAGCTAAAATTAGGCAATAGCTAAAATGGTTCGACCATTTTGGGAAATGGTCAAATCAGTCTAACCATATCTCAAAATGGCTAGTCCGGCTCTGGAAAATATTTTTTTTTTTGTTTTAATTCTTTCTCTAGTCGAAGTCTTCATTCTTGAAATTCTTGTGTTTTTTTTTCCATATCAATTCATACTCATTCAAGTTACATACTTAACATACCAAATGATAAATTTTTAAAGGATACACACTCAAATACAACAAATCCCTTTTTCCCCTACAAAACTCTTGGTGTCTAAAATCCTCATCTTCCTCCCTAGAAGTCTCTTTTCAAATCTTCCACAATATTATCTTTAATTCTCTTCCCTAATAATAAAATTTCATTGTTTTTTGTTTTTAAGAAAACATGATTATTTTTCAATACTATTCAAAACCAATTTATGAAACTCATCTTTCAATCTAGTTCTCATGTATAAACTTAATTTTATCACATCCTTGATATTTATACCACCATAATAATGCATAAACTCAAGTAAAGATTTCACATAGAAATTTCCCCTAATTGACTGAAACTAATTAGGATTTCTATCATTGGTTTTTCTTTAATTTGTTGTTTACTTCTTCTAGTTACTTCTTATTACAACATTATTTCATGAAATCTTTAATAAATTAACATTTTTTTTCCTAATCTATATAAACCCTAATTTTTTCAGAGTAAATTGAGCCTTTTTCCTTTCTATTTAAGATTAAGAAGATTAAATGAATAAGGATGTCAAGAAACCTTACCAATGAATCATCCTACTCCTTATTTTAATTTATATCTCTCACATTCAACCCTAATCGTTTTTACCATACAAGGAAAACACTATTTATATCATATTATTCTTCTTATAATAAAAGATTGGGGTTTTACAAATCTAATAAAAGTATTTGGGGTATTGAATAATCCAAACAACATCATCATGTACTCAAACAACCTATTTAGTAACTTAAAGCTGTCTTTCACTCATCCCTCAACTTAATCCTAATCTAGTTGTAGCTACTTTTAAGGTTAATATTTGAGAACATCTTAGAGCCAACTAGCTAATCCAACATATCATCTACCCGCAGTATGTGGTACTTGTACTTTATGATTGGGTTAATAGTTGTTATCTATACATATGCTTTATAAGCCATTTTTCTTCAAAACTAAGAGGGGTTAAAACTACATATTGATTCATTCTCTCTTGAAAATACCTATTTTTCAACAACTTTACCACTTGTTAGTATGACTTTTTAGACTCATTGAGGCTGAATATATACACTAGCCTATTTGAAAAGCTAGAACCTTGAATTAAGTTGATATAATGTTATATGAGAGGTAAGCTTTAACGTAACTCTTCTATCATCAAGTCTATAAAATTGGTCAGAACCTTTTAAACTTGTGATACCATTAGTCTTCTCTACGAAACTACTTGTAGGTATCAATGCAAAAACTACGTCATTCTATACTTCCTCAATGATCTGTAATATGAATAATTAGGTTTTACTCTTACTTTATTCAACTTCAATCACTCCCTTCTTTTTCTTAGGTGCCAATATGATAAAAAAATTATGTTGAGGGTGTACATTAATGTCGCCTGTCATGCACAACCTTTTTGTTATGCTACAAAAATATATCTAATAGTATATGATACACATCCATAAAGACAACATCATACTAAAAATATCATAATATTTTTTTCTAATATAAAATAAGACAAGAAATCATTTATCTACGACTACCTCACTGTTTTGCTGTAACTAGTTTAACTTGCAGGGTTTGAGGTGCTTCTTTATTCTAAACAACAACTTCTTCACTATTATTGCTGATACTACTTTCTTACAGCTTCTACTATATTTGATTAGTTTACACATTTTGCCTTTGATGGTACACGTCGAATGAAATATGCTGGTGTATAACCAACTCTTATTCAAATTATCCTTGAAAGTTAGTAAACTCTTTCAAATTACTAAAGTAGCACTAACATCTCCATACAAAACCTCTATACTACCATTCAAATCATCATAAATAAGTTCCTCTTTGGGCTTTTCTAGTGATAGTTTCTTTCTCGAATGATTATCTAGCTTACAACATTTTGGCAGAGCAATACCCTTACACATTAAACTTATAACACTACAATCTAAAACTAGAACTAGAACTAATACACTGACCATAGGTTTTTGGAGGAGCTGGTTTAGGTTGAGTAGTCATTCTTTGATCGTTAATGCACACTTCTTTAGTGTTTTGGTAAGCTCAAAAGTTTTTTTTAGCAACCCTAATAGCATGTTGTTTCTCTATATTTAGGGCTCTCTAATAGGCTTTTAAAACAATCCACAATGATTACAAGTATAGTATGTCCTAAATGGTATATCATGATTCGCTCTCTATTATTTTTTGTTTTGTTTTTTTACAGATTATTTCTCATTACTAGTTGATAAAAAAATATCAATGTACTCATTAATAAACCTCCTCTATTACCACAATGTATAGAGCAACTGGTATAAAATCTGAGTGCATCTAAAAAGGAGAAAGTGATATTTCATCTCCTCTTAGTCACCAATCCTTTGTTTTCCTAGTGTATTTTTAGTCTTTCCAATTGTTTCCACCAGAAAGAAGCTCGCTCTTAATTCTAATAGTGATTAGTTTCACCCTCATCTACTCCAGGATTTCTTTACACTATAAAATCCTCTCTACTTCGTAAATCCAATCAATATACTCCTATTCTTGTAAAGTGTCTATAAACTTAAGAAGCATTATTCGAAATCCTAAGTCTTCAAGATACCTGTCATAACCCAATTCTGTGTTATTTCCCAAAAATAACTTTTTTTTCAAAATAAAAACCAAAAAATAAAATAAAGGTTGGCAATATAGAGAAAGTAGGCCGGGGAATCAAGCTACAATTTTTGAAGAAAATTCAAGGCCTAATTGTACCTCATTATGCCCAAAAAATGGGGAAAACAATGCAAATTCAAGGCCAAATTAAATGATTATTGGACGAATTTGCATAAAAATTAAGTCTAAGGACATAATTAAATTTTTAATAGGCTAATTTGATTTAATCATGGGCCAAATTGAATTTTAATTATGTTTGAGAATTAATTTTGATTCAATTAAAGGATTTAATTAAGTGAAAGGACTTAATTATACTTTAAACGGGTCAAATTAATTTTATTTTGGGCTTAATTAGTGAAATATTAAGTCCAAGGACATAATTAAATTTTTAATAGGCCAATTTGATTTAATCATGAGCTAAATTAAATTTTAAGAATTAATTTGGGTCCAATTGAAGGATTTAATTAAGTGCAAGCACTTAATTATATTTTAAATGGGTGAAATTAATTTTATTTGGGGTTTAATTGGTGAAACATTAAGTTTGAGAGCTTAATTTGGGTTTAATTGAGAAGATTTGAATTTTAAGAGACCAAATTTAATTTTTACGAAGTTAATTGATTGAAATCAGGAGCAAAATTGTAAAAAAATTGAAGTTTTGGGGTGAATTAGGGGTTAGATTGACAAAATTCACAGCCAAGGACCAATCTGCAAAAGGCGCCAAACTATAGGGGCTTAATTGATAAAAATCGGGGGTGAAATTGAAGAAATTGAAAGTTTGATGGTCAATTAGGGGTTAAATTGAAAAAATCTAAGACCAAGGACCATATTGCAAAAGGTGCGTAAATACGGGGCTGCAATTGAAGTTCATCAGGGGTTTAATTGCATTAAATTGAAAGTTTTAGGTCAATTAGGGGTTCCATTGAAAAAAATTGAAAGATCAAGTACTAAATTAAAAAAGAGTAAAAATCCCTAATTTAAACCTAAAATGGTGCCGTTTTGCGTATATAAAAAAAGGACCAGACGACGCGTCGTCTGGTCACTGTTCATTGTCTTCTTCTTTTACCCGGTTAAAGCTGGTCCGGTCGCCTACATTTCAGGTGCATTTAATATACCAAACGTCCACCAAATTTAACCAAACTTGCACGAAAATGATCCTCTACAGTCACTTTACATCCCCATGTGAATCTCTTAGTCTGAATGACAACAAATCGGTGTCGGCGCCGGCCTAAACATGCCCACTCAGGCAGCTTTTTCTGTAGAATTGACAACTCAGGATGCCTACTTTGAGCCAACGGTTGGGATCCTTCCCAACAGAATCAAGGGCTGAAATTTTTCTCTTTTGTACGATATTGCCCTCTTCCACCGCCTATAAATAGATGTGGATTTGATGGCCTGAGGGAGAAAAAAATCGGGTCCAAAGTAAGCTAAAAAACCAGTCTTTCCGGTTTCTGCAATGTCCTCTCTCTTCGTTTTCTCTCCACCATGACTTTCAGCCACTAGCACCATCATCACTAGTCTTTTCACCATCAGCTCCACCATAGGAAGCCACCAACCGACCACCGAGAGCCACTGTGAACCTTTCTCTCTCCTCTCTACAGCCCCTCTAGTTTTCTTCTTCTTCTTTTGCTTCCTCTGCCACCGGCCACCAACTCTTCCACCGTTCCTCGCAATGACGCTGTCCGGGCCATCAGCTCAACCTCCTGATCACATTCATGACCACCGTTGACGATAGTCTTCTCCTGCCCCCTGCTCTCGTGGCCATTGCATGCAGAAGACATTCTGCATGCAAATGGAAGAATAAACAATTTTGAAGGTGGGCTGGATCTTATGCGACCCAAACCAAATTTATGGCCCGAATCCGGCCCACCCTAAAATACTTGTCGGGTCGAGATCGGCCCAACCATTTTGGGCTGATAACGACCCACCCTTTTGTAGGCTGGGCTTGGCCCAGTTAGCTGGGACGACCTAGCCCACATATTTTATATTATATAATATATATTATATTATAATATTATTTTTTTTAAAAAATAAAAAACAAAAACAAAAAAAATCCAAAAAATCATTTTAATTTTTTTTTATTTTCTCAAATATTTTTCTATCCATTTTGCATAATATCAGGTTGTATATTTACATTGTAAAATACAAATCCAGTATTAAAATACCCGGTTTTTCTCCGAAATATTTCAAAAAAAAAAATCAAAACATTTTCAAAAGGAAAAAATATTTTGTTGCATACGGTCAAATTCTAAAACTTTTCCAAGCATATTTTTCATAAACAAAAAAAAAAAACAAAATTTGTATATTTTTCATGTTTTTTTTTTTAAATTTCATAAATGAATATTGTAACTAGTTTATGATTATCCATTAGGATTTGACCAACATGTCAAAAATCTTTTTCCAATCTTTTTTAGGGTCCAGACTTTAAAACGGTAAAGTACACCCTCAGGTATTAAATATATAAAGTGTAAAAATGCGATGCTAACATTCAGACTTTAAAACGGTTAGGATTTAACCCAATAAGGTAGAGACTTTCTCATGAAAAGACCAACGAATAGAAACCCGACCTAGAAAAACAATCAAACAACAATGCACTGGGGGTGATGCGTCTTTTCCTTGCACAACCAGTCCCTTACTCAGACTCTCGCAGACCATAGGTTCGTAGTGATCATAATACTAGGTGGCGACTCCTACACATTAATCATAATTTTATGATTAAATCCAAAAAACCTTTCCAACACACAACACCTCACACAAGAGGCACGACGAGAGTCTCCGCTGTCGCTAGACGACGTCGCCCCCCCTCGCAACAGGATGGCGACTCCACTGAGGAAAGCCATGTCTGGCTGGACTAAGCTTTGATTGTTTGATTGTTTATCTTTTGTCGGTCTTTAATTTTAGCTTGTATTTTTATTGCTTTAGCATGCATTTTGCAAATAAACCCCAATTCTAGGTTAGGAGGGGAGTAGCGGTCTGCCTCATGACTTTCAGTCGGGATTCAGATTCGTGAAACATCCAACTATGAGCTGAGTGTTTACTTGGTAATGATGGTCACGTTGTGCCCTAACCATTCCTTTTGTAGGCTGGGATCGGCCTAGTTAGCTGGCCCAGCCCAGCCCACATATTTTATATTATATAATATATATTATATTATAATATTATTTTTTTAAAAAAAAAGTAAAGAAAAAAGAAAAAAAATCCAAAAAAATTCAAAAAATCATTTAATTTTTTTTTAATTTTCTCAAATATTTTTCTATCCATTTTGCATAATATCGGGTAGTATATTTACATTGTAAAATACAAATCCAGTATTAAAATACCCGGTTTTTTTCCAAAATATTTTTTTTAAAAAATCAAAACATTTTCAAAAGGAAAATTTTTTTTGTTGCATACGGCCGAACCCTAAAAATTTTCCAAGCATATTTTTCATAATTTTTTTTTTTGCATATTTTTCATGTTTTTGTTTTTTTAAAATTAAAAAAATGAATATTGTAACTAGTTTATGATTATCCATTAGAATTTGGCCAACATGTCAAAAATCTTTTTCCAATCTTTTTTAGGGTCCAGATGTAGACTTTAATATTTGTGGTGTGTAAAATTACACGATAAAGTATACCCTCAGGTATTAAAGATACAAAATGTAAAAATGACATGCTAATATTCAGACTTTAGAACGGTCTAGGATTTAACCCAATAAGGTAGAGACTTTCTCGTGAAGATATATCTGCCTTAAGCCTTAGAAAAGACCAACGAATAGAAACCCGACCTAGAAAAACAATCAAACAACAATGCAGCTTATCTTAGTTAGGGTGCACTGGGGGTGATGCATCTTCCCCTTACACAACCAGTCCCTTACTCAGACTCTCGCAAACCATAGGTTCTTAGTGACCATAATACTAGGTGGCGACTCCTAAACATTAATCATAATTTTATGATTAAATCCAAAAAACCTTCCCAACACACAACACCTCACATAGAAGGCACGACGGGAGCCTCCGCTGTCGCCAGAAAACATCGCCAACCCTCGCGACAATACCCATCTCAATCAAGAAGTTTATTTCTTTACCCTTACCTTTGAAACGAGTTCTCAAAACTTACTACAAATATGGGATGCTCGTCCTCATCATGATCTTTTAGGTTTCTTCACTAATTGACAGGTTAATTTTATAATCTATCTTTGCATATTTTCTATTTGAGTTCTTGAGGGTTTTTTCTTCTAAAGGTGGAACCTTCTCATCCCTTTCTACATGAGCACATATTATTCTATGGCCTCTTTTAGCCATGGTTATATAACAATATACAAATAACAACTGCTTAAATAGAATCTCAACAACTAGAGTTATGATTCATATTTATTGTCGATACACGACGTCGGGCGACGGCTCCGCTCATTTTGTTTTTTATTTAACAAAAAGATTTTTTTATTAGGGGAAAATAGATTTTATTGGAGTCGTCATCTAGTAATTTGAGGGAACTAGAAATCCCAAATTAGACACTGGTCCCAGAGATTCAGGTACTGGGTTAGTTATGATTAAAGGAAGGTAGACACCACCCTTAAAATATCCTTTCAAAAGAAAGGTTACCCTTACTTGTGTGTTTTTATATTTGATTCAAATGTTATTATATTTTGAGCTTATTTGCAATTTTTGTTTTTTTATAGAATAGTTAACGTCGGTCCCTAAAATTTGGAGACACGTTAAAAATGACATCAGTCCCTAAAAATAGGAGACTCGTCTAAAATATTGACGTTTAACCCTAAAAAGGAGAAGTACGTCTGAATTACCAAAAAACTATGGACATAATCCATATTTGGTATTTAAACTTTTGACATCGGTCCTTTTATGAAAAAGAGACGTGTCGATAAAATATTCGTTTATAAAATAAAACTATTTTGATATCGTTGAGATATGGATATAACTATATTTGAAAATTGGGCTTTGGACCCACGAATGATGACATAATAGGATGGGTGTTGGACCCGCGTTGTTATTCTTTTTTTTGTTTTATTTTTTTGTTTTACAACATGCAGGAAAATTTATATACAAAATAAAAAAAATATTAGCAATCTAAATAAAATTACATGAGTGACACAGTATAGGTAGAAGACTGAAATACCCTCGGATTTATCAGAAATTTACGAAAATGCCACTGGCGGCGCGTGTGGCTCACGCGCGGCTACTGTTGGTGGCGACGAGATTTTCAGTCGAGATTTCTGGCAAACCGATGGTCGATTCTGGTAGATCTGAGGTCGAGGATTCTGTTGGTGGTGGTCTTGACGGTCGTTGATGGCTGATGAGGGAGAATCGTCGACTTGAAGCTTCGGTGGCCGGCGAGAATCGCGGCCTTTTTCCGGCCAGATGAAGCGGTGGAAACGATGAAAACCACCGGGGTTTTACTTTACAGCATGTGAGGAACCTTTCTGTGGGGTTTTGGAGGCTTGATACGGCCGGAGATGGGAGATCGGAGGAGAGAGAGAGAGTCGCCGGCGAGAGGAGAGAGATGCTCTGAGATTTGCTACGGTGCGGACACGTATATGGTTTACCGGTGCCGCTGAAGGATGTTAACCGTGGGATCTTGGATGAAACGATCGGATGACTGTTATTGGCTAGATCTGCAGGTTGATCGGACGACCCAGATTGTCCGGGTTTGGATCCTGTGTGGCGCGGAGCACCGAAAGCTCGGTGCACCGGATGACGTGGCGCAACAGGATTAAATCTTAAATTAATTCAATGGCTGAGATGAGTCGGGATATATTTGGTATTTTTCAAATTTTTTTTTTTTAATATCCTACTCTCGCGAGGAAAACTAAAAAAAACATGCATAGTGTTACAATTCTTTCTCCTCTTTTCTGCTTCTTTTATTTCTCTCCCCCCTCCTTTGCCTTCTCCTCTCGTGGCTATTTATAGCCACGAGACAACTATCATAATTTTGTCCGCAACTAACTTATCTACCATAATTTTGTTTTTATTATATATAATAATAAATATTTACATGGGTAAAACTAAAAGTTCAAATCAGTATTAGAAAAATCCCGTTTCAACCGCAAAAAAAAATGGAATACCAAAAAAAACATTTGATGGGTATCGACCCGATGAACCGGGTTTTGATCGAAAATGACGGTTTTGACCCGAGACAGCCCGAAACTTATTTTTTACCCTGGTCGACATGGTTTGACCCATATTGACCCGGTGAACTCGGTTTTGGTCAGAAATGACGGTTTTGACCCAAAACAGTTCAAAACTCATTTTTTACCTTGGTCGACATGGTTTGACCCGTATTGACCCGGTGAACTCGGTTTTAGTCAGAAATGACGTTTTTGACCCGAAACAGCCTGAAACTCATTTTTTACCCTGGTCGACATGGTTTGAATGAAGAGATGCAGTTGACTCGAGAGAGAAAAAAAAATATTTTTGAATTTTTGAATTTTTTCTTAATGTTTTTTGGATTTTTTGAAAATATATAAAAAACATGGGTCAAAAATTGGGTAGCAACAGATGCCCCCTCTTTACATTGCTTACGAAGCAAAAATCCTCGATGTTTTGCATAGTAAGCTTTGTAAAGAAAAAAAACTTGTTTTTCTGTCTCTCTTTTTTTCGTTAACCTGAGATCCCATCTGGCGACCTCCTTTACCAAAACCAAAGAATGTGTGTAGCTCGGTCAACCTGAAATCCCATATGGAGATTCCCTTTAACCCAAAGCTACATGAGATCCCATCAGGCAACCTCATTCAATCAAAACAAAAGAATGTGTAAAACGTGGTCTCATTGTAATGGGTAACCAACCCAGGTGGAAAGAATGTGAAAAAAATGGTCTCATTATGATGGGTGACCTACCCAAATAGAAAGAATATGAAGTGCGGTCTCATTGTAATGGGTGACCTACCCAAAAAGGAAAGAGTGGTCTCATTGTAATGGGTAACCAACCCAGGTGGAAAAAAGAAGAAGATGGAGAATTGTCTCATTCTAATGGGTGACCTACCCAGAAAAAAATGGTGGTCTCATTGTGATGGGTGACCTACCTAAGTGGAAAGAATATGAAAAAACGGTCTCGTTGTGATGGCTGACCTACCCAAATAGAAAAAAAATGTGAAAAAGCGGTCTCGTTGTGATGGGCGACCTACCCAAAATGAAAAAAAATGTGAAGTGTGGTCTCATTGTAATGGGTGACCTACCCAGATGGAAAAAATATGATGAAGTGGTCTCGTTGTGATGGGCGACCTACCCAAATAGAAAGAATATGAAGTGCGATCTCATTGTAATGGGTGACCTACCTAAAAATGGAAAAAATATGAAGTGTGGTCTCATTGTAATGGGTGATCTACCCAGATGGAAAATATATGATGAAGTGGTCTCGTTGTGATGGGCGACCTACCCAAATAGAAAGAATGTGAAGTAAAGAATTTTGTGAGTGGTCTAATTGTTCCAGGCGACCTGCCCGATGATAAAATGCGATGAAAATCGCAAGTGGTCTAATTGTTCCAGGCGACCTGCCCGATAAATGAAAAAAAATGCGAGGAAGCTCGCAAGTGGTCTAATTGTTCCAGGCGACCTGCCCGATGATAAAATGCGAGGAAACTCGCAAGTGGTCTAATTGTTCCAGGCGACCTGCCCGATGATAAAATGCGAGAAAATCGCAAGTGGTCTAATTGTTCCAGGCGACCTGCCCGATAAATGAAAAAATGCGAGGAAACTCGCAAGTGGTCTAATTGTTCCAGGCGACCTGCCCGATATAAAAAATGCGAGGAAACTCGCAAGTGGTCTAATTGTTCCAGGCGACCTGCCCGATGATAAAATGCGAGGGAACTCGCAAGTGGTCAAATTGTTCCAGGCGACCTGCCCGATGCTAAAATGCGAGGGAACTCGCAAGTGGTCAAATTGTTCCAGGCGACCTGCCCGATGCTAAAATGCGAGCAAACTCGCAAGTGGTCAAATTGTTCCAGGCGACCTGCCCGATAAATAAAAAAATGCGAGGAAACTCGCAAGTGGTCAAATTGTTCCAGGCGACCTGCCCGATGGTGAAATGCTTGAAAGTGATTTCAATATAGGTTTTGTGAAATACATGAAAGTGATTTCAGCAATGAGCTTGAAGATTGATGAAAACTTTTAAAGGAAGTCATACCTGTATGGTTGAGATCTGATTTGTAAATCGATCTCAGAGATGATGAAAGCTTCTCAAGAAAGTCTTGTATGTACGATTGAGATTTGATCTGTAAATGGATCAGGAAAACTTCTCAAGAAAGTCTTATATGTACGGTTGGGATTTGATTTGGAAATGGATCCCAAAAGATGAGGAAAACTTCCCAAGGAAGTTTTGTATCCACGGCTAAGATCTGATCTTCTGAAAATGATGGCAGGAGCAAATTCCCTATAAATCACGCATATTGGGCAAAAGACATCATCCACTTCTCGCATTTTCAATACTCTCAAAGTTCTTAACTTTTGAAGTTTTAACCATGTCTTCCTCTTCTTCCAATGCTAATCCAAACCTTGTTCCTGAGGCAGAGCCTGTAGTTTGGCGTACTACCTTTGAAGTAAATGGTCGTCCAGTTACAATAGAGGATACTGTAATGGACGATGAAGATACCGTTGTAGCCGTGGCTAGAGACATGATCCTTCCTCGTGATGAAATGATGCTGGCAGCGAGGACCGATATTGAAGCAGTGAATCAGTCACTTGCTCTTAGTATCAGAGCTACTTCGTCTTTGGTGAATGTTGCGGAGCGTCTTCATGCCAAAGACTTGAGTTGAATACTCAAATTCCTGAGCTCCATAACCAGATTGAGAATTTAAGGAAAAGGCTCCATGATGAGAGACGTTACAGGAACGAATTGGAGAGGAGAAACCAAGAGCTCAATGCACGTGTTGACTTTTGGAGGGACTATGTTAACACTCGACACCTCGAGTTCGAGGAAGAGATGGAGCGCATGCATAAGCAATTTGAGGAATTCCGAGGCATGATTGGCCATCAAGATGAAAATATCCCTAATCGTCCTCGCAGTGTTTAACGTTTGTACTTGTAAACCATTATGCCTATGAATAAAAATCCATCTTCTCGTCTTCATTCATGAATTTTGCCTTTGTGGAATTGCCATACTTGATATGATTTAGAAGGACGTCATTTCATCGAGTCTCGTTGGATCCCGTGAGGAGTTTTGTTTCGAGAGATATCTGCAAAACAAATATGCGATGCTTGTGAAGTGAGATGATATGCAATGCATCTTACCTGTTTTTGAAATATAGATCCCCGTTCATCTTGTTTGAGGGTTTTGACTTTGAGTGAGCTCTTTTGATTTACGCGTACTTCAAGTCTACTCAAGCTGACCCATGTTGTCCATTTTTAAGATAAGTTTGAGTTTCCCAACAGTCACTGCACGTTTCTCTATTGGTAACTTCACTAAGAGAATCAGCTTCTCCGTGGCCCGACATTGTCCTGGATTTCATCTGCATTTCTCTTACTGAAGATGTATCAGTTATCTTGTTGTCTAACTGATCATATTGTAAGAGTCAACAATCTCCTTTCATAGATACTGAAAATCATACTATTTCAGTCCTCATGCTAGAAGAAGTCCACAGTTTTATCATGTGTATTTTCCACTAGGGAAGCAAATTTCTTTGTGTTAAGGATCTGGTAACTGCTTCTCTGCCCCCTGGAGAATTAACTGCCTCATTTCATTTCCTCCTTTGCTCTTGTTGTCATTAGAATCTCTGATTTTCTAATGGTGCCTCATAACGTGTTATATGCTCATTTTTCTTACAAAGAAAACCTTTTTTCAAAAATGATTTTTTAAAAGATCTGTTTTGTTCTCGAAAACTGAAACTCTCAATGTCTGTTTATAACAATGTTCAGGCAATTCTGGGGCTTTATGTCAAATCTCTTGGTAAAAGTAATCTAAGATGAAGGTAAGTGATGAGATGACCTTCTGCTTTGGTTTTCAAAGTGTTCAAGCGATTGCTTGAAGGTATTTTGAGAGAAAAGAAACAATTTGCCTTTTATCTTTAGAAACACTCTTTTTAACAGCATGAATAATAATGAGTAATTATTTGCTATGCTATGACTCTTTGTGGAAAAGTCTCTTACATTTTGAGAACGCCGTTTATTGATCCAGGTCGCTTACTTGATTAGAAAGGACTTCAAAGGCACATAATGTAGTTTATGGCTCAAGGCTATAAAAGAAAGAGTATTCCATAAGCTCAAAAAGTGTTTAAGGGCTTATAAACTATAGATCACTATTATCTTGTCTTGGCATTTTCTTTTGCTACCTTGACAACAAAAATGATGATGAATATTCCAAATGAGGAACTTTTGTTTTTTTGTTATTCCTATATTTGTTAGGAATTCTCTCAATTGTTTGGAATTTAATTGAATTCTTTGTTGTCAGACTTTCTTTATAAGCTCACATGCCTTCAAGACAATTTCCTTAATCATATTTCTCTTTTTGCCCCCTAGTGTAGGGTGTGATCTTAGTTAAGGTTCTCGTGAAAGAAAAGGCTTTAAATAGACTCAGCTCAAATTGGGACTGCAAAGGATAATTTTAAAGAAAGTGAAAGGAATATCAAAGATGGCCTTTCCTCATTTCAAGTAAGATCAGTTAAAACCAATAAACTTTGTCCATATCCAACGTAATGCTTTGGATTTGTAAGATACCATGTTTTGCGAGTCCATGACAAACTAATGTACTACCAACCATTATTCATGCTGATAAAATGTGGATCCAAGACATAATTTGGGTGATAGTTGTTCCAATTGCATGTTTTTTGACTTGTTTGGTCATCTCTTTCAAGGGAATTGCTCTGAACATTATTCCAAACAAATCATTGATTTATTTCATTGAAATCACAAACAAAATCAGTTCTTTTAAAACCTCATTTAAGAAGAATGGATTCTCCTAGTAAAAAAAGTTTGAAAGATCAAATTGTTGAGCAATTGAGATCATGCATGAGCTTTTTGGTGAGGTATATGCAAAGGGAATTTCCTGGCCAAAACTTCATTGATTTGATTGGATGAAACACATCATACATAATACTTTTTCACAGAACCAGAGTTCACAGGCCTAGATAAATCATCTCCATCCATCCTAGGCAACAACAGAGCCCCTCCGGAGAATGCTTTCTTCACTACATATGGGCCTTCACCCACTTTGTGAAGTAATCAATGGCTACTAAGATAAATTGATGCCTATTGCTGGCCTTTGGGTTGATTGGCCCAATCACATCTATTCCCCACATTGCAAATGGCCATGATGATGTCATATTAAACAGAGGAGATGGAGGTGCATTTATCTTATCACTGTACACTTGACATTTATGGCATTTTCTGACATAATCGATGTATCTTTCTCCATGGTCATCCAGAAGTACCCAGATCTGTTGCATTTGTCTAGCCATCATATGCCCCCTTGCATGAGTTGCACAAATTCCTTCATGAATTTCTTGCAATGCTACCTTAGCTAGACATCTTAGTACAGTGCCATTGAATGATCTTTTACATAGAATTTCTCCATCCAGGTAAAATTCCATGGCTAGCCTTCTCAAGGTCTTCATATCTGCTTTAGATGCCCCCAAGGGAAATTCTCCCTGTTCTTATCGCTTGTTCTATTCTCTCAGCGATAGTTACAACATCATAGAAATGCTGAGCTGAACTACCCACCAGGTGTTCAAAGTATGGAGATTTAAAAGTGTTAGAAAATAGAGTGACCATTTCTTTTTCTAACAAAGAGGGTTGCACATGAGATGCTTTTTCACGCCATCTCAAAGCGTATTCTCTTACAGTCTCTTTGTTGCCCTTCTCCATGACTAACAAGCTTGACCTGTCCGGGGCTACCTCCATGTTGAATTTATACTGCTCCACAAAGGCTTTTACCAAATCTTTCCACTTTCTGATCTTAGTATTATCCAGCCTTGTATACCAGCTTAGTGTCGATCCAGAAAGACTGTCTTGAAAGAAATGGATGAGAAGTTTCTCATCATTCACTACTTCTGCCATCTTATTGCAGTAAGATTTAAGATGAGTGACTGGGCATTCAGTTCCAGTATACTTGATGAATTCTGGTACCCTAAATTCTTTAGGTACAACTACATCTGGAACTAAATACATTTCTGCAGCATAAACAAGATCATATAAGTCTGCCCCTTCAACTGCCTTCAATCTTGCTTCCAGAGCGGTCAATTCATTATAATCGACATTTGTAGAGAATTTCATCCTTTGTGGGTCATCAGTTGCCAGGCTTACAGTAACTGGCACTTGTGCTGGTGGAACATTGGTAGTGAACTGCGGCTGAGTAGAGGTATCTTCAACAGACTTGGATACTAGGGCCTGCTCGAGTAGACTTGTAAGTCGTGCTATATCGTTTTTCATGCTCTCTAACTCTCTTTGATAATGAGCCTCTAGGTGGGCCCTTTCTTCGTTCTCCATTATCTTCCTTGGGTTAACAGCCTTTTGGGGGACCTATATTTCACCATGAATGAATGCAAGTAAACTAAATGAAATGCATAAATGGATGCAAAAAGTCATATGGTGTATGCATGATTGTTATTGGTTTCAATTTTTTTAAAAAATTATGACGAGGAACATACCAGATCAAATTCTCTTAAAAAAAGTTCTCACTGAGGACTCCAAACCTACAGGGACTTGAACCGATTTAGGGGAAAAATTTAATGCCATATTTTGATGGCAAACAATCCCCTTCATCATGTTGGTTCAATTCTGATCTAGTCAAAAATTCCTCAATAGCAATGGGTTTTTCCATCTCACACTTTCTATAAGGATCGGTGGAGAGTTAATGAGAATATGAAATGTATATGAACATGTATGTTAATGCATTGACATTTGTTTGTGTCCTAAAAGGTATATCCTAATTGATAGGATCTAGCTCATAAGATTTGGCTCAGTTTAGTCTATCCCTGAAGATATTTTTTTGGTTCTTAGATTGCCCGAATTACCCATGGGGTAGTCGGCCTCTTAACCTTATACAACATGAGTATGGGAAGAAAATTCCACAATACCCGTTGCATAGGGTGAGTTACAATCCAAGCGAAAGTCCAGATGAGCATCAGTGGACATAAGTCACACTTGCCACCTGAATCTTTCTTTTCTAATCTTAAAAAGGACGAGCTCGGGTCCAGAGCTTTTATGGGTTCACTGTGAAGTGTGTGAATACACAAATAAATAACATGCATGCATGTGTAATTAAAAAATGAAATGATTTACAATTGATATTGCATAAAATAAATAGTGCAAATAAAATAAATACTCAAAAAATAAATAGCAATAATAAAAAAAAAAGCACACACAAGCAGTTGGTTCAACCCTATCCCCAGTGGAGTCGCCATTCTGTCGATACACGACGTCGGGCGACGGCTCCGCTCATTTTGTTTTTTATTTAACAAAAAGATTTTTTTATTAGGGGAAAATAGATTTTATTGGAGTCGCCATCTAGTAATTTGAGGGAACTAGAAATCCCAAATTAGACACTGGTCCCAGAGATTCAGGTACTGGGTTAGTTATGATTAAAGGAAGGTAGACACCACCTTTAAAACATCCTTTCAAAAGAAAGGTTACCCTTACTTGTGTGTTTTTATATTTGATTCAAATGTTATTATATTTTGAGCTTATTTGCAATTTTTGTTTTTTTTATAGAATAGTTAACGTCGGTCCCTAAAATTTAGAGACACGTTAAAAATGACATCAGTCCCTAAAAATAGGAGACTCGTCTAAATATTGACGTTTAACCCTAAAAAGGAGAAGTACGTCTGAATTACCAAAAAACTATGGACATAATCCATATTTGGTATTTAAACTTTTGACATCGGTCCTTTTATGAAAAAGAGACGTGTCGATAAAATATTCGTTTATAAAATAAAACTATTTTGATATCGTTGAGATATGGATATAACTATATTTGAAAATTGGGCTTTGGACCCACGAATGATGACATAATAGGATGGGTGTTGGACCCGCGTTGTTATTCTTTTTTTTTGTTTTATTTTTTTGTTTTACAACATGCAAGAAAATTTATATACAAAATAAAAAAATATTAGCAATCTAAATAAAATTACATGAGTGACACAGTATAGGTAGAAGACTGAAATACCCTCGGATTTATCAGAAATTTACGAAAATGCCACTGGCGGCGCGTGTGGCTCACGCGCGGCTACTGTTGGTGGCGACAAGATTTTCAGTCGAGATTTCTGGCAAACCGATGGTCGATTCTGGTAGATCTGAGGTCGAGGATTCTGTTGGTGGTGGTCTTGACGGTCGTTGATGGTTGACGAGGGAGAATCGTCGACTTGAAGCTTCGGTGGCCGGCGAGAATCGCGGCCTTTTTCCGGCCAGATGGGGGGAAAACGATGAAAACACCGGGGTTTTACTTTACAGCATGTGAGGAACCTTTCTGTGGTGTTGGAGGCTTGATACGGCCGGAGATGGAGATCGGAGGAGAGAGAGAGAGTCGCCGGCGAGAGGAGAGAGATGCTCTGAGATTTGCTACGGTGCGGACGCGTATATGGTGTACCGGTGCCGCTGAAGGATGTTAACCGTTGGATCTTGGATGAAACGATCGGATGGCTGTATTGGCTAGATCTGCAGGTTGATCGGACCCAGATTGTCGGGTTTGATCCTGTGTGGCGCGGTGCACCGAAAGCTCGGTGCACCGGATGACGTGGCGCAACGGATTAAATCTTAAATTATTCAATGGCTGAGATGAGTGGGATATATTTGGTATTTTTCAAATTTTTTTTTTAAAATAATATCCTACTCTCGAAGAAAAACTAAAAAAATGCACAGTGTTACAATTCTTTCTCTCTTTTCTGCTTCTTTTTTTCTCTCCCCCTCCTTTGCCTTCTCCTCTCGTGGCTATTTATAGCCACGGGACAACTACCATAATTTTGTGCAATAACTTACTACCATAATTTTGTTTTATTATATATAATAATAAATATTTACATGGGTAAAACTAAAAATTCAAATCAGTATTAGAAAAATCCCGTTTCAACCGCCAAAAAAATGGAATACCAAAAAAAACATTTGATGGGTATCGACCCGATGAACCGGGTTTTGGTCGAAAATGACGGTTTTGAGAACAGCCCGAAACTTATTTTTTACCCTGGTCGACATGGTTTGACCCGTATTGACCCGGTGAACTCGGTTTTGGTCAGAAATGACGGTTTTGACCCGAAACAGCGAAACTCATTTTTTACCCTGGTCAACATGGTTTATTGACCCGGTGAACCGGTTTTGGTCAGAAATGACGTTTTTGACCCGAAACAGCCCGAAACTCATTTTTTACCCTGGTCAACATGGTTTGAATGAAGAGATGCGGTTGACTCGAGAGAGAAAAAAAAATATTTTTGAATTTTCAAATTTTTTCTTAATGTTTTTTGGATTTTTTGAAAATATATCAAAAACATGGGTCAAAAATTGGGTAGCAACATTTATTACTAAATATTCATCTCTAATATATTTTAAAAGGTTTATAACTCTTTAAATATGCCAATAACTAACCTTTACAAGGTTTAACAAATAAAAATCAGAATCCTAGATCAAATAAGAAAAACAACATAAAATTTGAAGTTAGACTAGGATTTTTAAAAATAAAAGGAAAATAACAAAAGTATATAAAAAAGCATCTTATAAGCCTAATTTGAAGGTTTTATCAAACTAGGATGGATACAACAAACAAATCCCTTAAAGAACTGAGACAATAAAACCTCCCAACTAAATTTGAGCTTGATTTGATTCAATGATCGAATCAAAAGTTATAAGTTTTTCTATCTAACCGGTTGTTTTATGTGATTAAGTGTCTTTTTAGGCTTAGCTCTTTATTACTGGTTCATAAATGAGTCCGGTAGGCTTTCTATATGTTTTATTTATGGTAGATCCATCATTAATTATTAAGAATTATTAGATCATTCAAACCCTCATATATCATATAGTTAACAAAAACAACAAAAACAACAAAAACTTTACACTTTTTCTAAGCTTAGAAACTATCCAACTATTTATGTTGTGATTGGTATATTGGATAGGACAAAAGGTAATAGGATATAACAAAATGCAATGTGTTCAATGCATATTTTAAACAAGATAAGGATCCAATAACACATCTTATCATTTTTTTAAATCAAAATAACTATTCATTTGATTTAATTCGGACATTTAACCATTAATCTCAGTTTCCTTTTTCCATGCCTAAGTATTTTATGGTTCTCAAATGCTAATTAAGTGATGTTTGGTAACCAGAAATGGAATGGTGAGAATGAAAATGAAAATTTTATTCTCATTTTGTTAGTGTTTAATTAAGGAAATGAAATATAAATATAAATATAAATATAAATGAAGTGAGTGTGAGAATGAAAATTAAACATATTCTTAATTTCATGAAAGGAGGTGGAAAAAAAAAACAAGAATATTTTTCTTAAATGATATATTATTTTTATTTGGTACATGTCAACTATTTTTACCACTAACACCACCTCAAGTATTTCTACCACTATATTACTACCTCATTTACTATTGTTGCTTGTAACTACTTGTGGTGATTATGACATTTTTTTTTAAGAAGAGGTATTATTGTTAATATTGCATCATCACCACTACCATAACTATCTATCTTAAAATTACCCTCCACTTTTCTTCCACCACCACCATCACTTTTTTTTTAAATAAAGACATATACTATATTCCTCCTTCTTCTTCATCGCCAAAACCACTAAAATCACATCTATTATTTTTAATATCACCATTGTTGATGAAATTATTATTTTAATCATCATTTTTATCTTAAAAGTGAGATATTAAAAAATATTATTTAGATTTCTTATTACTATTCCAAATAAAATATTAAAATAAAAAAGAAAAGTTGATTATTTAATATTTTGATTCTTCTATTTCTATTTAAACCTTTCATTCTTTATAATTAAATGACACTAAACTCAATGCCTGTGATATTTAATTTTCCATGATGAATTTATATTGATGTGTTTGCCACCTCATTGCTTCTTCATTTAAGCCTTTAAAAATATCATATTTGACCATTCCCTTTTAAGGTCTGATTACATTACAAAAACAAATAAAAATTTCTATAGGTTTATAAAGCCTAAAGTGTAAAAAATTGTTATTTCTTTATTCAATTTGTAGGGATATTTTTGAGCTAATTTACAGATTAGTCAAGATCAAATTCTCTATTTAGATGACTTTAAAAACATTCATGAAATTAAAAAGTTAAAAAAAAAAGAGTAAACTTTTTTTACCATTAAACTAATCTTTTAAATTCCATAAGTCTCGCATACTAAATCCTATAACTGGTGACATATGTACATTATGAGGTATGTTTGAATTGATATGGCATGCCTAAACAAATAACATGGTCAGATTCACTTCACCTTTTTATATATCTACCTAGACTGGCCTTATCTTTCCATAGACTTGCCTATTTCAATTCTCCTTAATAGACATAAATATCATTTGTTTAGGGGATTAGCCACACATCCCTCAAATTGACTTTACATCCTTTTTTAGTGTATAAACCTTGTATCCCTCTTCTTGATGGACTGACCTCGTGTCCTATTCGTTGACGGACCGACCATATACTCTCTCTTCTTGAGCTAATACCTTGAATATAGCTACTACATCCTACGTACATTACCCTTTTAATCAAACTTGGTTGATTCACCACTAACCATGGAGATAAAAGATGCATGCATTAAATGCTAACACATTTTTCTACCATAATAGAGTCTAGATGATGACATTATGATATGCCTATACCTAGGAATAACAATTACGATATCATCCTCTCCACTTAACAGTGAACTACCAGTTAGATACAACATTATAGCCAATCAATTGATTATTCATGACATTGACTTTATTTATCTAAAAGCATATTTATTATTAATAAATGCTTTTTTTCTTCAATATTAATTTATGTTTGACTAGTGAATCTATAGTAAAGATAAAGTCATTGGAAAAAAAATGCTTTACAAAACAATTTATAAAATGATTATAATTATAAGATTCCTATTGCATCAGAGCTTTTTTCTAAATGCTCCTGGTCAATGTCAATTAAGACTTGATATTAATTATAGTTTTTAAGATTGATACATATTATATTCTTTTCTTTATGAAAGGAAGTAGTTGTTCTTATGTATAAGGAATACTTGAAACTAATATATAGGTGCTTGTTAAATGACATGTATACTAAATCAACATGCATCGGGATTTCATATGAAAAAATCACATATGTCTATGAAAATACTCACATGACAATTATATAAGTGATTCTTAGATTGATATCATTAAGTTATTTTATTAAAAAAATATTGCTTTGATCTTGAGTACATGTTGCCTTAATAAAAGGTAACAAATAAACAAATATTAGGTATAACATGAACTATATGAAGATATTTAAGTGATCAAGAGAAGATTCATCATCTTAGATGAATTAGAAAAAAATATTTCACTTATTCTTAAATAGTATTAATTGTGGAATCCTTGTGCAAGGTGAAATGATGTTTGAAAATAATTAAAAATCTTATTAAAAAAATCAATGACTATGGTGTTAAGAACAAATATGATTTGTTAGAGCATACATACTTTATGCTCAAGTATACAAATCAAAACATTCGTGATGAATGAATAATAATTATATTAAGAAATGAGTAATTAAAAGTTTAATTTAAACCACTTATGATTTTTTTAATATTTAAAGAATTATGACACATTGCTAAATGTTGTTCCTAATTTTAAAATATAAATTAATTAATTTATTAAATTGATAATAAGTGAAATTATTTAACTTATTTAATCCTATTTTGATTAGAATTGTGATTTATATTTGGGTCAACATATTATAAAACCTAATGAATTAAACACATAAAGAACCACAAGTAAGAATTTAAACTACGATGATTAATCAAGTGTGACTTCATTGTAAATAAGTTTTAAAAATTAAGAACTTAAATATAATTAATACAAAGAATTACAATTCTAGACTTAGAAAAATCAAGTAGTGACTTAATTTTATAAATTTCTAAAACTATCCGAAAATAATATGTGATATATTTCAAAGCGCAAAATGATATTTTACAATTTATTGGGTTATCAAGTTTTTTCTATAAATAAAATGGCATGCCTTATTCCGACCTTTCTATTTGTTATTATATAAAAAAGATACCACTTTATTTTGAAATGAAACAATAAAAGATAGAAATAATCCACGATAGAATATAGAACTCGGAAAAGGTTCATGTTAACCCATTTTTGGATTAACAGGCAATGATTGAAAATGATATTGTTTAAGAACCTATTTATTTTTGTGTTTTAAAAATAATTTTTTTATATTTTTTTCTTTGTTTCAAATTGTTTTTTTAATGTTTTCAAATCGTTTTAATATAATAGTATTAAAAATAAATTTTAAAATATAAAATAAAATAAAAATATTATTTTAATATTATTTTAAAATAATAAATATTTTAAAAATAACTCCAACAATCCACCAAACAATATCTAAAATAAACGTGGATAGTTTACATGGGCTCTACACAAACTAGTGTAGGGAGTCGGGTAGAGGATAAACAGCCAAAATAATAAAAAGGGTGAGCGAGTGTGGGAGGAGGAGTTTCCTTTACCTTGTCCTTGCTTGCAGGCTATTATTTCCCCTTTTTTCCTCCTTTTTTCTCCGTCTTCCTTCGTTCCGGATCTGAATTCTGATCTCCGAACACTTCCTCCCCTCAATATCGGTACGTTAACTTACAATCTCTCTCTCTCGCTCTCTCTTAAATTTAATTTGATCCGTCACAGAAACAAGTTTCTCTCCTTGATAAAAAATATAAAATAAAATTGCAGATCATGGCGATGGCTAAAAGCTCCTTTAAGATGGAACACCCTCTCGGTTATTTCTCTAAGAAACTCTTAACTTTTATTATGACATCTGTCTTAATTCTGATCAATTGGTTAACCTAGGTTTTTTTTTTCTTAAAGATGAGTTAGTAGAACGGTGTGGAATTATATTATTTAATGATTGTGGTGTTTTGGATGATAGAAAGGAGGCAGGCAGAAGCTGGTCGCATCAGAGACAAATATCCTGATAGAATTCCTGTTTGTTCTTAACTGTTTTATTTTTGCGTGTTTGTTCGTTGCTGCTCGGACGGTCTTCCTTTTAGTTTGACGTTTTAACTAATTATCTTGTGTAGGTGATTGTGGAAAGGGCTGAGAAGAGTGATGTCCCTGACATTGACAAGAAAAAGTTAGTCCCCCACCTCTCTGTTACCATGGACTGCTTGTATTAGGTTTTTTTTTTTTTTTTTCTGGGTCATGTTATAAATTCCCTGGTTAAGCTTTTTGATGATCGAGGTGCAATTTCATTTTCTGAATCTTGGTTAATTGAATCGCCCGCTCCATATTATTTTGAGGGCTTCCGTAAATGAGCCTCTTCAAATAGGACTTGTTGCTATTGACTTAATGATCGCTATAGGACATGGTCAGCGAGAATCAATTATTGGGGATCGGTAGACCAGTAAAACACCAGTAGCCACTGATACGATTCTCAATTAACTAGGGCAAAATGTAATGTGTGTTTCGTAACTGCTTCAAGGGAAAGAGATGTGAGACAGGATTTCCCTGAGGCTGGACTCTTATATGTGCTTGTGTATTAGCTTCCCAGCTGAATGATAAGAGAAACATAACTCTCTTTAAATTCTATGAATTGTTAAATGGTTGGAAGGTGCTGAGTGGGACCTTGTGAGGTGTGCTAACTAATATATTTCACATTTTCCATTCTCTTGTTGTTTTTTTAAAATGGAAATTAATTTGTAACTTTGGGATGAGTAGATACTTGGTTCCTGCTGATCTCACTGTTGGCCAATTTGTGTACGTGGTCCGGAAAAGGATCAAGCTCAGTCCAGAGAAGGCTATTTTCATCTTCGTGAAGAATATTCTACCACCTACTGGTGAGATAACATTTAATGTATTTTGATTCAGAACGTATGAACATTGCCTGTTTTACAGACTTTTTGATGTGAAAATTGGTTGCTTTGTCACAGCTGCCATGATGTCAGCAATATACGAGGAAAACAAGGATGAAGATGGATTTCTTTACATGACATACAGCGGTGAAAACACATTTGGGGTCTATTGAAATGTCGCAATGACACATCAGTGTGATCAAGCCACGCAAAAGAAATAAAAAAGGAAGAAGCTAGATTAGTTGTAAATTCTTTACTACCTCCCTTGTTTGCTGCTGTATCCAAGTAAACACTGGTCTCTGACTTTTCTTTTTATCTTCGGATAATTGGTTGTCTATATTAAGTGAACTATTCTCCAATTTGTGTTCGTTACTATTTATTTCAATCTGTGCTGAGTGGATGTCATGCTGTGGGTGATTCATGGCTGGTTTAGTTCGTCATGCATGTGCCTGACTGGTTATTTTGCATTGATGCATGAAACATGGTCGTTAGAAGATGAATGAATGGATAAATAAATGATGCCCTGGGAATTGTGGTTCGAATGATATCCATCTGCTTTCTTTGCTCTGTCAAATCAACCCAAAACGACTTTGCTTTGAGCTGATTCTACTGAAAACTGTCACTAAGACGCCAGCTGGGCTCAATATATGGAAGTTGTCAGAAATTAAGTTACAAGGATGACATTTGACCGATTAACTTGAGATAACCTTATTTGATTTTTATAGAGTTCGAAGGGCATGTTTGCTTATTGACCAGAAAGATAAAAAAAAAAAAGGAGAAATTTGCATCAATGTAAAAAGATAAGGAAAGAATTCTGTAAGTAAATGCATCTCCATTGATTTGTGGATCATGTCCAGGGGAAATGACTAGCTATTTTGAATACCATTCTAATACCATCCAGATTCTAGCCTACTTTACTATGCCACACTCAGAGCTCTACAATTTATTTTGAACACTTGCTCTGGTACTGGTTCTTGACCTATTTGATACCCACTAAAGTTCCGCTTTTGCCTTCTGAGCTGCTGCCTTGACCTCCGCCCTCTTCTTCCGAGTGTTCCCATTGCGATCCCTTTTTTTTTTTTTAATTTTTTTGCCAGGAGTCTGTCATCATCTTCTCCATCAAAACGTCCTGAAACCCACTGATCAGCCCAGCTTCATGCCTTCCCATGCTTGTATTTTCTTCAGCTGTATCATTAAGCAAGTAAAAAAAAGAAGTTAATAATCATTAAAAATATTATTAACACAACGAAATCCCAAATCTACAAGTCAATGCAGTCATCTCCAACTTAAATTTATGTTCTGAAAGTGTGAACATCATTGGTACAAATAACTATGTTCTGAAAGTGTGAACATTATTGGTACAACAAATGTTATTGGCAAGGTTCAGAATAAAAAAGACGAGGAAAAAAGAAACAAAGATTCATTTCAAAAATATCTCCGAGATACATTTATTTTCTGTCATTTCAACTATATATATATATATATATATATATATATATATATATATATATATTAGTACATTAACCAAAACCTATTTGGAAAAAGTCTAGTTCCCTCTATAAACACAACTATAAACCTATCTCTCAATATATCCAAGAACCTTAAATATATAATAATTATTAAGAAAAAAAATTCAATTTAGTGGACATGAATTTAGGTGCCAATAGAATTTCAATACTATTACGTATTGGTAACAATTTTAATCACAATACAAAGATAAAAATTCAAATTTTTAATAGAGATGCAGATAAAACCATGATGAATATCTAACCCATTAAATTCAAAATCTTTATAGACATAGAAATTACGCAAGCAAACTGTTAATTCGACAAAAAGTAAATTTAGAGACAAGGAGCATAAACAATAAAAACTATAATAATTTTCAAGCTTGAAATACACATTAGAATCCCACAAAGAGAGAACGTTAGGGGTTTAAGGCAAGAGACTGGATGGGGTTGTAAGTGAAATTAGCTGTAAGTGATGCAACATTTTTTTTATGGATTTAGATAAGCACTTTCTGTAAAAAAAAAAAAATAATAAAAAAAAATCTTTTGGGGTCATAAGTTTATATTTGTTGACTTCTTAACTTTATTATAGGTGATGAAGTCCTGAAAAACTTCAAATAGATTGGGCTTCCTTGGATGAGTACTAGATTGGTAATTGACCATTAAAACAAGTTATTTATTAGGATAAGGGACGTTCAATACTTAAGTTATTTATAGGTTGGAAAGAGTGTTTATAGTGAATAATACAAGTATACTTAAGGGAGTCTAAGTGAGTATGTATACGCTCGTGTGGCTTGTCTTCAAGATCTCTATTTTAACATGGTATCTAATGGTGTTTATATATATACACTAGAGATGACATATCCTTACCTTTTGGAGAGCTTACTTGGTGAAGAGGGAAAAGTGATGGGAATATCTATTTCCTTGGAAAGTGGAGTACTCAACGTACTACACATACCATTGGTGGATAAGTTGATACTTGAGAGTAAGTCACTAGTGATAAGGGTGGCATGCCTGAAAAGTTAGTGTAAAGCAGGCTTAAGGTGGAAAGTTTGGCCTAAAAAGTTTAATGAGAAATTATTTATTAGTGAGGGATGGTGGTGTAGTGTGTTATGGGTGATGCATGCTTTAGGATAAAAGTATTTTGAAATGTGTTCTTGGACAAGTAGGTTAGAAAAAGGGTTAATAGTAGTAAGAAAAATAAAATAAATAAATAAATAAAAAGAGAAAAGAAAGATGGGGGAGAGTAGGGAAGAAAATAGAGCGAGAGAGAGGAAGAGAAAGAAGAGAGAAGGAGCGAGGCAACCCTAGTTTAGGCTAGCATAGATGGAAAACCTGGTCTGGGCTAAGAAGGCCATATTATAGGCTGCTGTATATAGTCTTTGTCTAAGCTAGCCATGACCAACTTGGGCCGCTGCAAGCAACCCCATTATAAGCCAGATAGGTTTGATCTAATTCAATCTGGGCTATTGCAAGCAACCTCTATCTTTTTTCTTTTTTTTTAATTATGCTTCATCATTTGCCCTTAAGTCTTTTAAATAAACATGTTTGAAATACTTCATCATATCTGTTATGTTTTTGTCTCATGCTCGAGACTTTAATTGTTGTTTCTGTAAGATAGAGAAGAGTTTTAATTTTCTTGTTTCTTAAAAGAAGTTGTCATAAAAGTAAGGATTAAAGTAAATAATATAGTATGTGTATAAGTAGCCACAAAGATTGGAGAAGGTTGTTGATCCTTTTAGGGACAAGTGGGTATAAAAGCTTGAAAAATGACCCTTGATCTTTTTTTTAGAGATAAGTGGTCATGGAGATCTAAAGAAGGATCCCTGATCCTTTTAGAGATAAAAAGATCCTAGAGATATGAAGAATTTTAATGGGGATATGGATATTTTCATGAAGACATAAAGGAAACTACTAATTTTTATTTGAAAAATTCAAAAGACAATAAAGATATAATTTTTGAAAAATTATCTTATCTCTAACAATGCATCATTTAGATTTTTTCATGTTTGTTCAAGTTGCTTCTCTTTCTTCACAAACTGTTAAAGGTATCCTTTAGAGATTAAAATTTTTATTTTTTTAGTGTATGACACTCCTCTATGTTGTACCTATTATCATGGTGAAAGATACATAACTTGTGGAGGTTTCTTGTGTTTGAACCACTTTTAATTGGTGGTGAGTATTGCATGAAATCCTTTTCCTTGATGGTGGTCAATACATTAACACGTGTGATGGTGAGAGGTGTGATTAGGAGCTTGAGGAATGTTTAGCAATCATAAATGTGCCTTTTAGTGGTCTTTTTTTTATGTTCTAACAAGAGACCAGTGGTGTTGTGGAGATTATACCCTCTAGAGATATGATGACTTTACCTAGTCACGCTAACTTTCTCTACTTTAATATAATATTTCATTACTAATTTTATGTTGTTAAGTGTTTTTTCATAGAAAGTGTACATGCGTTCCTATAATAAGTAGTTATAAACTTTACTGATCAGGGTTTTAATGGTGATGAATTCGAGTAGATTCTTCATGCTTAGCATTTTTTTATTGAAACTTTAGAGATATGCCCAGTGATTTCATCTCCTCATTATATAATAGTAAAGAGCTTGATTATGCTCTTTTGAATTGGAATGCTAGTAATTAAACAAGAGATGAGTTTAACGTAGAGATTGTAAAGGCTTAGGATAGAGCCAAGAGAAAAATTGTGATACCACACTTTAGCAGATCTACAAAAATTATAGAAAAAAAACTTGAACATGAAATTGCTCTTTGTTGTAACTTCAAAGATACTTCTTACATTTTATATATACTCTCTAGGATATGTAAGGACATCATAGTTGTCTAGATTTGCTTTAGCAACAACACAATCCTTAGATAGGTGTGTCATAACCTAATTTTTGACCTCCTATTTTTTTATATTTAAAAAAATAGAAAAAAGAATTCCAAAAATGGCCTTTTTTAATAAATTCAATCAATTTTAAGCATTTTGTTTATCTTTGTCAAATGCATTTAATTTTTTTTTAAATAATAAAAATAATATTATGAAAAATAAAAAAGCTTAAAAGATAAAAATAAAAAAAAACATAACTGGAGCAAAATTGAACAAGTAATTGAGTTTAACAAGTCAAGGTTTGAGTTTGAAAAGTTAGAAAAAACCATAAAATGGCTTAGTTACAATTGAAGATTTAATTGGAGAAATTTAGAAGAAACAAAGGACTTAATTTGATTAAGATTAACATAAATTAAAGAACTAGGGGTGAAGTTGAAACAAATGGCAAATTAAAAAAAGTAAATTAGAGGCTTAATTGAAAAAAAAAATTGATTTGGGAAAAAAGTGGTCAAAATTGCATAATTTTAGAAACCAAATACTAAAATGAAAAGTTGCCAAACTAGAAAAATCATCCAATTCAATTTAGATATTAAATTAAAAGAAAATCCAAGATTTAAAACCCTAATTGAATAAAATTGAAAAAACCCAAAAGCCATGGATTGTAATTAAAAGGAAAATATATCTTAGGGACTAATTGAATTGTTATCCAACTTTGTTTTAGTGCAATTATTTTCAGTCCAATTAAGCTAGTCCAATTTTTCAATCCAATCCAATTAAATTTTAATTTTATTCAATTCAGTCTAATTCTTCAATTGAATTAAATTAAGTAATGCAATTAAATCAAACATTAAACCTAAAAACTCAAATCCAAAATTTAGCCTTTCAATTCAAGAATTATAGCTCCTAAATTGATTTGTTTTCAATTCACCAGGATAAACCCTTCAATCCTAAAGACCCAGCCAAGTACATTCAAATTCATTCATCAATTAAAACTCAAATTCTTATTTACAGTAACCATTGAAAACCTAAAATTTTCAGTTACAATCAGCCATTGAATTTCTAGATTCTCAACTTATAACTCATGCCTCCCTTTCGCCTCCCTTTCCATAATAAAAGCCATATGAACAACACAAAAGGACAAGAGGAGAACACTAGAAAAACCCCATTGTTACAACATTTAGTTCATCATCCACCCCACTGCCTTCCATCTCCTCTCAAAGCTTCCTAACAAAACCTGTTTTTCTCTCAATCAAACTCATACAAAGAGCAACATTGAAAAACATCATCTCTGTACTCTTCATGGTTTCTCCTAAGAAACATATTCAATTTTCACACACAACCTCTCAAACCTCCATCAACAATACATAAAATTTCCCCAACTTTAAACTACCACTACCTTCACCCAAACCAATTCTTTATTAACCCAAAAAAGAACAACATAAAACACAAAACTTCAAAACTTCTAAAATCACAACCAAATCAACCTAAAATAGACCTAAGGAAAAACCATTAACCATATTAGACCCTGTCACACATTCCATAAACATAGCCAAACAATCATCCAATCATCTCTTCGCTAAAGAAATCATAATCACCAAACAACTACTCAACTATCAACCACCACATACCCGTTGTTGTCCTTTCTATAACCACGATTGTCGATTCACTACAATCAATCCCTCATCAAATGCGCCTATAATAACCTTTCTTTACATTAAAAAAAGGTACGAAGCTATTCTTGTATGGATATGAAAATGTTATTGTAGGGAGAGTTCCAAGAGACCTAGGGGAATTAGAGTCCGTATGGTAGGGAGATTAGTTACTTTCCCTTGTTTTAGGGTTTCGTCAACCATGGCCAATATTTTTTATGAAGAGTGAAAGGGAATGAACTAGTTTTTTTTTGTTATGTTTACCACAAACAACACAACTAAAAAAATAGTAAAAAACTTCAAACAGATTAAGCTTTTTTCAGCATAATACTATCTTGGTGACTGACCTGTAAAACAAGTCCCTTATTAAGACAAAAGACCCTTCGATTCTTAAGCTAGCAAATATAAAAGGAATTTATGCGTATAAAAAGTCTTATATTGAATAATATAAGTATGCTTGAGGGAGCTAAAAAGCAGGGGGATAGTTGTGAGAAAAATAAAATAATAAATAAATAAATAAAAAGAGAAGAGAGGGAGGAGGGAGGAGGGAGAGAGAAAAGAGACAGTAATAAAGAAAAAGATGGAAGAGAGAGAAAGGGGGAGAAAAGGAGAGAGGGAGGAGAGAACGAGTGAGGTAGCTTAATTAGGTTGTTAAGGTTACAGGCCAGACCAAGCTACAAATATGGAAGCCCTGGCCTGGACTGCCATTTATTATTATTATTATCATTATTCTACCTTAAGGAGTGAGGTTGCTAGTTGGTACCTCTTGACTCACATGGACATTGTTTTTAAAACTAGTTTATTCAATACTCATTTTTTCATAAAATTAGATTTAATTTTGTATGTAAGTTTTGAGTTAAGGTTTTAGATATGAGTATGCTAAACTATAATATGAAATATATTGGATTATGTTTAAAAATAAAATAAACGATTCATGGTAATTGAAATTTTTTTTTCTTTTCTTTTTTGGCTAAGGGAAGGGGGGGTGAGGTTGGGAAGGTAGATTTAAAAAACTTTGAAACATTTAGGAATAAAATAAAAACTTTATCGAACTTTGGGAGTGTCATACCCCTCTAAACTCTAGCTATGCTTAATTATACGCGAGAGTCCTGGATGAAGAATGAAGTAGAGTTTCCATTACATAAAAACCGGCAAAGAAGTAAGAATTGAGGGAAAATAGATGGAACAATTAACATTTACATGATTTGAGGACTAGCCGAGTGACGACAACACAACGTTGATGGGCAGAGGAATCAATGGCTTGAATTGAGGTGGTGTGAGAAATGCTTTAGCCAGTGCTTGAAATGCATAGACAAGTGAACGCTCCCACCTCTACTTTGTGCCTTTAGAAAGAACTTGAAGGAAACATCTAAACAATGTGAAAATATTATAGATAGATTCTCCACCATCATTCTAAGGTGCTTGAATTATGATATATAATAAAAAAAATTCCATGCCTTTTTTCTTTTTTAAGACAAGACAAGTTTTGAGATTGATCCATAATTTTCCTTACTCTGGTTATGCATTGATATGTAAATAAAGAAAAAAAAACATGTGATATGACTATAATTCAATCGTAGAATAAGAAAATTAATATATTTTATCGACACAATACTGTCGATTTTTACTTATCACTGATAGTCGATTATAAAATCTAGTGATTTGGAAGGGCCTGCCTAAAATATGTTTGATCTCCTCTCTCAAGGCTCTACAATTCTTAATAAAGTGACCATAACTTCTATGAAAAAAGAAAAGAAAATAAGAATCTCCTTCTTTTCCCTTTCTAGCTAACCTAATAGGTCAATCAACACCTAACCTATTCATAATGGCCTCAAAATTTTTGTTATAGAAACATTAAATGGTATGTATCTTCTTTTTCCTCTAATTAAACATTTTTAACATGAAGACCAAGAATCTAACTTCTCTAAGAATCTATTCTCTAACTCCCTTACTCTCTATCCTTTTTAAGCATGGACCTGGAGCTATAATAATTTCTAAATATTTCATCATATGGCTTATTTGACATCTATAACTTCATGGAAACGAATATACCTCTAAGTTTTGCTCTTAAACTCTTGCATGGATCTAGGCTCCTCTAAAGCTAGAGATCGTTTAAATTCCTCACTACAAACTACTATCATCAAGCTTGAAACAATTGTTGCCATTGTAAAATCTACTATCTCAAGTGTATTTTTTTTATATATATAAATATTCATATAAAGTCTCTAAACTATTCATTCCTTCCCTAAATCATTGTTAACAATAACACTAATGTTCTTCTAGGTCATTTGCTTATTGCAAAGTTTTTCATAATTTGTTCGAACAACTTAGGAAAAGAATCTATTGATCTAGGAAAAAAAAATCAGTAAACCATATATATACTCTTCCTCAAATAATGAAAGGAAAAGCCTTTTATGAAATTGGATCATGAAATATATATAAACTCATGACCGATTTGTAACTATTCAAATGATCTGATGGATCATATGAAACATTATACTACTCCAGATGTGGAATTATATGAACATAAGGCTCTGTTTCTAAAATTTTATTTATGAAAAGGGATTCCATACTCGACCTTCCATCACACTTTTTAGCTCCCTTCTTAGTTAATCATTGTCAAACTAACTTTGCCACTCTTATGTTTAGATCGTCCTCTATCATATTCCCTACATATTCTCTTTCCTGTTATTAGCATAATCCTCACCAAACTATGATTTCTTATACTTTGAAAGTAAACTAGATTTTTAAAGAATTAGTTGAACCGATCGACTAATTAGCAACCGGTCGATCAGTTGGAACATAGCAACCGGTTGAATTAAATGAATCGGTCGAATGATTAAAAAAGGTACGCCTATTTGACGAAATACGTTTTCTTATTAGTTTAGATTTTTCTTTTGTTAATTTAATTCCTCGATTATTTAGGACTTTATACCTATAAATAGGCTTGCTGTCAGAACGTGAGAGAGACAATATATAGAAGAGAATAAGAGTGTATCTTTGAGAAAAAAACTTAATGAAACATTCTTTCCTTTCAAAGTTTCTTCTTGTTTTTTAGTTTTGCTATTTTACGTTGTTGTTCATAAACTCCTACCACACTAATTTTCTTCCAATAAGTGGTATTAGAGCTTGTTTTTTATTATTTGACTTGGCCAATACAAACTTCTAACTTCAATATCCTTGTTTGACAAATGACAATTATGAAATTTCTTATATTCATGTGAAAGCTTGGCTAGATTCCCAAGATGTGTGGGAAATGATTGAAAAAGGCTTTGAGGAGTCTCTAGAAGGAGTAATATTGACTTTAGCTCAAAGGAAGATTGTGTAATAAGTGTGAAAAAAGGATCAACAAGCACTCACAATCATCCACCAATGTCTAGATGATGATGTTTTTGAGATAGTGGTTAATACAACCACTACCAAACAAGCATATAAAGTTTTGCAACAATCAAATCAAGAAGCTGACAATGTCAGAAAAGGTACGCCTATAAAAGTTACGAGGTGGCTTTGTAAAGCTACATATGCTTGAATTAGATTACTCTACTAAAATCATGGTCATATATAATCAAATGAACAAATATGAGGAGAAGATAGAGGAAACACGTGTGATAGAAAATATTCTACGTTCGCTACAAAAAAAGTTTCATTATGTGGTGGTCGTGATAGAAAAAAAAATATTGATCTTTTGACTATTCAAGGACTCATGAAAAAATTACAAGCCCATGAAAAAAGAGTCAATGACATTTAAGAAAACATGTATGCACAATCACTTTTTTTCAAAACACTATTCAAAAGAGAAGTATAGTGGTTTTATTAGATACATCCAAGGAGGAAAAAGGCATGGACAAGATAGAGGAAGAGGATAAAGAGGCAAATTTGGAAGAGGAGGTCGAGGCAACCTCAATAGGTCTACTAGATGAAGCAAACCGGTCGACCAATTCAAGACCTAAGTTTGACAAAACAAAAGTTAAATATTACAATTATAAGAAGATGAGTTATTATGCTAGGGATTGCTGGAATACAACTAGAAGGGTTGGAGAGAATGTCAATCTTGTTATAGAAAATGAGAAAGAAGTCACCCTATTACTAGTGCATCATGAACGAATACAAGAAAAAGAAAACATGCAGTATCTAGAAAATGGTGCCAACAATAACATGTGTGGAGATAAGTTTATGGAGCTTGATAAATCGATTAAAGTTAATGTCACATTCGCGGATCATTCAAAAGTTTCCATTAAAGGGAAATGTATGATTCTTATTAGATAAAAAAATGATAGTCATCAATTTATTAATGATGTTTATTATATCCCAACTATAGAAAGCAATATATTTAGTTTGGGATAATTATTGGAGAAGGATTATGAGATTAAGATGAAAGATCGTACTTTGACATTACTTGATACTGATAAAGCTACTATTGCAAAGGTAACCATGACAAATAACATAATGTTTTTGCTAAACATAAAGATGAATGTACTTAAATGCTTAAAAGCATGTGTAAAATATGAGACTTGACTTCGATATATGAGACTTAAGCATGTAAATTTTGTTAACTTGAAGATGATGGAACAAGAGGAGATGTTGAAGGGTCTACTGTCCATTATACATCCAAATCAGTTGTGTGAATGATGTTTATTGGGCAAACAATTCCACAAGAACTTTCCAAAAAAGTTTATATCTAAAGCAAATCAACCTCTACAATAAATATATGTAGACATCTGTGGTCCTATTCAACCATGCTTATTTGGTAAAAATAAGTATTTTCTATTTTTTTATGATTATAGTAGAAGAACATGGATATACTTTTTAAAGAAAAAATCTAATGTATTTAACTGTTTTAAAAAGTTTAAGGTATTAATTAAAAAAAATGTTTATGCTATAAAATCACTTGGGACATATAAGGTGTGAATTTTGTTCTAATGAGTTTAATGAATTTTATGAAGATCATGATATAAAGAGACTCCTAACAATGCTTAGATCACCACACCAAAATGATGTGGTAGAGATAAAAAATAGAAGCATCCTTAACATGAAGAGAAGCACGCTCAAAACCAAGAAGATGCCAAATAAGTTTTAGGATGAAGCTATAGATTATGATGTTTACTTGTCAAATAGGTGTCCTATGAAAGGCTTGAATGGCATGACTCCACAAGAAACATAGAATAGAAAAAAATCTAAGTGTTACTCACTTGAAAATGTTTGAAAGCATTAGTTATATGCATGTAGATAATCAAGTAACGACCATGCTAGATGAAAAGAGAAAAAAATGATCTTTTTAGGCTATGATAAAAAGTTCAAAGGATATAAGCTTTACACCCTAAATGAATGAAAAATGATGATTAGTAGAGTTGTCGAATTTTATAAAAAATGAGCATGAGATTGGAAGATAGATGATAATGAGAAACATAACTTTCTACCCGTTTTTTTATGAAGAGGAGGAGATATATAAAGATCATCAAGAACTTGTTACAATTCTACAATCACCAATGGACTCAACTTTTCTTTTATCTTCTTCTTTTAGTAGAAGTTCCAATAGTGACAACCCACCTAGTCCACCAAGAAAGACAAGGAGCCTTAATGACTTGTATGAGGTAAATAATCCAATTGATGATGATTTAACACTATATTATAATCTTGACACATGTGAATCAATAATGTTGGAAAAAGAAATAAAGGATTAAAAGTGAGAATTGTTTTGGATAAGAAGATTGCATTAATTAAGAATAATGACATAAAGAAATTAAATCCTAGATCAAAAGAAAAAAAAAAAGCTAATAGATTTCAAGTAGATCTACAAAGAAAAAAAGATTGTCAAAGGAGAATTAGAGAATTACAAGGCGAGATTGGTAGCAAAAGGCTATAGTCAAAAGCAAGGAATTAACTATGATGAAGTTTTTTCCCCAGTTACTGGATTGAAGACCTTTCGATTGATAATTATCATAACTACTCAACATAGATGAAAGATCTACCAAATGGATGTCAAATCAACAACCTTTCTAAATGGATTTCTTACAAAGATGTCTATGTTAAGCAACCTATGGGTTATGGAGTAAAAGGACATGAAGATAAAGTGTTAAAGCTAAACAAAACCTTGTATGGATTGAAGCAAACCCCAAGAACTTGGTATAGTCTCATTGATATTTATTTTTTTGAAGAATTGATTTGTAAAATGGCCCCATAAATATGCTATCTATGTAAAGATAAAAGACAATGGTGATACTCTTATTGTATGCTTGTATATGGATGACTTGATCTTTACATGCAATAACCCAAAGATGTTTAGAGACTTCAAACAAACAATGGTCAAGGAGTTTGAGATGAAATATATTGATCTTATTACCTACTATTTAGGGATTGAGATCAAACAAGAAAAATATAAAGTCTTTGTAAATCAAGAGAAGTTTACAAAAAAGATTCTTAAGAAGTTCAAGATAAAGTATTGTGCAAAAAAGAATACTCAGTTGAGTGTGGAGTGACAATATCAAAGAATGATGAATAAGAGAAGATAAACTCCACAACATTCAGGAGCCTAGTTAGGGGTTTGAGTACTTGACATGCACTTGTCCAAACATTGTTTTTAGAGTAGTACATGTGAGTAGAATTATAGAGATACCAATTATAACATATCTCAAAGCATTGAAGCAAATTCTTTGGTATATTAAAAGCACTTTTGATTTTGGCTTATTCTATGGATATTCTAACAACTTTGAACTTGTGAATGATAGTGATTGGGCTGGAGATATGATTATAGAAAGAGCACTATATATTTTCTATATTGGAGACACAAAATTCATATGGAGTTCAAACAAGCAATCTATAGTCACATTATTAATTTGTGAAGTCGAATATGTAGCTGTTACAACATATGTTTGTCATTCCATATGGTTAAGAATATTATTGAAAGAGTTGTGAGCACCATAAGAAAAGCTCATAAAAATTTATGTGGATAACTTACAAACCATCACTTTAATAAAGAATCATGTGTTTCATAACATAAGTAAGCACATTGACATAAAATTTTATTGCTTATGAGATTGTATTACAAACAAGAAAGTTGAAGTCAAGTATGTAAAGACTCAAGACCAAGTTGCAAATATTTTTACAAATATAATGTTTTTGCCAAAATAAAAGATATACTAATAGTTACAAAGAGATCAAGTTTAAGTGGGGATGATGAAAGTAAACCATATTTCTAAAGAATTAGTTGAATTGGTCAACTAGTTAGGAACAAGTCAATCGGTTAAAGTAGAGCAACCGATTGAATTAAATAAATTGGTCGACTGGTTATAAAAATGATCAACTGGTCGAGTCAACATAATACTTTTCCTTATCAGTTTATTCTTTTGTTAATTTAATTTTTGATTGTTTAGAACTTTATGCTTATAAATAAACTTGTAATCAGAACGTGAAAGAGATAATATATAGAAGAGAATAATAGTGTATATTTGAGAAAACAATTAATGAAACTTTCCTTCCTCTCAAACTTTCTTCTTGCTCTTTTTAGTTTTTATATTTTGCTTTGCTGTCCATAAACTCTTACCACACTAATTTGCTTCCAACATTAACTTCCTTGGTTTCATATTCTTTTCGAGCTTATATTGAGATCGATCAACTTTACCCTAGTTATGCACAACCTCATAACCATCTCATTTATACTATTATAATGCGAAACTCTATACTTGTCCCTCTTTTATCATATTTATTCCTTGCTCATTCTCCAATTCATCATTTCTATAAAATCCCCATTAGTCGATACCATAATACTCGTAATTGTAGCAATAATCGTTGCTACCATGCTCAAGTTGGTTGTACGTATAACAATCTTTTAATAAAATATCCAAAAACAAAGTCAAATGTTATGTGTCTTCTTCTTCTTCTTATGAATTGTGAGTTATTAAACCCATCCTTTCATTTCCTTTTTTTAGTATTATACGAGGAATATTCCATTAGTTGTCCTTAATTTCATAAAAGTAAATTTCTAATTAGAGGGGTTAAAATCAGTTAAGATGATTAGTGAGAAAAAATTATATAAACATGATAACACTAGAAAAACATTGATGTGAACCTCATGATCACGTGGTCACGCAACCCACAATCAAGATTGAGACCAAATCCTGAAAAGACAAAAGAAGTCTAATAGGAGTGTGACATAATAGAAACTTATTACAAGGCACCAACACTATTGGAATGAAGTTAAATGAAGCCCCGAAGCCAATTAATCTTCAATAAGTTAGATTCAGTTTATTCAAGAACTAAATAATGTAAAAATCTCTTTCACATGTTAAAACTAAAAAAATTAGAAGTGCTATTCATCAATGGCTGTCAAAATTTAGGCTTACAAATGTTTACATAGTTTTGAAAAATTAACCCTAATGGATCTATCCTTGTAGCCTTTAGTTTTTGACTCATAAAAAAAAACTGACTCGAAACCTTTACTATTAAGCCCAAACCCTGATCCAAACAAGCCTTGGATTTTAACTGAAAACAAAGTATGAATTAAGCTCAAACAAGCCTTGGGCTATAGTTAACAAAATAAAAATAAAACTCATAAGTTCAAAGTCTTTACATGTCGTGAGAAGAGAAAAAGAAAAGAAAATATTGTAAGTCTGATACAAGACTTATTTATGGCTTATAATGTTGCCCAATAATCCTGGAAACTAAAAGAGAAGTTGTTGCCTCTTTGGTTTCCAAGTTATAATATGATTTTGATCTCAACCTTATATATATATTTTTTTAAGGAAAATTATGTTGCTTTTAATGATAATTTTTTCCACCTCTTGATATCCTTTCAATAATAAGAAATAAAATTAAGTTGTTGAATTATTCTCATTGCACAGCAAAGAGACTACTTTGGCCGTGTGTTTTCTAAGTCAGCTTGGATTCCTTTGTTTTCTTTACTGTATTTTCTCCTTATTTGTCAAGGAAATAAAATTAAATAATAAATACTAATATTTGAAGAAAATAATCAATATTTCCACACATAATAGAAAATTCAATATTAGTTAAGACTCCACGAAACATATGGAAACATCACATAACAAGGTTGGCCAAAATTGATACAAAATTGCAGCCTTGTTGTCGAAACTTCATAGCTCAAATAAGGGTGGATTGGGCCTCTCTTGCATATGAATTAAATGCACTAAGACCTCCTCTTGATGCTCCAAAGTATTCCCAAGTTCACCATTGGCCGAAACTTGCATAACCAGTCCATTCAATGTCTTTGCTTTGAACCTTATAATGGTCCCACTTGAAACATGTAATGGGTCTTTGGTGTTCACGGGTTAATCCACATAAAAAAAAACTTTTTTAAAACAAAAACCCTTCGTAAGAACCATTTATTAAAATCCTTAGAGTAAGTTAATAAGAAAACATTAGGATTCTTTACTCAATTTCTATTCTTCATTCAAAAGAAAAAAGGAAAAGCATTTGTTATTGTCTTATGCACTAGAGTTTTCCATTCCAACTTATAAATCACATGTTTAGATAATTATTTCCTTATAACTTGTTACATCTCTCTTTCAAGTCGCTTAAATTTTGATTTTGTTAATGTATTGGTTTTTGTTTTCCAGGACTTGAATAGTAAGGAAAAAAAATTACTTTATTGAAATTTCTATCTTTTATCTAATTTTATAACCATTATTATAAACAAAAATGCACGTTATAATATTTAAATTGAATATTAAAAAATGGTATAAAATAAATAAAAAAACACTGACAATAAATAAAGTGTAAAAAGTGAAATAGTTAATTATAAAAAAAAGCTAGAAAAATCATACTCAAGAGGAGAAGGAAAAAATCGTGTTGGAAAATCATTGTCGCTTTGCTATGGACACTATCCCATTACTAGAAAACGCTCACCAAGACGGGTTTTAATACCAGAGTAAAAGGCTATATGACTATATCGAAAAGGTATCACGTGCCGTTAAAGCAACGACTCGGAAAACAAACAATGTAAAATATCATGAAGTGAGTGTCTCGTACTTATATTTAATCAATTAATTAAATTTAATTTAAAAACAAAAATTCTTGAAAAAGATAAAATTTAAGAAAGAAAGACAATAAAAAAAGACCCGAGATAACCTGAGTCATTTTTAAAATTAGTGCAAAATCTTATAGAAAGCATATAAAAAAATAACAAAGCACAATACCCAATTAAATAAATTTTGAAGAATTAAATTAAAAATCATTTACTTTAAAAAGGGGAAGTTAAAAAACACCAAGCAACCTCGAGTGGATCTTCTTTAAATTTCTAAAGTCATAACTCGTGAAATACTATACTCGGGTTTAACCAAGAAGCTCATTTTCCAACCAATTTAATATTGAAGGATGAAATAGTAAAAAATATTTAAATCTAAGAAATTTGTCAAAGTAATATAAATAGAAATTAAGAGAATAAGGATCAAATTTGATATAAAAATAAAATCAAATTAAATTTTAAGGGATGAAATTAAAAAATAAATTCAATTAATAAAATGATTCAAAAGAAAACAAATATCAATAAAAAGAATAGGGATCAAATCTGGTATATGAAAAAAATTAAAGTATGATGAAATTAAAACAAAATTCACATTTTATAAATAATTTCATATATAACTACAAATAACAATAAAAAAAAACAGAGATCAAATCTGAAAGGAAAACAAATCAATGGGATGGTTTGAAAATTTGAAGGCACAAGTGTGAAAATCAAGGAGGAAAGAGAAAAGAAAAATAAAAATAAAAAGTTGTTGATGCCAAACCGGATGTTTATTGGCCATACACGTCATCTAGGTATGAAAGCGTTGCCAGTACTATTTAAATGTCACCCTAGAAGCCAGCATTTGATCACTAGGCAATGTCACACTCATCGTTTGTAGAGCACAGGCTAGGCTATTTGTTGACGTGACACACACATCAAAATTTTTTTTTTATGATATTTATCATCCGTTAAAATACCAAATTTCCCCTCGTTCTACTTGATAAAAAAAAAAAAAATGTGCAAAGACTAAAAAGCCCCTGCACAAAACTTATAGGATTTTTATTTCTAAGGATAATTTAGTCATCACAATATACATAAAAAAAATAAAAAGTCTAAACAGCCCTAGACGCCAGTTCAATTTATTTTGCTCCCAAGAGAAACATAATCATTTAACTGTAATAAAAAAAAAAAAGAAAGGAAAAGACCCTATTATCCACTACAACAAGGCAATTGTTTTTTGTTAGAAGGAAAAAATCATAATTTCATTTTCATTGTACATAGTGCCTATAAGTCTAAAGCTTGCTTCCACGAGCAACGTGTTCATTTAACTGTGCAAAAAGTATGAAAATGTCATATTATCCCTTACAATCATGGAAAAGTTTTTTGCTAGAAGGAAGAAAAATCATAATTTCATTGTCGTTGTCCATAATACCCATAAATCTAGAGCTACAATATTTTGGCACTATTGAAATCTCCCTTCTTTTTTAGTTTTTGTTATTTATTTCCGTTTCAAATGTCAATAAATAAATAAATATTTCATGATAAAAGGAACGGATACAAAAGAGGCAAAAAAAAAAAAAATATTTAGTTGAAGAAATAAAATAAATTTGTCTTTTGGGATAATTTTAGAGAGAATTTTTATACTTTTAAAAAAATAAAAAATATCTAAAATTGAAAATAACCCTCCCATTTTAAAGCAAAATATTGTTGTATGGAATTCAAAATCAGCCACGCAAGTCAAATATCTAAGGATCTAAAACCCTGCTTAAAGCCTGGGCCATGCCTGAGGAGCGCTTTCAAGTTCAACAACATTAGCTGCATATCTGGCCATGTTTGCATTCCTACGTTTTGTGATTTGGTTTGTAAGGCGGCTGTGGGCTGTCATGCACTTGTGCTTATCCTGAATTTGGCTTGATGGAATGCATGAAAAACACACAACTTGTACGAAATGCTTGCGATGCATTTTCAATTTTTCATGTTCATTCGCTGAATTATTGGGATAACTTTAAAATAATATTTTTTTTAATTAATAAAATGAAATTATTTTAAATAAAAATAAAAATTTATTTTGAAATTAATTACATCATTTCACTCGGGTTTGGTTAAATTAATTAACTTAGATAAGTTAATCTAAATTAATCTTCAAATTAATCTGAAATAAAACTTAATTTAAATAAAATTTTAAATTAATATGTTGTTACATCAAAGTGAACTAAATTTAATAGCTATGATAATAGTTAATTGCTCTCAATCTATGATGATTACTTCATTTAAATAATTTATTATTTATCTAATCTTATAGTTATACTTGTATCACTAGTAGATAAAGATTTACATTTCATGATTTAAAAAAATTATTTAAAAGAAATGCCACATTAACAAATTACCCGGCCCATAAGGAAGCTTTTGTGAAAGATTTAATTAATTACTCCCAGCATTCTTCAATCAATCAATAAGAAACAAGAACTGAAATTAAAAAAGAAAAAAGAAAAAAACTCGAATATTGAAGCTAATTAATTAATTATATGAAAAATTACCTAATTATACGCAAAAGAAACCATCTTATACAGTCATGATCCATATGCAGACCACATGAACCCTAAATAGCACTTTATTCTTTATTCTTTCTTGTTCTTCCTACCTAGGCCTCCATCGATTTGCAAGGCACCCCAGAGAGAAGCTCTAACAACAACAAAAAGCTCCAACAAAATCAATCTATCACTTTATACTGAAGAGAAAAGACCAGAAATGCACCATAGCTATAATTTGCTGCTAAGAGAAGAAACCCCAGAACACTCCAGCAAGTACCATTTTCCCCATGAATGCTCTCCATTTGAAGCTTTCTTTCTCGTAAGAACATGCGATTTTCGGTGCAGAAACAGTTGTGATTAACAGATGCCAGGCAAGTTGTTCCAATGGCAGGAAACCAGGGCCCTTCCACGGTTTGGAACTGCTTCTGTGTTGGAAGCACGGGTGAGTGAAGCATCTTCCTTAACGTCGGGGTCTCTGCTGTCATCAACAGTATTAAGCCCACTGTGTGGCATTCTGTTGGAATTGCGTTCATTTCTGCTTTGACGATACCACTCTGGGAGCGGCTCCGACGATGGGAAGTTATTAAGGAGGCTGATTAAGTCATCATCCATGGAATTCAACTCCTGATGATCAGCTGCTTCCTCACTTGGTTTTGTCCCTGAGTAATGCAAAAGAAATTACATTTTCGTATGTATAATTTGAGTGATGATTAAATTAATCAGCTGCAAGAAAATAAAGGCTCTCATAGTGGTAAATTATGGATGATCCAGCTGCAATTTTCTTTTGGAAATGAAGCTGATCATCATGAATCGCTAAAAGAAATTATGAACACATATGAGATCTCAAAGTTAATGATTATTTATACAAGTTCATTAAACTGATTAATACGAATTTATGAACTTCAAGTTTTTTTTTTTTTAATTTTTTAGAAGCTTATTTAGTAGTATGGTAGTGGTTGTTTTTTAAAGTATTTTTCTTTTGAAAATATATTAAAATAATTTTTATATAATTTTGAAAAAATTATTTTTGAATTTATCACATCAAAACAATATGAAAATACTAAAAATATTAATTTAAAAAATATATATATATTTTAAATATTTTTGAAAGGTAAAAGCAAAAAAACTGTAAATAAAATAAAATATTTATTGAAAATTCTGTTTTTATTAGAAACTCCATGCGATTACAGATGACCAATAACATTTTTTAGTCCAATGTTATGCAAAAGTTAAAGATATTGGCAAAAAATAAAATAATAATAATAATCATTAATAGTAAAAATGAACATAAAGGCTTAACACTTAAATAAACTCTTAAAATAGTTTTAAAAAATAAAAAAAATAAAAAAAGAAATATCCCATCCGAAGATTGTGTGCTTGATAATAAAAAATTTCAAGAATAGATTCAATTATTCAAGGCTTTATATAGTATGAAAATAAATAAATTATTAATTAATAAACTTCTCTAAAAAGTGAAAGAATAGCTAATTAATGCTACAGAGAGCTACTCATGCAAATTGGGTGAAATACCATGAGACAATTCAGTCACCAACTAACCAAAGAAAACCATCATAATCACTGCTATGATACAGAGTATTTAACAGTAAACAAAAGAAATCCTGGATTAATAGTGAAAATTAAAAAATAAAAATAAAAACTTACATATATTTGAGGATTGAGACGAGCTCAAATCATCCCACAGTTTTTCACCTTCCTCCTTTACAGTACTATCCATCGCACGTTTCCCTTCGTTAGATGCCGGCAGCAAGTCATCACTTTTTGATTTCCCTTTGATCAAAGATATAGTCTTAGCCTCCTGCAGTAAAGCATCCAGCAAGCCGCTGTTGTTCATATTGCCTGGCATTTCTTCTTGGCTAGTCTCACTGTTACTGTAGCCATTGTTGTTGCTTTTGTTGGATGCCTCCTCGAAACAAGCACCACCACCCCAAGAAGCTGCCGGCCCTGGTGGTGCTTGGCCTGAAGGAATATAGCCAATTGGCTGAACCTGACCCCCCATTATAAGTGAAGTAAAACTCATATTGGTTTCCATATCTGCATCATTGTAGAACAGTACTGATGGTGGTGTATTTATCGCGACTGCTTGCCTGGTAGGGTTTTGACTGAATAGATTTGTAGAAAGAGGTGATTGCTGATACGACGAAACAGGAGGCAAAGACAGAGGTAAACAGCCATCGCTACAGTTGGTATTAGCGAACAGTTCTAACTGATGGCTCTGATTGGAGTAGAATGCAAGTGGACTAAGATGATTCTGCAAAGGGTTCAAGGGAGTTGCGAAACTGTTGATGGGATCAAGGGGTGGAAAACAGAGATTGTAAGGAGACGAGGAGAGTGAGGTGGAGCTGGGTTGTGTTCGTCGGTCTTCTTGATGGTGAAAACGAAACGCTGCTGTTTTCTCTTGGAAATCTTGGGGGTATATAGGCAGACCAGCTCTTAGACGTCTTTTCATTCTGGTATTCCAATAGTTCTTGATTTCATTATCAGTTCTACCGGGTAACTGCCATAATAGAGAAAATACATAATATATCAGAAGCAGAAAGGTACAAAGTACTTGGAAAAAGAGGTGGGGCTAAAGATAACTGGAGAGTGCAGATAAAAAGAAAAGGACGGGCAAGAAATCATAATTTAAGCTCAAGAACATATATGTAAGAGAAGACTTAATACATCATATTTAATTGGAGAAACTATCATTCTAGATGGCATTTGGTTCTAAAAAAAGACTAGATAAAAGGAAAATGGAATAAATAAATAAATACAACAACTAATAACAAGGAAGAAAAAGGAGGCATCATTCAAATGGTGGAGATGTTAAAAAAAAAAAAGGCATGAAGCAACATGCACGAGTATATTTACCTGAGAGGCCATTCGAGCCCATTTATTACCATGTTTGGCATGAAGCTCGATGATGATATTCTCTTCCTCGGGTGTAAAAGAACCTTTTTTTAGATTAGGTCTCAAATGATTTGCCCATCTGAGCCTGCAACTCTTGCCGCACCTCATCAATCCGCAACTCTTTTGCACAGAATTCCAATTTCCTTCTCCATATTTCTTCACGAACTCGACCAAGATGGCATCTTCCGCTACCGTCCATGGCCCCTTTTTCAAGCCTTGACTGACCCCTTGAGGGACTGCAGCCTGTCCCCTCTCCATCACTACTACTCTATCAATATTGTTGCAGTTCCTGTTGCTCATCATCTTGGATGAATTTCCACACCATCAACACCACCACTAGCTGCTGTAGCAAGGCTGAAACTCTCTTGTTTTGTGGTTTTGTTTGTGGAGTTGTTTGAGGGTTTAAATAGAGCTCAAATCGGTTTATGAGTCTTTTGATTACGCAAATTAACTGTCCTTGTGTTATTTTCCTTAATGACAATTGTATGTTCTTATTTGCATGCCTCTAATGTTTGCACTTTTTTTATTATTTGTTGTGCTAGTTCTCTCCTCCATTAAGACGTGTGAGAAATACAGGGAGGAGAGGAGGAAGTGTGAAATTAAAGTCCTTTACCCTTTTTAGCTTCTCTTTTATAAGAGTTTACAGATTTAGAGAGAAAGATTCAGATGTAGAGAGAGAGAGAAAACACCTATAAAAAAAATGTGTAACGTCTCGTGGATATGTGTAGCGATTAAATAGATAAAACAAAGTTTGTAAAAAAATTTGGATGTGTCAAATATAATCTCACAAAAATACTTATAATTTTCTATACAATCATTGAATCATGCTCAAACTTGATTAGGAGAGTCTAAAAAAGATTATAAAAAGAAACGTACGTGTAACGTCTTTTGAATACGTGTAGAGACTAAATAGATAAAGAAAAGTCCGTTAAAAATTTAGATGTGTCAAATATATAACCTGATAAATATGCTTATAATTTTTGATTCAACCATTAAATTATTTGATCAGGAAAATCTACAAATGCAATATAAAAGATCAATTAGCTATAGCCAATTGGGATCTAGAAAGCTTCAAAACTAGACACAAAAGATATTAGTTTTGTTATTTTAATTATTTTTTAGTTGATTTTTTATTTTAATTATTTTTTTTTAACATAGCTTTCAAACTTTTGATCGGGTCGGTTTTATCAAGTCGGTTTTATTGGTGTGTTATTTTGTTATCAAATTATTAAATTATATACTTTTTAGAAAATAACATAGTTACTGCTATTTAGTTTTCTACAATCTAGGAATATAATATTAAAGCTTAAGATCCTAGTTTCTATTCACACTACACGTTTATTCTTAGGGCTTGATTTTAATATAGGATTTTATGGTCTGATATAACAAATCATGTGTATTCTCGAAGTTTTTCTTCTTTTTCTTATTCTCATTAATAGTGTCTAGCATTGCTTTATTATTATTATTATTATTATTATTCTAAAAGGATAAATTTTATCTCTCTTTTTTGGAAATTATAAGTATAAATCTGAATTAATATTTTCATACCTACATGGAAATAGCATTTGTAAATACATATTCATAAAGATGCTTTGACAAGCATTAATTGGTGTAAGTTTTCAGACTACAATTGTAATGATTTTGAAATGAGACATTTCAGTTTAAAAGAGTCAAATTTTTATTTAATAGTCAAATTTGTCGCTTGTCATTTTTACATTAATTTCTGTGATTCTTTAACTTTTTATTAGCAAAAAGTATATAAAGTTTTTAATAAGATAATAAATATATTCCTCCTCAATTTATTTTTAATTTTCACCATACAACAAATTTGTGATTCTTTTATGTGATGTACTTAGATTGTTGTAGCAGGCTCGGGAACAAAGAGAAAATGTGTTTGAACAAAGAAAAAATGTATTTGAATAAGATATCCTATAATAAAATAAAAAATTAAATAAAGGAATTCCCAAACATTTGACGATTTTAGCTGTGTCGATATCATTATTTCAATGGTAATAAAATTTGTAACACTCATCACTCTTTATGCATCATCATCCAGAATCATTTAATTTATTATTTAAATATTCCTTTCAATTTGAGAAGAGCCACTTATAATAGTTAGTCATTAAATAAATATAATTTATCAGAGCGAGTGTGTTAATATTGATTTATTCATAAAGATGCTTCGAGATGCATTCATTAAAAAGAGGTATCAAATGACAATATATTGTGGAGTTTAATTACAAGAAATCTGGAATTGGATATTTTAGTTTAAAAGAGTCAAGTTTTCAGATGAAAATCGCAATGATTTTGAAATGGAATGTTTGAGTTTAAGAGAGATAAATTTTCTTTTATAATAAAATTTTGTTGTTTTTGAATTTTATAATAATTTTGTGTTTCTTTTACCTTTTGTTAGCAAACACAATTTAGTTTTTTAATAAAATATAAATACCTCTCTCAATAATTTATTCTTCATTTTGACCATATAATTACTTGTTAATAATTTATTCTTCATTTTGACCATATAAATATCTTTATCCCTCACTTGACATCATCATTCATAATTATTTAATTTATTACTTCGATTCTTTCAATTTTAAAAGAAAAATCATTATTAATAGCCAGTCTCAGACAAGTTAGTTCATTATCGTCATGATTATTTATTATCAAGGTCATTCTGGCAATCGAAAGTCTAATATGAATACATACTTTAATATTTAAAAATCATTAGCATTGTGAATAAATACCATTCGTCTTTGCATGTGTGTTTGTAATCCTTTTATTCATAAATATTCTTTAACATACATCTTCTAATGTAGTTTTTCAGAGATCACAACGAGAGAAATGAATTATAACTACAAAATATTTTGTCCATAGAAATGTTGTGTATCCTTTGGTAAAAATATATCCGACGGAATGGTGTCGTTATTTAGAGTTATGTCGGTGATTTCACATCTATCGGTAATTTTATTGTTGACTTAATCACTGGCAATTAGACCAACAAAATATTATTATTAATGATAAAAACATGCGACAACCAATTTTTGTTAGTATATTGCTCAATAAATATTACTAATGGACTTTTGACAAATGACCCGTTTGTAATACATCTCATATTTTCAATAGATATTTGACAAAATCACCGATAAGCATGTTATGTTGGTCTATATAAAAAAACCTTATCAACTCTATGTAATTCTCCAAGAAAAATTAGCATGCTTTACCAATAGAATAATCGATAGAGTTTTATGGTCGTCACTGGTGTACTAATTTATTTTTTATTTAATGCTATCAAGACAATATGACATTAAACAAAAATTTAACTTAAAGAATACATTTAATATTATTAATTTAACTTAAAAAATCAATAACAAATGTTTATAAACATTAAAAAAAGTCTACAAATAGAGGGCGGGAGTCTCGTTGATATTTGTAAGGGAGAGGTTAATGATTGGACATGTATGCAAACATGTCCTCTCATTGCTACCTTTTTTTTCTTCAAACTTTTCCAGAGCATTAATTCGTTGTTCAACCAACTCCTTAACGGCTCGTGATGGCCGACTCGTGCTGGATTATATGATGCCTACAGTCAAGACACTACTCCTCAACTCATATATCAGGCTAGAGTCATAAAGATACCATAAACCCAATTCTTATAAGGTCTACTAGTTTATCCAGCCTCCAACCACAACTCCAAATTGTATTCTGGATGAGTTAAAGGGTCCTTCATTTATTTGACGTGCATTCTAGCATTATATTGTTCCTACACAATAGAATAAACATGTCAAAGATATGAATAAAAAAATATTAGCCCAAACAATGTACACAAGCTTTAAAAATTGACTTACAATAAACACCTCAACTTAATTGTTCATAAACTATTGCACCCTTTTTTGTTTCCTCACTTTGTATATGTGTTTACATGTATAACTTCATCGAAGTTAGCTCGCACCTAAGTTACGTAGCCTACAAAATAAATCTCTAATTAAATGTTATCACAAAACATAACTATCATTTTAAGAAAAATACTTAAAATTAAAATAGACTTTCATACCAGGTGCTTTACATGGTTAGTAAAAGAAAGCAAACCGTCAGTATACTTGCTAATAGAACCATGTGTCTCTTTGTTTTTGTTTGAGAAACCACTTTGTGAACACCTCTAAAACCGTCTAACATGAAAAACTCTAGATATCTCTCCCAATTTCTCTTAATGATGTGGAAAGGTCAACAATTCTTCCACTTCTCAAATTCATCATCATATCTCTTAACATAGGTGTACGCATCATACTAGAAATCATGCAACCTGGTTCAGAAATTTTTTAAATGAAAATATATAACCAAATAAAGATTACAATTCAACATAAAAATTTAAACTTCACATCTTAAAACTTATCTAATTATGCTGTGATTTTCCCATACTTTCCTTGCCACCCTAGAGTTTGCCTCATCCCGCCAATTTGTTTCCTTGTAATTATTTTCATAAAACAATTAGTTTCTAAATTAAAAAAATAATTATTAAAGAAAAAGCATTGACTATATATGTAGTAACCTTAAACTTTCTCCACTAAGCCTCAACCACGGACATTCATTCATAATGATTTTAAGCTAGCTTTATTGAAACAAATAGAATTTTCATTGACGATTTCATCTTCAATGTTATTGTTTGTGCAAGTTTCATATTTGTGAACATGAAAATCAATTAATTAATGGTAAACTATATCAACATATAATCATTAATTTAATGGTATATTTGAATTAAACAAATTTATTACATGCTTAAATCCATTTTGCTATAAACTTGCTAGAATATAGGTCCCTAGCAGATGAGACACCAAATCTATGACTCGTAATCAACGAGCCTGTGTCTTTAAAATATGTATTAGGTGTATTTTCATGATCGACATTTAAAAGCACCATAGACTCAAGATCATTACTACTTGAGGATGCACAACTTCTTTTCAACCCTAAACTTTTCCTTAACATCTAAACAATATAACTAAATAATTAAGAATATTTAATTAAATTCTCAATCTATATTTTATTGTTTTCTGTTTTATTGCATCTATCCATTTAAAATAAATTTTGGTAATACCTCCCATATATAAGACCCTACCCATAATTAAAAACAAAATGCAAACAACCAAATGCAATGCAAACAAATCATTACCTATAAGCCAAAAACACACAATTACTGTGTATTCTTTTCAAGGAAAAGGTTTAAAGGTTATGATCTACAAAAAAAACTATTATATTGGTATATTTTATTTAATACAGTAAAGTAAAACAATCTTCATATATGATTTTAAAAAATCACAAGGTTATCATATTAATAACATGATATCGAAAACGCTCATATATGATTCATAACTTAGCCCCTCAACCCAAATCAAAATCGAGTTTGATCACATTGTTATATTAATAGCCTATTCCTTTCAAGATTTAAACTTAAGAATTTGATCTCATGTTAAATGGAATGATTTTTTAACCAGCTAACCATATTATAGGCAAATGAAATATAACAACATGAATTATCATATTTAAAGGATTGTTGTAAAATAAATTATTTTACAGTTTATCAACGCAATTTATAATTAATCAATAAAAAAATCAATAATTTATGTATGTAATTACTCAAAAAGTAAATTATTTCACTAAACTAACTAACTAAATTACTCAAAAAACAAAATCATGTCTAAAAATCAACAACACATAATTATTGAAAAATTCTTTCTATAGTCTATTCAAATCATAAATTCACATAAAATCCAAAATTGATATAAACCCTAACTTCCCTCAAATTAGGGATTTCTCAATTTCAAACACAAATAAGTGAGAAAACAAAATTATAATTGAAGAACAATTCATAACAAAATGATAGGATACACATAGAAGGAAAAAAATAAAAAACAAAAAAAACGAAGGAGAATACATAGCATATCAACAATAGAGTCCAAGAACTTAAAAGAAATCAAACCTCAATGAGAGAGAAACCATCACTTGGAATTGAAAAAAAATATATCATCTTTATAATTTTGATGCAATTTTATTTAAAATCATAAGAATAATATAACACTCGTGCATTATTGTAGGGAACTCTTTGATAAGGTTGTTAAGACCTAGTCCAACAAGTCAAACTCGAAAGTTGAAACCTCCCAACTCGAATCCTTACATAGCTCAAGTTTCAAATTAAATTGTATGGGGAGAATTGATCAAATATTCGACTTAGCGAGTTTAAACATAACTCAAATGACTAATAAAAACTTTGTTTGACTTAAAAATATTTCAAAACAAAATTGTTATTTCTTTAATATTGAAATGATGATATTTTAGATTGATCCAAGTTAACCCGTGAAATCTGCAACTCAGGTTATGGATTTTACTGAGTTTAATAACTTTATTTTTTAAAACTAATTTTTTCACAATATGATAAAAAAAAAAATACTCTAATAGAAAAGCAACCACGTAAGATTAAACATAAAAAAAAAAAAGGATTCTAATAGGTTGAAAAAAAACAACACTTGCTAATATTATTAAAAACTGCTATAATTTTATTCAAAATAAAGTAAAAATCAAATGGTATTAAATAAAACAATATCTAAAATATATTATTAATTAATTTAAAATTTTAATAAAATAGCATATTTTATATATTTTAAAATAATTAATTTTAAAGAAATTTCATCTCAATTTAAGGGGGAGAAAATAGGTTGGGCGTGTGAACCTGGATAGCCCATTATGCATGGCTTATCAAAATAAGGCAAGGTATGTGGGTCTAGTAGCCCATTTCCATGCGCCTAGGTTTTTTTTCTTTTTTTAAACACATTGTCAACGTAATATTTTTCAAAAAAAGAAGTAGGTGACACATTGTCTCTTTGCCCAATTTCCGGTTACCGAAGAAGTTGAAAAATTAGGTTGTGGTGTTTTCAACCCAAAAATCCACTCTTTAACCCATTTTCATATGAAATACTTTTAAAAAAAACAATCTAATAACTTTGATAAACTGATTTTTAAATGTGAAAAACCCTTAAATCGATTAAAAAAAACAAAACTAAAAAAAAAAAACTTTTCATGTCTTAATGTACTTTTTTTTACAACATGAATTTTTTTTACAACATGAAAGCCCAAAAATACATTTGTGGCCCTCATCTTGCCAATGGGAACAATTTAACACCAAACTTGGCTTTTTCTTTTTTGTTAATAGAATCTTATAAACCAAATGTTTTCTCTCTTCTCCACCGGTTTTCGACAATACTCGGGGGCTAATATGTAAAGAAAATGAAGTTTTGTACTAAAGTATATAATTGAAAGACTAAAAGAACCAAAAAAGTTGTAAAAAATCTTAATGATTATTTTTAGAAAAGGTATTGACAACATAGTAACAAAAAAAGGGGTTGCATGTTTGTTTTATTATCAAATGTGGTCCTCAAAATTTCAATTTTTATAACCAATAAAATTGAGTCTTGTCTTGCCAATTGAATATGAATTTAATGGTAGAATATTTTACACCCCAAGAACCATATAAAAAGTTATTCAAAATAAATTATGAGCTTAAAATCCCGTTTAATATAGTTTGCAAGGATAAAATTAAAAAATAATTAGGAGATCATAATAAAAGTTGCTTAAAGAAAAAAAATTGCATTGTTCAAGTGAATAATGTATTGTGAGGGAATCCAAAGTGCAATCACCTTGGCTTTTATTATTATTATTATTATTATTATTTCTTGTAATTGTAATTGTAATTAATCTCCATGTCTATTTAATAGCTAGGTTATTTCAGGGATTATATATCTAATATGAATTGATTCATTCATATCTATATAGCATTAGCATCGTAAATATAGGCCATTGGATCATTAGTCTTTGCGTGTGCATTGTTATTCTTTTGTTCCTAAAAATGCTTCCATGTGCTAATGCACGCGTTTTCAAGTAATAAATCTTGTGATAATTTTGAAATAGAATATTTCAATTTAATTTCTCTTGCAGTCAAATTTTGTCATTTATCGTTTTTACGTTGGTTTCTTCTCTTTTTTTAATATATATTTTTATTAGCAAAAAAATAATTTTTTAAATAAAAAATTAAATATTTTCTCTTCAATTTACATTACAGACAAAAAGATTTCAATTAGTAAATACTAAATAGCAAAAAAAACGTATCGCATGTAATTCTTTTGTCTTGTTAGACATTCTTGATTGATTGACACAAGTGAAATCCGTTTCGCTTTGGAGAAAACCTGGCTACCTGGTCAGCGTTACGCTGCCAGTGTATTAAAAGCCGTAAAAATAATATAATACTGCCAAGTCGACGTGGAAAACTCTTTAATAATAGAGATGATTATTTTTTGTTTTGATTTTATATAAAAAAAACTGAATTTTTTTTTAAAAAAAATCAAAATCAAACCAAAATTGATTCAAACTAACCGATTTCGGTAAGTTTTTTAGGACAAAAATTAGTTTAAACCGGTTTGACTCGGATTTTTTTTAGTTTGACTCGTTTTTTTCCAGTTTAAATTTAATTTGGTTTGGTTTTTTCGTTTCAGACTTAAAAAATCAAAACTAAACCGAATCAGTTGTTTTGTTTAATTTTAATTTGTTTTTTTCACAATTCAATTTTTTCAGTTTTTTATTTTATTTTATCAGTTTAATCAATTTTTTAATATTTATCTTACCTCTATTTAATAATGTAATAAAAGTTGGATAAGGGAGTCTTTACTCAATTTCTTACTTCATCTAATTTTAAATTAAAGCAGAGGTTAAAACTCAATCGGACAATAGTAAAATAATGATTTAATTTTAAATAAAAATATTAAAATAAAATTATATTGAATTCATCCAAATTAATCTATCAAACTTACAACACAAGTCATGGTTTGACTAATTTTAATAACTCTGTTTTTAAGTTTTATTTTTTACTTATAAGATAAAAATATAAACACCCCCTTTTTCAACTGTCTGTGCATCTAAAATCACCTCATAATATATATATATATATATATATATATATATATATATAAAACAACATTAAATCAATAAAAAATTGAAAATCAAGAAAAACAATTCCAACCCAATCTATCTCCTTCAACAATATTAGAGGCCGAAAACATTTCAATTGTTTTGTATTAACCGATAACTTTCTTTCTATATTTAAATATAAAATCAAAAAATAATAAAAATAATTTTTTTCACTAAAACAAAAAATTGAAAAACAACAAAGACCAAAAACAAAAATTTCCAAACTTCTATAGCCAAAAAAAAAAAAAAGCCAAAAGGCGCTGAACAAAAAATTATCTTAAGAAATTCATTTTTGCCACCTCCTCAAATTTGGTATCCATTTTTTTTATTTTTTTGCAACCACTAAAACTGAGATCCATTTTGCAAAATTGATTCACATTTTGATAACCATATAAAGCAAATCAAAGTAATTCTTCAGGCTTAAACCCAAAACAACAACTTGTCCGATGAAATTAAAAAAAATGATAATTAAGGAATTAAATAAAATAAAACAAAACAAAAAAGGACTAAAAAAAGTATTACTGTGATTCATGGTTTTTGTGAGACAGTACACAGTGAAAATACCATGCCATTTAGTTTTTTTTATTTTAATTTAATTTTAACATACTCATTTCTCTTTCAAGTTACAAATCTCTGAAACTGACATCAAAATATCAGCTTGCTAAGAGCTCAAGACAATGATGATCACTGAACAGGTATTTTGCTTTTCATCACCCTGGCTATGTTTTTATTTCCTATTTATTATTCATTTGAAATGGGATTTTCACTTGTGTATTCAACACAGGGCCTGTAGGATTTCTAAGTTCAAGTTACTAACAGCTAAACGACGATTCTTTCTTCACAAATGCAAATTTTCTAAGGTCAGTAACCCCAATGGCCAAGTATGCAGGTGGTGGAATTGATGATCAAACACAGGGTGTTCTAAATAAGATCAAGATCTGCATTTATTCAGCACAGCTCAAATCAAAGACATCATCAAAGAAACACTTTCAAGGAAAACATCTACCTGTTGATCATATGCCCCGAGCTATCGGTCATTGGTGCTGCAAACTTTGGATGCAGGTGCTCTGTTGAATGGGTTTTGAGTAGAACGATTGAAGAGCAAAAACAAAGGGTTCCCAAACTTCTTCTAGTTAAAATTAATCAAGATAAAATTTTTTGTCTGTCAAGTTGTAGGTAGAATATATGGATTAATACCATGAGCTAAAGCTTCTCTCACTAAGTGAACCTACAGACTTGAGATTTAGGTTTCAATAAACATAATCTTGCTTCATTCTGTTAATGTTCAGTACTGGTCGATGCACCTACTCAAAATTTAGGTTGGTATATCAGAGATAATAAAGCTGAGGAGTTGAACTAAATTCTGTGGTGCAGTTTTCAGACTTCTCATTGTTTATCCTTAGAGAATTGAAATTTATTGTCAACATTTTTACTAACATGAAGTTTTCTCTCTAATTATTTGCTTTTATTTCTGATACAATCAGCAAAATATATTACCAAATTGGCATTTTCTGTTTCATTCCAAGAGAGCTCAATTAGCAAGGAGCAATTCTAAAAGAATGTAATTTCTATAGATATCTTTACAGAATTCTGGGTATGGAACTGTAAAACCCATTATAGTGCGGCTGTAAACATTTAAGAAACTATAGTCACAGAATTACAAGAAAGATCCACATAAGATGATAGTAACTGTGAACAAGTCATGAATACCTCTTTCACAGCCGATTAGGGACAAGGAACAAAGAGTCTTTAGTATCTCCACCTTGAGACATCACCATCAAGCAAACAGATGAGAAACCAGCGACGAACCATTTGAACTCATTTTCAATTTGGATGCCGTAACAAATTATCACAACATATCTTTGATGAAATCAAGGTTTAGGGTATCCCGAACAATAAGAAAAAATCCAAGGGTGATAACAAGCACGATCCCGGATGACATAATCCGCTGCTCTATTTCTAAAGGGAGCTTTCTCCCACCCCTAGCTGCTTCTATGAGAATGAAGGCCAGGGAGCCCCCATCCAAAGCAGGTAATGGAAGGAGGTTTATCACTGCAAGATTAATATTGAGCACAGCTGCAAATTGGTAAAGTCCATCAATATTTGACCTTGCAACTTCTGCACCAACAGCAATTATAGCGACTGGACCTGATACCTTGCTTGCTGATTGAGAGAAGTTTGAAAAGGTTTGTTTCAAGCTATCCACCACATTGGATGAAAGACCCCAAAATTCTTCTCCAGCAAAATTAAATGCCTCGAAGATGTTCTTAGCTATAACCTTGGTAATCTTTACATTGTTTGATAATTGAACTCCAATTTTACCTGTTCCATCAAAACTCTCATCCGGGGTGACACCAATTTCAAAATTCTGTTCCCCCCTCTCAACCTTAAGCAACACATTCTTGTTAGGACTACTCTTAATGACACCAACAACCTCGGATACTGCATTGGGCCCAGTTTTAGGCAAATTCGTTCCATTAACAGCAAGAATTACATCGCCGGGAAGCAACCCATCACGGGAAGCAGCAGAAAAGGCTCGAACTTCAGGAACAAGCACCCCAGGAAAGGCCTCTTGCACAGGCAAACCAACTGATAATACTTGAGCAAGGATTATAGCATAAGCAAAGATGATATTGGCAATAACACCAGCTGATATCACTATCGTTCTATCCAATATCGGTCTATTCTTAAGCAAATTCTCATCATCTACTGGTATATCGCTCTCCGGATCATTATCAGGAAACCCCACAAACCCACCCAAAGGAAAAGCTCTAATAGAATACTCAACGTTCCTTGCATTAAATTTAGCTAAAATTGGACCAAACCCAACAGCAAATTTACTTACATGAATACCCTGTAGATAAGCAGCAAGGAAATGACCACTTTCATGAACAACAATAATGGCTGTCAACACTCCAACTGCCTCTAAAACAGATTCAAAGTTCCCTAAGTCAAATCCAGCGACAGCCCATGACCTAAAGTCCAATCTTTTCCCAAGTGGGAATCTGGTGAAAAGGGGAGTCTTGGAGTGAGAATTGAGGTTTGATGAATAGCAAAGCGAAGAGGAAAGAGGTTTGAAAAAATGGGTGGTTTTGGGCCTTAATGAGGATGACTCTAAAATGGGTGACTTTGAGTTAGAAAATCTAGGGAGAGAAGATGAAGGGGAAGGGAATACAGAGGAAGAAGATAAGCTTATTAGCATGGCTTCTTGATTGGTGTTTGCTTTAACAGGGGAGGGTTTAGGCTAATGGGAGAAGGAGATATGGCGAAAAGGGAAGGTAGTGGCTGTGGATAATTCATATTTCTTGAGTTTGTGGAGGGGAAGTAGAGTGATCATTTTACCTCTTTTGTCTTCATTCCACACAAGTAACGTGTTTTGCTTGCGTGTTTTGTTTTCTTCTTGGTGTAAGACGCAAGACTTCTAAATTGATATTTTTTTAAAAAAATCTCGATATTTAAAAGTTGATTTCATCCTTGCTAATCCGGTAAAGTTAGTTCTTTTTATTATGGGGGTAAAGTTTTTTTTTTTATTCATAATACTCAAACTTTAAATTTTATTTAAAAAAACAAGTATAGAATATATTAAAAAACCAATTTTAAAAATATAAAAAATTAATTTTAAATAAAAAATTTAACTTCTTATAAAATAATATTTAAAATTTAATTTTAAAAAACACCATAATACCATTCTGGAGATTAAATCAGGGTTAAAAGAGGTCAGACAACTTTGAAACAACCAAGGTTTTTTCTTGGATTTGATAGTTGTGGTAATAGCTGGAAATGGATATACGTATCTTAATTCTTTTATATTTATAATTTTATTTATATTAAAGAAATTTTTTATATTTTATATTCATATTCTATTTATTATTTATTGAATACTAAATTTAAATATCCATATAATTTTAGATATTCAATCGAGTTTTTATTATTTAGATTTTAGATGAAAAATAATTTGAAAAGTATTTTTAAAAACATATTCAACCATAAAAACAAATAAATCATAAAAAAAACGAGATTTTGTTTCCAATTTTTATGATAATTTTCAACATCATACTGTATATACTATATAGGGTTGAAATAAAACAAGTAGGAATCTTTTAATTAGCTAGTTTTAATTTTGGTTTATGATACCATCAAATTACAGAGATGCCTTTGGTCGGATGGAATTGGGATGGCTTTGCTACTGACCAAACCACAAGACATGATTCGATGTTACTTTTCCCGAACTATGGAAAAGAAGTTGCAAGGTTTCATGGATAGATAATTTGATGCTTAAATTATCATATAAATTTATAGTTATTAAAATTAATGGTGAGTTATTTAGGAAACCAATGATTTGAAATTTAATCCGAATAGAAATTAAAAAAATATTAACTTGATAAAACATTGTTAACCTGATTGGTTTTTCAGTGATTTAATTTTGTGGTTAAACCCAATCCAAACTTAATTTGATTATTTTTAAATATAAATAAAACAATATTGTTTTAATTAAAATAATATATCCTAGTTGATCGAATAGACTAATAACTTGGTATATTTCCCAACTTGATTTTCGAACTAGGTATTATATAAATCCCTGAATAAAATTCAGAAAACTAAGAATTAATGTATATACTAAAATATGTATTCAATTAATTTTCAAGACATAAAGAATGAATCACTTCGGGATGAATTAAACCAGGTTATACATGTAAGAATTAATATGATATGATGATAAGTTATACATGTAAGAATTAATATGATACGATGATGACAATTTGATGCGTATAATGATGGGGGGGGGGGAAAAGCAAAGTAAAACATTGAAAACTGATATAGATTCGATGTGCTAAGAAATAAAAATTAGGTAAGCACTTGAGATGTATGGACTTTAACTTGTCATTATATGTTTAATTTGAATTTTAATAGAAGCATGCGAGGAATATCGATTTGTGATATCAACTAAGGTACTTTTTTTCTACAAGAAGTGTGAAATATATGTGAGGTGTCATAAAAAGCCTTTTTCTTCTTCTCTCTTCACCCCTAAAAATTATATATTAATCTTCTTTGTTTTTTGTATATGTGCTTTGGTCTTTTGTCTTTTAATTATTTGTTTCTGTCCTTGACTCTTTAATAAGAATTTTATTTCCTTCAATCTCAATTTGTTATTAATGGAATTAGGGTTTTAGGCAGAGGATGTTCCATGATGGTGTGGGGTGTCATTCTGTAAACCAATGAGGCATCACATGCTACTGTTATGCCTTCATGTGCTAATAGCGATGAAGGCGGTCTTTGTATAGGAAATGAATGAATACAGAAGTTTGCAGTTGGAATGCAATTAATTTTGTTCTTGCTAATAATGTTAGAGAGAAACAAGCTTCATAGGAGGGCGAAAGAGAAAGGTTTGTGTCCAAATTACATTACTTTTTTTTTTTTTTTTTACGTGAGTGTCCGGGCCAGCTTGCGCGCACCACGACTAATCCCACAGCTCACTGAACATCCTGCAAACCCAGTGAACATGTAAGGCACCGCGGGGATAACAGGCGTACACGCTGAGGCTTGAACCCAAGATGCAGAGGCAAAGGAAACCCTTTGCCACCGCTGGGCTACAAGCCTCGGTGTCCAAATTACATTACTTTAGTTGCTCCACTTACTGCTTGTGCTCCTGCCACGCTAGTAGAGATTGGCTTCGAGTCGTTTCAGTCAATGTTGGTGATACCAATATTGGAGGCAATTGAGAGGAGGTTACTTCAATTGTAGCCACCGCATTGTGGGCGATATGTGGTGTTATCAAATACCAATGCAGGGGGTGGGGAGATGGGGTCTGGCTACTGATGTGGGAAAGTTGAAAACATTTCTCGTTTAGTATCACAGTGGTTCACAGAGAATTTGACCCAAAATATACTGTATGGACAGATAATTATAGCACATTTAGCTTAGGATTGACAGTATGATGTAGTTGTTTCTGCAGTCGGTTGGTTCCAGAAAAGAATGCCGGAGCTCAGGTTGGTGTCTCGGTGGGCTTTCAAACTTTGAGGGTTCTGAATGGCTCCTTCAGCTGCTCCCGTGGGCTCTTCATAACTATTGACCCTTCCTGTGGAATTGTTAACCATGTGGTCATGCTTCTTTAATGCTCAATTGGTTTGGTTCTTTCTCAAATCTACTCTTCATTACATAGCTGAAGTTTGAGAACAGCTTATTGGTTTGGTAAGTCCCAAAGATTGAATCAAAATGCTAAACAATCTTGTGATTCACTGCAATAGGTTGGAGTGGCTGGATTTTGCATGAGGGGGGTGCTCTCTGTATTGCAAGTTCTGTTTTGGTTCCTGAGGTTGATGCTGTTGTTGCATTCTCTGGTTTTCCTTCATCACGGCTCGCTGACCCTGCTATTATTGATTACGTGTTACCGTGGGAATTTTATCTTGAGTTATTAATATTATTGTTTTTTTAACTGATATATTGAACGAATTTTCTGTTTTTTATCTTCCTTCTTTGAATTTGAAGAATAAAATGAAAAATCGTCAAGAAACACGAGGAGAGATGCATTACTGAGATAAACAGAACAGATGAACAATGAAAGCTTGCATCTGAATCCCTATTAACTATTGTAAATTTGCATCAGAAGAGGGAGCTTCATCATTTTCCCTTCTCAGTCTTTTTCCTTCGTGTTCTTTTTTCTCATAGTGCGGTTAGGCCTGTAAAATATGTTGCCTCAAATCAAACTTAGGCAGTTAAGAAATCAAATGTCAGATATGTTGGTTTAACAATACAAATGGATCATAGATGTATTCTCTTTTGAACTATTATGAGTTTCTAAGCTTGCAAAACAAAAAGAACTACCGTTTTTAGCCATATGTTCATCTGATATTCTCACTGAGCTCACATGTTAGACATGTATAAATATTGAGAGTAGAGAAAACAGACAGGATTCATCAACATTAGCTGGTTGAAAATGTAGTATAGAAATGATCTGCTGTTGAATTCAAGTTAAATTGTCTACAGAATGATGTTTCCTGCTGTGCCAGCCTACGGATATTGAATGCATGATGATAAGATGGATCATAGATGTACATGTATTAGAGGTGCATTTGATCCAGAAAGCCTCCAAAAACGAAATGTAAATTAAAATTTACTCATTCTGTTGTTAATTTTGATATTTTAGGCTGCCAAGACTCTGGAGGGAAAAGCTGAAAGCATCAGGAATTCCGTATGAGGTACACATTTATCCAGGCAATGCACATGCTTTCATGAACAGGTCTCCAGAAGGTGTGAAGAGGAGGACGGACATGGGAATGCCTGATGAGGATGAAGCTTCTTCTGAGCTGGCTTGGTCCCGGTTCAAAACATGGATGACTTGTTTCTTTTTTTTTTTTTGTTCTTTTTTTAATATAGAAGTTTGAGTTAACTTGTGTATACCTCGATTAATATTACTAAGATTGAAATTCACTTTAAAAATGTGCATAAATTATGTGTGTTCCCCTCCTGTGCAGGTCTGCTTTTGGTAATCTATATCACCATGAAAAGTCTCAGAGAAGATGCAGTGCATAAATCTGGTTTGTCTGATGATTGATTGTCATCATACGGCTCAGATACTTCCATCAATATGAATTTCTTACTTCTTATTTTCATTGGACACGAGTTTTTTTGGAGGGTACATTAGAAAATTTGTCATTTTACTCTTTCTTCCATAATTTTTATTTGTATTTTTTTAGTTAATTCGAAGTTAGCCTTCAAGATGTCAGTTAGTTTTTGAATTTGTTTTTTAATAATTATAAGTTTAAATTTATTTAATACTAATAAAAACTTATATAATTGTTAATTTTAAAATTTATAAAATTAATTAAAATACACGCAAACCAACTCAAATATCCAATTTAATAATAATAATAATAATAAGTTAACCTTCAAGAACTCGTAAAATTCTTCTTTTCTTTCATTTTTTTTATTGGAAAAGGCAATGTGGATACGATGGAATGACAGGAATCCCAGTTAAAAGAAAGGGTGTTTCGGGTATTCAGTTTACGGGAAGGAATACAATTGAAATTGCCTCCTTGTTGAGTCTACACGAAGCAAGCGTTTTTAAAAAAATTAAAAAAAATTTATAAATTAATTATTTTGTATATTTTATTTTTTTGATTTGATTTGTGAATTTTAAAAAAAAAATTATAAAAATAATCGGTATTATAATAACAAACAAAAATGATACAAATATTCTAGGTAAGGGTGAGAAAAAAACCAAAAACCGATTAAACTGAGAAAACTAGAAAAAATAACTGAAAAACCTAAATCATGAAAAAAAAATTGATTAAACCGATTAGAATTTTAAAAAACTGACCGGTTTAGTTTTGGTTTTATAAGCTTGAAACCGAAAAAACCAAATCAAACCGAACCAAACTGAAAAACCCAAAAAAAAACTATTTTTTGTAATTTAATTAGCACTAAAAACTATTTTTTAATTTATCGGTTAATATATATATTCTTAATTTATTTTATTAAATATAAACAATATTTTGTTTTCTTTAATTTTAAAAAGTTATAGTACCAAAATTACATACATAACGTTTATTTATATACTTTTATGTTTGAAATTAACTTAAAAGGGTACTAACAAAGAAACAAAACATGGGTTACAAGCTAGTCGGATATATAATATATGTTATTTACTTTATAAGACTGTGTTTGTTTTTTTACTAGTTTTTGTGTTTGCGGTGAAACAAATACAGTAAGATATTTGGTAACACATCATGCATTTTATATTACGGGGCCCATTAAAAAAATTGAGTATGAACATAATTTTTTGTGAAGCAGTTTTTACATATTTTTTTAATTGAGTTTTTAATCTGTTTGTTTCGGCATTTCAAAATGGTTTTTTTTAAAAATTAATTTTTATTTTATTTTTTTCTCTGCTTCAAATTAATATATTTTTTTTATGTTTTCATATCATTTTAATGCGCTGATATCAAAAATAATTTTTTAAAAAATTAAAAAATATTATTTTAATATATTTACAAGTAAAAATTACTTTGAAAAGTAACCACAACTACACTTTCAAACACAAAAACTTTATACATATTTTTTACTACATATAAACTTCAATTATAATTTTTATCAAACACGTATTTAAATTCAATTAACAACCAATAACTATAATTTTTTAAAACTTATTATTTTTTAAATTATAATCATAAAAATCACCTAACAAACAAACTTGACCAAATATCTATACACGAAGACAAGCTAGGTGGACTCAGGCTTATAAATTAAGTAAACGTGTTAAGACAAAAATAAATAAAAAGAAAAAAGAAAAAAAAAGGGTTGATATCCACCTCCCATCATAAGGAACGGGACATGTGAAAGAGTGAGATTCTGCATGCATCTTTCATAACTCTGCATCTCTCGTTGATCGTGACTATCCATCTTGTGTTCTAGCTAGCTACTTGCAAATTCATCTTGCCACGGAAACTGAGGCAAAAATTGATTTTTAAGTATTTTTTAAATATATAAAAATAATATATATATATATATATATTAAAAAATTTATTCTTTATATTATCATATAAATGGTTAAAAAACATTCAAGCTCGGGGTCTATAAGGTCATTTGAAGATACATCGAGTGTGGATCAATTTGAATAAAGTAAAAGTTTGTGATGATTGTGTTGTTTTTAAAGTATATTTTATTTGAAAATATATTAAAATAATATTTTTTATTATTATTTTTTAAAAATAATTGTGATATAGCACATCAAAATAATTTAAAAATATTAAAAATATTAATTTAAAATAAAAAATTATCTTTTTAATTTTTTTAATTATACTTTTCAAAATACAAAAACACTGACCAAATTGCATTGCCTGTCCATCCTTTTCTTAGGGCTGTGTGCTTCACATTAATTACCAGCTGGAAGCCTGGAACTTCAACTTTAAAAAAACTTAAATATTGAGTTTCATGTATCACCACAAGTTACTCTATCTAAGATGCCGTGTGGAAAAGAGATTGTGCGGCTGCGATATAATCTGTTTTTATATTTTTTAAAATATTATTTATTTAGAAATATATTAAAATAATATATATTTTTTATTTTTTTAAAATTTATTTTTTGTACAAATATATCAAAATAACTTACAAATATAAAAAAAATATTTTTAAAAAATATATATATATTAATTTTCTTAAAAATCACTTTTAAAATATATAAAAAAATCTAAATCTATCATGTTTCCCTTTCGTTGGAGGTGCTTTCAACATCCCGTACATGACAGCCATAAACTATGGATACCACTATAGTGAGACAAAAACTCTGACAGAGTTGCTTAACACGGCCATAATCAGAGGCACTAAACAACTACTCGATGGAGTTATGTCTTTTTGAATGATAACAAAATCTTCTAGTTTTGGAATGTAAAGAGGTCGAAGAACAGAGAATTTAGAGAACAAGTTCTTTTATTGAAGAGGCTTATCCTTCAAGGTCTATCCTCTTAAGGTTCTGCCTTCTAATATAACACACAACCTCTATTTATACTATTTTGAGGCTTTTGCTTACATCATGCGTTACATAAGAAAGTACTTAAGAGAAAGTACTGAAGCACACTTAATAATACACCCTTATGATACAAACGACAAACTAGTACAATACTAATATCAACCAACAATAGGTTCACGATCTGGAGAGAGATTCTGATCTGATAGGTTATCCTGATCACGAATAGCTTGGACTTGTAGGGCCAACACATACTCATCGTCGGCAAGCATTTCCATCTCATGTGGTTCCAAAAGTTTTGGTATGCCCAGAATTATCTGCTTGAGTTTTTTGTTTTTGTATTGCATTTACAAGTCATGGAGATGTGCAGAATATTGAGGGTCGTAAAAGTCATAATCAATTTCTTCATCAAGATCTGTTCCTTTGGGCCATGCTTTATCCGGAATAATATTGTTTTTGAGACACACTGTATTTTGCAAGGTCCGGAGGTCTGATAGATTATCTAAGGGGTTTTCATACATGGAGTATGTATGAGTTTTGTAGATCGCAGCTTGTGGAAAACTCATGACCAGATTGTTTGCAGAAGCTTTAAAGGGCATGTGGAATGTGAAAATAGAGAACATATGAGCAAAAGCTTAATAAAAAAATGGTCTACAAAACTCATACATGCTCCATGTATGAAAACCCCCTTAGATAATCTCTCAGACCTCCGGACCTTGCAAAAAACAGTGTGTCTCAAAAACAACATTATTTCGGATAAAGCATGGCCCAAATGAACAGATCTTGATGAAGAAATTGATTATGACTTTTACAACCCTCAATATTCTGCACATCTCCATGACTTGCAAATGCAATACAAAAACAAAAAACTCAAGCAGATAATTCTGGGCATACCAAAACTTTTGGAACCACATGAGATGGAAATGCTTGCCGACGATGAGTATGTGTTGGCCCTACAAGTCCAAGCTATTCGTGATCAGGATAACCTATCAGATCAGAATCTCTCTCCAGATCGTGAACCTATTGTTGGTTGATATTAGTATTGTACTAGTTTGTCGTTTGTATCATAAGGGTGTATTATTAAGTGTGCTTCAGTACTTTCTTAAGTACTTTCTTATGTAACGCATGATGTAAGAAAAAGCCTCAAAATAATATAAATAGAGGTTGTGTGTAATATTAGAAGGCAGAACCTTAAGAGGATAGAGCTCGAAGGATAAGCCTCTTCAATAAAAGAACTTGTTCTCTAAATTCTTTGTTCGTCGATCTCTTTACATTCCAAAACTAGAAGATTTTGTTATCATTCAAAAAAACATAACTCCATTGAGTAGTTGTTTAGTGCTTCTGATTATGGCCGTGTTAAGCAACTTTGTGAGAGTTTTTGTCTCACTATAGTGGTATCCATAGTTTATGGTTGTCGTGTACGGGATGTTGAAAGCACCTCCAATGAAAGGGAAACATGATGGATTTAGATTTTTTTATATATTTTAAAAGTGATTTATAAGAAAATTAAAAAATATATATTTTTAAAAAATATTTTTTTATATTTGTATGTTATTTTGATATATTTGTATAAAAAATAAATTTTAAAAAATAAAAAATATATTATTTTAATATATTTCTAAATAAATAATATTTTAAAAATATATAAAAACAGATTATATCGCAGCCGCACAATCTCTTTTCCACACGGCATCTTAGATAGAGTAACTTGTGGTGATACATGAAACTCAATATTTAAGTTTTTTTAAAGTTGAAGTTACAGGCTTCCAGCTGGTAATTAATGTGAAGCACCCAGCCATAAGAAAAGGATGGACAGGCAATGCAAATTGGTCAGTGTTTTTGTATTTTTAAAAAGTATAATTAAAAAAATTAAAAGATATATTTTTTATTTTAAATTAATATTTTTAAATTATTTTGATGTGTTATATCAAAATTATTTTTTTTAAAATAAAAAATATATATTATTTTAATATATTTTCAAATAAAACATACTTTAAAAATAACACAATCACAAACATTCACTTCATCAAAATTGATCCACACTCGATGTATCTTTAAATGACCTTATAGACCCCGAGCTTTAATGTTTTTTAACCATTTATATGATAATATAAAATATAAATTTTTTTTTTTTAAAAAAAAAATATATATATATATATATTATTTTTATATATTTAAAAAAATACTTAAAAATCAATTTTTGCCGCAGTTTCCGTGGCAAGATGAATTTGCAAGTAGCTAGCTAGAAGACAAGATGGATAGTCACGATCAACGATAGAGGCAGAGTTATGAAAGATACATGCAGAATCTCACTCTTTCACATGTCCCGTTCCTTATGATGGGCGGTGGATATCAACCCATTTTTTTCTTTTTTTTATTTATTTCTGTCTTAACACGTTTACTTAATTTATAAGCCTGAGTCCACCTAGCTTGTTTTCGTATTTTTATAGAGAAATTTAATATATTTTTTAAAAAAATTAAAGTTTAAATTCAAAAAAAAAAATACCTCCTCAACCACCGATCCCTTAGAATTAATATAAAGTTAATTTAATACATAAAGTATGTCATAACCCAATTTTTGAACAAATAATTCAAAGTTCATGGATGAAATTATCAAATTTGAGAGTAAATTGATCAGAAATTGAAGAATTAATAAGTTGGGAAATTTATTTAAATTTTGGATTAGTTTAATTAATGAAATTAGAAGAATTAATAAGTTTGAAGACTTAATTAAACTTTGATTTAATTAATTAAATAAATTCAGGGACTTAATTGAAATTTATCCAAAAAGGGCAAAATTGAAAGAATTAATTAAGGATCAAATTGAATAATCCAGGAATTAAGGACTGTTTTGTAAACAGTGCACCAATTTAAGGATTTAATTGAAATTTATCCAAAAGGGGACAAAATTAAAAGAAATGTTTTAATTGCTCAGGGGTCCAATTGCAAAATTTCCAATGTTCGGGGGTCAAACTGAAACTGTCCATGGGTTACTTGAAAACGTTGCCGTTCCTGGTGGAGTCCGTTGCTGCCGTGCTGGTGGGACCAACCGTGTGATCTTCTTATCCCGATTCAACCGGAGACCTGAAAATCTGCAACAAATTCAATCGTGGAACGAGTCCTTTGCACACGATCTCGTTCGTGGAGGATACAGTCCTGCAAAGGTAGGACTGATTAGAGGCAATCTTGGGAAATCTCTATAAATGAGAGACTAAAAACCATATAGAAAAGGGGGGGCAGAAAAAAAAAATATACGAAAGAGAAACCCAGAATTCCCAGAAAGCAAACAGAGCAATAAAAAACAGAACCAAAAATACACAGAACCCAGAAACAGAGATAAAACCCCCAAAAAAAAAAGCGATACAGAGAAAGGGAAAAGGTGAGAGGAGAGTCACTAGATCGGCCGATGGTTTTCGTCCCTGCAAGAAAAGGAACATCAGTATACCTAGATAATTGATCCCGCAATTACTAGTCACTCCGCAGACGCCCCTGCACAAAAGCTAAAACACTCAAAACAAAACACAGCAAGCCGACATCATCTTTTCAGCGTTAAACCAGAGGGAACAATAGGAGAGGATCATCACCAACGTTGCAAGTATCTCCGGTTGCCAGAAGCAGGTATGATTTCGTCCTTTTTTTTTTTGCATCTTCGTTTCAAGGAAATAATTTAAGTGTTATAAGAACACTGTGAAGGTAATTTAATTACCTTCATCAGCGTTCGTGCACGCGTGAACAAGTCACGCGTGCCTTTCAGTTTGTTTGTTTTTTTGCCGGGTCACTGGCTTGGGCCAGTGACCCGAGCCGATCCGGATGGGCTTGGCCCAGCCCCTGTGGGCTGAGCTGAGCCCAGCCACCAATGTACATATGTTGGGCTGGGTCTAGCCCAGCCCAGCCCCAAAAAAATAAAAAAACAGAAAAATAAAAAAAGGTAGAAAAATAAAAAATAAAAATGTGTATGCATAAATAAAAATAATGTAAATTTATTGGTTTATTCACTAACGCCAGAGTAGGAATAAAAATACCGGTTTAAATTTATATTATTTTTATTCGTTGTATTTTATTTTATTTAGCTAAAAAAAATATGTGCATGCGTAAAAATAAATGTATTTTATTTATTTATTCACTGGCGCCAGAGTCGGAATAAAAAAAAATTTGATTTAAATTTTTTTTAGCTACGTAATATTTCAACGCCAGAGTTGGAAATATTCGTAGTTAATATTCACTGGCGCCAGAGTCAGGAATATTAAGCAAATTTTCATAACATAAAAAAAAATAAACATTTAGCAATTTAAGACGAAACTAGCAATGCAGCCTGCCTCAGGCAGGACGTTTAAGGGGTGATAATATCTTCCCTTTTACGTAACCAGTCCCGAACCATAGAATCTCTGTTGACCAGTTAGGGTTCCTAGTGACCATAATACTAGGTGGCGACTCCTTAAACAAGAATATCCACATTAAAGAACAGGATGCCAGAAATCCGTTCTTTCCAAAGATTTAAATTAATTTTTAAGGCCGCCGCGATGTCGGGTGCGACAGAATGGCGACTCCACTGGGGACTAATGGACTAAGCTTTGCCTTTTGTTTATCAATTGTTATAATGTTTTTTATGTTATGTTTATTTGTTTATTTTTCTTGAATTTACTGCTTTAGCATGCATCCATGTTTATAGTGTCATGCATCCATGTTTATATTGTCATGCATCACGTTGAGAGCACACACCTGAAAATCTAGGATAAGTGGGAAAGTAACGGTACCCCAATGGCTTTAGCCTGGGTAAGACTCGTGAAACCATCCAACTCTCGCTTGATTGTTTACTTGGAAGTGGTTGATATGCCAAACTGATATTACTCAGGGCCTCTATTTTCACACTACTTGTAAGCCTCATATCGACCTTTCATGGACGATCACTGAGCATGCGAGAGACCCTTTGAAACTAGATAATGACCAACCCTTTGATGCACTTAATAATTAGGATCTTCCTATTAGGTTGTCATCCCGTGAAGGACGTGTCTGCGTTCCATACACATTTTTAATTGAATCAACATTTTTGCATAAATTGCATGATTTACATTTACAGGTTGAAATATAGGTTCCCATTTGAAACCTACATATAATAAACTCTTTCGAGAAAAGACAAATGGAAAACGAAGAAAGAGCCCAGTTGGAAGCCCAACATCAAAAAGAGGTGGACAATCTTAAAGAAGAAGTCGCAAGGCTTACTAGTCTACTCGAGCAGGCCTTGAGAGATAAATCTGGAAAAGCAACATTTATAACTCAGCCTGAACCTATGCTTGTAAATCCTTCAATCCACAGAATCTGGGGGCAAATGGGTTGTCATCTGATTTTCAACAAGCCATGCATTTTCACCAGCATACCCCACGAGAATGTCGTTTACCATTGATTCTACAGAGAATGAATCTCAAAAGGGCAAAATGGTAAAAGAAGATGAGCTGAACAAATTCATTGCCCTAGAACAAAGGATGAGGGCATTTGAGGGAATTCACCTATATGATCCTATAAAGGCTGCTGAGATGTGTTTGGTGCCCAACGTGTCATTCCAAAAATTTAGAGTGCCAGAATTTGTTAAATATACGGGAACTCAATGCCCTATAACTCATCTCAAAGCATACTGCAACAAAATGGCTGAGGTGGTTCATGATGAGAAACTGCTGATTCATTTCTTTCAAGACAGTCTGAGTAATATTGCCCTCACTTGGTATATGCGGTTGGACAATACCAAGGTTAAAAAATGGAAGGATTTAGTTGATGCCTTCATGAGGCAATATAAGTTCAATATAGATGTGAGCCCTGATCGGTTAAGCTTGCAAGCTATGGAGAAGGATAACAAGGAGTCCATAAGAGAATACGCCCGGAGATGGAGTGGAGTTAGCTGCACAAGTTAACCCTCCCATGTTGGAAAAAGAGATGATCATTTATTTTCCGACACCTTTAAAGCTCCGTACTTTGAATACTTGGTTAGAAGCTCTGCACAACATTTCACTGACCTGGTTGTTATAGCTGAGAGGATTGAACAAGCCATTGGGTTAGGTAAGATTGCTAACCCGACTGAGAAGAACGGTTTCACTGAAGGTGGTTGCCAAGACACTTATCATTTCTATAGCTAATTGCTTCACATCGACTCCTAGAAATCAACTATCTTGAAGATAAAGCTATGGTGATATTAGGTCGAGAATGATCTACATTTGATTTCAATTGACTGTTGAAAAGATGCCCTTGTCGAGGAGAATGAATGATTGAAATATTCCAGAAATTCCAATCAATGATCGCTAAATGTTTAGCCTCTTTATATGTTATCATGCCAGTATTCATAGCCCAAGATGTTGCCATAAGTTCTTTCTTGTTGAACTTATTTTCTAAAGTTTCAATGAAAATAATGAGTTTGCCATTCAATCGTGTTTACGATTAACATTATTCATTTTTTCTGAGAGAGTTTTCTTATAAAGACTCACAAACACATCTTTGAAGCCTTGTGCGATCTCATAGACGCAATTCATCTTTTTTACCAAAAATCAGTTTCCCTATTGGAGTTTTGAAAAAAATTGATCTGGCATTTTGATTTCAAAAAATAATTTGATGTTTATTCAAAAACTATATTTTTTGACATTCTACTTGTAGAATGACAAGTGAATCAAACAACTCCATCATTAAGGTGACTAAATTATAAAAAACATTGTGAAAAAAAAAGAATAAACACCCTTACCCCATTACTCTTGAATCATGTGTTTTTTAAATGTATGAATAATGGTATGTAGTGAACTTGTTGCTCATAACTCATGAAATGCATCTTTGCAAAGAATAAACCATCACATTATAAGAGGTAAAAGTTTATTGATCATAGCTGCTTGTGCTTGAAATGAGGAAATGCCATCTTTGTTATTCCTTTCACGTTCTAAAATAAGTACATCCCTTGCAAACCCTTTTTGAGCCTGAATAATTTTTCTTTCATAAAAAAATCCCGACTAAGATCACACCCTACACTGGGGCAAGTGAAATTTCAATGATCAAGAAGGATGATAAAGCCGTGAGAAAGCCAAAAGGCAAAAGAGCCCAAGAAACTCAAATGCTAGGATCATGCCCACATCAAAAAAAGGGGCAAGTGAAATTTCAATGATCAAGAAAGAGGATAAAGCCGTGAGAAAGCCAAAAGGCAAAAGAGCCCAAGAAACTCAAATGCTAGGGGGCATGCCCAAATCACAAGAAAAAGTGATAACCAAGATAAAGTGAGTATGCTCTAGCAAGCAATGAAAAAGAAAAAAGGGGCAAATCAAAGAAGAGCGGCAAAAGAACTATGAATGACGTCAAGAGTCAAACTATTGATAGTGATCTTCAGTCTTTGGAACCCTGAAACACTCTTTGAGCCTTATGAATCCTTTTCTTTCATAGCCAAAAACCACAGCCTACGTTACGTGCCTGTAGAAGTCCTTTCTAATCAAGCAAGCAAGCAATCTAGAACAATAAACAATGCTCTCAAAATGCAAAGATACTTTTTCATAAGATTCATGACATCAAGAATAAACTACTCATTATTATTCATGCTGATAAAAATAAATGTTAAAAAAGAGACAAGTTTTTCTCTTACAAAACCTCGAGCTTTTTCTCGAGCCCTTCACTTCGAAACAAAAGGTCATCTCATGACATATTTTCACCGAAGACCTCATTACCAAACACAAGAGCAAATAATCTCTTTTCCAAGAAAGAAAATAACCAAGGAGTTGCAAGATTTCAAAAGCAAATTATTTTAGACTCACATCGAAATAAATTTTGTTTTCAAAATGCAAGATCAAGATTTCAAGATTCATTCTAGACTCGTATTCCTTCACCAAATGAGAGAATGACCTCTTAAAATCATTATTCATCTAAGTCAGTGACATAGCACACTTGGGGGCAATGACCAGTACAAGGGGACAACATTGTGTTTAAGGAAAATCTATCATCCCTTACAACAAGACAAGGGGGCATTTTGCTTTACAAAAGACAGCTCGATCCTTTCAGCAAGTGATACCGAATGTTTTTTAGCAGTGAGACGAGGGGTAATGAATAATCCTCTCAAATTATTTGACGAATCAGAAAATCTCTAGCAAGCAAGTGGGTCACGATGGGCACCACAAATGCTGAGTTGTGCAAACAAATTTGGAAATAGACTTACATGGGCCAACTCGAGTGGGTTAGAAAGCTAAACGACAAAGATGATTCAAATCAGTTAGCAAGATCTCACCAATCAATCAACAAGAAGACTATGAAGAAATGGGGGCCTATATTTCAAATCAGGTAAAGATGCATGCATATCATTTAACTTTGAGACATTGGACAATGAGTTTTGCAAATTTCATATGAGAAAATTCCAATGAAATCCATCAAGTGGAAGGCCAACTTGAAATGGCCAAAGATCAAAATTGTTGTTGAAAATTTTTTCATTTTTGAGAATTTTTCAACCTGGGCAGGCCGCCCATGAGAATTAGGCCACCAGAAAAATCTCTGTATTTTTTCACCACTTTTCAGCCTCAACCATCATAGGTAGTGCATTTCCTATCCTACCTCCATTCGAGCGCGCCTTCGAGCCCTCGTCTTACATTCGAGCGCGCCTTCGAGCCCTCGTCTTATTTATTTTCTAGCGCGCCTTCGAGCCCTCGACCATCAAAGGTAGTGCATTTCCTATCTTACCTCCATTCGAGCGCGCCTTCGAGCCCTCGTCTTATTTATTTTCAAGCGCGCCTTCGAGCCCTCGACCATCAAAGGTAGTGCATTTCCTATCCTACCTCCATTCGAGCGCGCCTTCGAGCCCTCGTCTTATTTATTTTCGAGCGCGCCTTCGAGCCCTCGACCATCAAAGGTAGTGCATTTCCTATCCTACCTCCATTCGAGCGCGCCTTCGAGCCCTCATCTTATTTCTTTTCGAGCGCGCCTTCGAGCCCTCGACCATCAAAGGTAGTGCATTTTCTATCCTACCTCCATTCGAGCGCGCCTTCGAGCCCTCGTCTTACATTCGAGCGCGCCTTCGAGCCCTCGTCTTACATTCGAGCGCGCCTTCGAGCCCTCGTCTTATTTATTTTTAGCGCGCCTTCGAGCCCTCGACCATCAAAGGTAGTGCATTTCCTATCCTACCTCCATTCGAGCGCGCCTTCGAGCCCTCGTCTTATTTATTTTCAAGCGCGCCTTCGAGCCCTCGACCATCAAAGGTAGTGCATTTCCTATCCTACCTCCATTCGAGCGCGCCTTCGAGCCCTCGTCTTATTTATTTTCGAGCGCGCCTTCGAGCCCTCGACCATCAAAGGTAGTGCATTTCCTATCCTACCTCCATTCGAGCGCGCCTTCGAGCCCTCATCTTATTTCTTTTCGAGCGCGCCTTCGAGCCCTCGACCATCATAGGTAGTGCATTTCCTATCCTACCTCCATTCGAGCACGCCTTCGAGCCCTCGTCTTATTTCTTTTCGAGCGCGCCTTCGAGCCCTCATCTGAGTTCTTTTCGAGCGTGCCTTCAAGCCCTCGACCATCAAAGGTAGTGCATTTTCTATCCTACCTCCATTCGAGCGCGCCTTCGAGCCCTCGTCTTACATTCGAGCGCGCCTTCGAGCCCTCGACCACCTCAGGTAGTGCATTTTCTATCCTACCTCCATTCGAGCGCGTCTTCGAGCCCTCGTCTTACATTCGAGCGCGCCTTCGAGCCCTCGTCTTATTTTCGAGCGCGCCTTCGAGCCCTCAACCATCAAAGGTAGTGCATTTTATATCCTACCTCCATTTGAGCGCGCCTTCGAGCCCTCGTCTTATCTCCATTTGAGCGCGCCTTCGAGCCCTTGTCTTATATAAAAAAAAAAAAAAAAACTTGTATTTTTCCACTGGGCAGGTAACCCATTACAATGTGACCATTTGGGGCGGTAACCCATTACAACATACCATCATATACTGGCAGGTAACCCATTACAATGTGACCATTTGGGCCGGTAACCCATTACAACATACCATCACAAAAAAAGAGAGAAAAAAATCATCGTATTTTTCAATTATTGGGCAGGTCGCTTTGAACAATTAGACCACTCGTGAAATTCTTCGCGTTTCTTTTATCATTGAGCAGGTTCCCTACAACAATTTGATCCATTTCAAAAAAATAAAAAAAATAATAAAAAAGAAGCAAATATTCTTTCTGTATCTGATTTTCTTTATAAATTTACTACACAAAGCTAAAAGAAAATGAAATCTTCTAATATCTTTATGTAAGTAAATATTATAAAGAGGGGGCAACTGTCATAACCCAATTTTTGAACAAATAATTCAAAGTTCATGGATGAAATTATCAAATTTGAGAGTAAATTGATCAGAAATTGAAGAATTAATAAGTTGGGAAATTTATTTAAATTTTGGATTAGTTTAATTAATGAAATTAGAAGAATTAATAAGTTTGAAGACTTAATTAAACTTTGATTTAATTAATTAAATAAATTCAGGGACTTAATTGAAATTTATCCAAAAAGGGCAAAATTGAAAGAATTAATTAAGGACCAAATTGAATAATCCAGGAATTAAGGACTGTTTTGTAAACAGTGCACCAATTTAAGGATTTAATTGAAATTTATCCAAAAGGGGGCAAAATTAAAAGAAATGTTTTAATTGCTCAGGGGTCCAATTGCAAAATTTCCAATGTTCGGGGGTCAAACTGAAACTGTCCATGGGTTACTTGAAAACGTTGCCGTTCCTGGTGGAGTCCGTTGCTGCCGTGGCTGGTGGACCAACCGTGTGATCTTCTTATCCCGATTCAACCGGAGACCTGAAAATCTGCAACAAATTCAATCGTGGAACGAGTCCTTTGCACACGATCTCGTTCGTGGAGGATACAGTCCTGCAAAGGTAGGACTGATTAGAGGCAATCTTGGGAAATCTCTATAAATGAGAGACTAAAAACCATATAGAAAGGGGGGGCAGAAAAAAAAAATATACGAAAGAGAAACCCAGAATTCCCAGAAAGCAAACAGAGCAATCAAAAACAGAACCAAAAATACACAGAACCCAGAAACAGAGAAAAACCCCAAAAAAAAAAGCGATACAGAGAAAGGAAAAGGTGAGAGGAGAGTCACTAGATCGGCCGATGGTTTTCGTCCCTGCAAGAAAAGGAACATCAGTATACCTAGATAATTGATCCCGCAATTACTAGTCACTCTGCAGACGCCCCTGCACAAAAGCTAAAACACTCAAAACAAAACACAGCAAGCCGGCATCATCTTTTCAGCGTTAAACCAGAGGGAACAATAGGAGAGGATCATCACCAACGTTGCAAGTATCTCCGGTTGCCAGAAGCAGGTATGATTTCGTCCTTTTTTTTTTTGCATCTTCGTTTCAAGGAAATAATTTAAGTGTTATAAGAACACTGTGAAGGTAATTTAATTACCTTCATCAGCGTTCGTGCACGCGTGAACAAGTCACGCGTGCCTTTCAGTTTGTTTGTTTTTTTGCCGGGTCACTGGCTTGGGCCAGTGACCCGAGCCGATCCGGATGGGCTTGGCCCAGCCCCTGTGGGCTGAGCTGAGCCCAGCCACCAATGTACATATGTTGGGCTGGGTCTAGCCCAGCCCAGCCCCAAAAAAATAATAAAAAAACAGAAAAATAAAAAAGAGGTAGAGAAAAAATAAAAAATAAAAAAATGTGTATGCATAAATAAAAATAATGTAAATTTATTGGTTTATTCACTAACGCCAGAGTTAGGAATAAAAATACCGGTTTAAATTTATATTATTTTTATTCGTTGTATTTTATTTTATTTAGCTAGAAAACAAATATGTGCATGCGTAAAAATAAATGTATTATTATTTATTTATTCACTGGCGCCAGAGTCGGGAATAAAAAAAACATTTGATTTAAATTTATTTTTTAGCTACGTAATATTTATCAACGCCAGAGTTGGAAATATTCGTAGTTAATATTCACTGGCGCCAGAGTCAGGAATATTATAAGCAAATTTTCATAACATAAAAAAAATAAAAATAAAAATTTAGCAATTTAAGACGAAACTAGCAATGCAGCTTGCCTCAGGCAGGACGTTTAAGGGGTGATAATATCTTCCCTTTTACGTAACCAGTCACGAACCATAGAATCTCTGTTGACCAGTTAGGGTTCTTAGTGACCATAATACTAGGTGGCGACTCCTTAAACAAGAATATCCACATTAAAGAACAGGATGCCAGAAATTCGTTCTTTTCAAAGATTTAAAATAATTTTTAAGACCGCCGTGATGTCGGGTGCGACAAAGTATACGGTGGAGTGGCCGAAATGCAACAACATATTCAATCGTCTGCTTAGGGCATCAAATACATGTGCTGATAAAAATAAAATAAAACCCTGTTATTATTGTATGTTTGTAGTGGGACATATTTTCTGCAGCTGACAATTAATTAATATGACAGTCTTTTCTAGTGGAATTTAAACATTTTTAAAATACTTATGTCATTGAAGTATTCTCCTTCAATTAGCTGCTTATTACCGACACCTACAAATTTTGTTTTTCACATATTTCTAAAATATATAGTATTACAGAGTAAAGAAAGATGAACAAATTGCCTAGAGAGAAGATGATTTATAGTTAAAGATTGATGGTTGGATAAAAGAAAAGGGGATGGAGTTACGTGCCTAAAGATTGAAACCTTACATGAAAGTGAATGTTGGAAAGTAATTATATGTCCAATTAAAAAAAAAACAAAATATCAAGAAATATATTGAATTCTGATCAAATCCCAAATTAAAAACTCTAATTTCTCAATACTTAACTTAAATAATATATCATCTGGTTCATGTTCAAAATGCACCGTTTAGAATAGATGGTAAATGACGTATTATTTATCTTCTTTTATGGTAGTTTCAGGTTGATCAAATTAGCATTTTTAAATAAATGAATGTGAATCTACTGACCAAACCTCTAAATTGAGCAAGGTTAGATTCAAACGAAAGGTGTGTTTTTCCTCTACCAACCTCAAGTGGTCTTTGACGATGATGACGTCGAAGTTGATACCCATTATGCAAAATCATTGATTTTTTTTGTGTTCACATTTCCAACCTTTTCGATGGGTTCTTATCAAGGGTTAATCATGTTTCTCTTAAGATCAAACTCATTAATCTTCAAGTTTAGCAAAATCACTAAAATTTTCAAAATCTAGTTTGTCGCAAAACCACCAAAGTATGTAGCTTCTAGCAGTTAAAACCATTTAAAATCATCACCGTTCTAATCAGAGAGTCATGCATTGATCAATCATTATTAAACCTTGATCAAAATCTTAGCTTGAAACCTTATTAATATCCCTTGAGAAATTAGAGCAGAGAGGGGGGGTGGAATGAAATGAGGGGGAATATGAGAGAGAAAAAATTGATAAAGAGACCCTAGTTGTAAAGATTCAAGAGCCTAGCACAAGAGTTTCTTTAAATTTGAAAGGATCGAAACTTATGGAGACAAGATTTTACAAAAAAAAAAAGAAAAATAAACAACAACCATTGATTAAAGCTTTAAAGGTATAAACTTTCTTTGAACTAGCAGGTTATGTCCATGAGGCATACATTTAGCTCTTCTTTACATTTTTTTCTTTATTAATCCTGCTTTGAGTTTTGTTGGATGTTTAGAAAATATATGAATTATTGCTTTTGGTGAAATGAAATAGGTTAGGAATCTGTCAAATATGGTAGTAGGTTTTTTTTTTTTTTTTAAGGGCTTGCTAATGAACATTCTTGACTCCTGAGTCTTGGTTGAGTTTTGTGAAGTGTTAAAGTGTCAATTTTGTATCCTAAATTGTTAAATATGCTTGTTGTTTAGGTTTGATGGTTTTGGGAATTGAAACCTCATGAATGTTTTTTATAAGTCTCTGTTCTTTCAATTTCTTTTAATTGTACTCATAATTTCCTCGCAACGTTTAATTTCATGCAAATTTACCTTTGTTGAACTCAATTGTCAGCCTTGAAGTTGACTGTTATTTTCATTTTAGTCATTGGTTTTGAATTTATGCATTTTGAACTTCAATTGACCAACAAACTTTTAATTTCTTTAATTTAGCTTTTAATTTGGTCAATTTCAGCCTCTAAATTCACGTGTCTTTTTCAGTTTGGTTTTTTATTTTGGATTTCTTCTATTAAGTTTTTAATTGCCCACTAAACTTTATTATTTATATAATTAAATCCCTGATTTGACAAAATTAATTTTTAAAAATTACAATTTGATCTCTAGACTTTAATTTCTTCCGATTAAAGCCTTAATTGACTTCAAAAATCAATTTTCTTCCAACATTTGTTTTACAATTTTTTTGTATTTTCTAATTTTTTTTTTCTATATGGAGGACCAAAAATGGATAATAACATATTTTATGAATAATTATAAATGAAACTAGAATTATTATTCTTTTATTTTTTATATAGTCACATAAGAATAATCAAGATATTTTTTTTAAAATTGCTATATAGATTATGATAAGTTTTTATATGAAGAACCAAATTTCTGATAAAAAAAAAACCAACATTGTTTATTAAAATTAAAAAAATGAATAACCTAAAGATAATTTTGTTAAAGGAATACATTTTATTTTCTTTTAAATTTAAATCATAATCATTTGAGTTCTCACGGAGTTGGTATTTTAATTGCTTTAATTTTGCATTGAAAGAACCATGATGTTGATAAAAAAATAAATAAACAAATTCATGTCTATGTCAAATAAAAATGGAGAAATAAATAGATAAGATTTTAACTAAATAGATTTATATATTTTCTCATAATTTAAATTATTTCAACCAATTATTTTAATAATTAAAGAATTTAATAAAATAAGTTTTGAAAATGACCCCGTAGAAAAAGCTAGTATCAATGGTAGGTAGAGCTGTCGTTATAAACTCCATCTATGGTAGAAGTGCACTCATTCCAAACATCATCTCAAAATTAAGATAGAAAGCATTTATTATTGAAATGGTGTTTTTTCAAAATAATAATAATTTTTTTAAAAAATATATTTTTTAAATAATATATATAAAAATAATATATATATATATATTTTTTAAAATTAAACACTTGATTAATATCCGGTGGTGAGGCACCACTAGACCATCAACTTCGAATGAATTTTTCGAGGGACAAGATTTCTGTTGGGTTGATAATGACTGGTGGGGTTCTTCTCTTCTTTTATATTTGTTTGACCAAAACTAACCAAAGGCAGTCGGCAGAGACCTACAGCACGAGATTTTATTTTATTGAAAAACGTGTTTTGATCATAACTTCTTTTTTGTTATTGGGTGTTTGAGAATATAATTATTGTTATTTTTTAAAATATTTTTTATTTAAAAAATTATATTAATATTTTTTAAATTATTTTTGAGATTAACACATCAAAATAATTTAAAAATATTAAAAATATATTAATTTAAAATAAATAAAATTCAAATTTTTTCAAAAACACTTTCAAACAGCCTCATTATTGTTAGTTGGTTTTCATATCTCAGTTATTTTATATCTTATCCTCATATTTTTATTAACTTTTTTAATATTCATTTGTTTGAATATTCAAGTTTCAACACAGCATATAAAATTTGCTCAATACTTTGCTAGTTTAGTGTTTAAAATTGTGATATACAGTGTTTTTAAAAATATTTTTAGTTTAAAAATATATTAAATATTTTTATTTTTATTTTTATATTAGCATATTAAAAAAATACTAAAAAATATTAATTAAAAATTAAAAAAAATAAAATTTTTAAAAAAGACGCACAACTTTTACTACTAGCCATGACTAGGCTAATGCGTGAGAGTGATTTTAGGTATGTATAATCGTGAAGTTTTTTAATGTCAAATTAATTAGTGGCATGATTTTGATCAATGTGAGGTCTTTGACTCTTTTGGCAATTTTGCTTGCTCTCATTTCATTAACATAGGTTGCAAATGTAATCCGGGTTGTACGTGTAGTTTTCTTGATTGTGGTTATAATTAGAGGTGGGTATAGATGTAATTTAAAATCATGTTTGTTTTTTCATTTTAAAAATGTTTTTGAAAATTTTAAAAAATTTTATTTTTTTCTTTGTTTCAAATAATATTTTTCTGGTATTTCTAGATCATTTTTATACGCTGATATCAAAAATAATTTTTTAAAAACAAAAAAAATATTATTTTTAATTTATTTTTGAGTGAAAAGTACTTTAAAAAACAATCGCAATCAGACTTTTAAATATACTATTAAATAAACAATTGTCAATTTGATAAAAAAAAATTAAATTTTTTTTCAAATTCTTGGACTTGAATTAACTTGTAGATTCTTTTCATTAGATATTTTTTTTGAAATTATATCTTGAAGAAACTCAGGGTATTTGAATATTTTTAAAACAATTTGAATCTTCTTTTTGACCAAATGCAAATGCATTGTAGTTCCTTTTCAACCTAGTAAGAAATTACTCGTATATTTATTTATGAGTTGAAAAAAAATTTCTTGGATTATTTAGGTTTTGAAAGAATTTTGAACCACTATCCGATTTTATTCAAAGTCATTTTGAAGAAATTCCCAGATTTTCCATTTTTGTAATATTTTTTCAAAACTTTGACCCTGAGTCATTTTAAAAAATTATGGTACTTCAAAAACCTTTGAATAGTGCTCACCCTTAATTATTATAATGGTGGTTTGCTTTAACATTTTTAATTTTAAGTGATAAATAAGGTAAATGTCTCGAATGTACTTTTTACATATTTGGAAAATTATTCAATATGACTACATTTTATATATAATATATAATTTTTTAAAATATCATTCTTCAAGTTGTTTTTCTATCCAAGTTCACAGAATTATATCTTTTATTCCTAGAATGATTTGAGTAATATAAAAGAATAACAAAATGTATCAGATTATTTTTTTTAAAAAATCAAAACTACTTGATCATTAAATTTAAAAATAAAATAAAATTATATTCTTGTATAACTCAATATCATTTTTAGAATAAAAAATATACTTGTACCAATTCAAATGGTAAAATTTGATTGAAAACATATTATAGAATTGAATATTATAAAAAATACAATACTCATAACTAAAAAAATATATAAACATGTAATTAGAGACTTACCATTAAAGTGTTAGTCTATTGAGTAACGCATTGTTATATTTATATAAGGATAAAAATATAAGTTTGATCCCTAAAAAATATACTTATGAAATGAGAGAGAGAGGGGGGCTTAATTAATTCATGATCATGGAAAATGCGAAAACAGTATGCTCTTAGCTATAAAGAACAAAAGTGAATCAAACTTCTTATTACCTGAGATAAGCTAATTAATTGAATCACGTGTTAGTGCTTTTAAGTTTTAACTTTCATGTTCTACAAGGCTCACATATAAATCTTGATTTGTTTGAGAATATAGTTATGGTTATTTTTTAAAATATTTTTTATGTTAAAATATATTAAAATAATATATATTTTTTTATTTTTTAAAAAATATTTTTAAAATCAGTACATTCAAATGATTCAAAACATATAAAAAAATATTTTTTAAAAAAATTAACGAAAATATTATTTTAATAAATAAATATTATTTGTAAAAAAATCAATGGTTGATGGCTGGATTTTGTTTGGTTCTGAAATAACTTTAGTGTTTTACTAGATTAAATATATATATATATATATATATTATTTTATTCAAATAATACTTGAATTAACTAAAACAATCCTAGTTGTTTTACTAGATCATCCAAATTATTTTATTTTTATTTTTTTTAACTTGGCCAGTCAAAACCCCACTTCACTCCATGTTTTAAAACTATATTATTCATCATCTTTTCCTTTGAACCCGTGCTTGATTTTACTAAAGTCTTGCTCTTTCTTGCACTCCTCTCCTCCCACAACCTTCACCGTTCAAACACAAAACAACAACATTCATGAACCATGATCACTAAAAGAGAGTCATGATAATTTATATGATGTTCTAAGAAAATAAGTTAGAACTTGTCGATCACGCGCAGAAATTAACTCTTCTTTTCTTTTCTTTTTGCTGGAAGGGTTCATGTGGTATGCCATAAGTATTTGTCTAGGGGGATAGATTTATTATTATTATTATTATGAATGTGGGTATCCGAACTAACTTATGTATATCTTGATTAATTTTATAAATTTTAAAAATAATGACTATATAAAACTCCAGTGATTATATAAAACTATAGATTTTTTATAGCCACTATTTGAATACATGTATCTTTATTTTTGTTGCTTAAGTTTGTGTATTTTCAAGAATTTATTGATTGATTTTTTTTAATTTTACAAGCCAGTAAAATATGACTTGTCAAATAAAAATCAACGAACGCTCAATTTCCTCAGCTTTTTCATAAGCCAAATATATATTCATCGTTGATTGTAAGAATAATTTTAAGAAATATATTTGGTTAAAACTAATATAAAATAGTTTTTTATATTTAAAATAAATAAATAAAATAAATTATTTTAGCTTTTTCAAAATTAAAACTTAAAATATAGATATTATGAAAGTATTTAGAGTGTAGTAATGATTATTTTTTAAAGTGTTTTTCATTTTAAAACACATTAAAATAATTTTTTTTTTATTTTTAAAAAATTATTTTTAACATTAATATATTAAAATTATATTTAAAATTATAAAAAATATATTAATTTTAAAAGTTATATTGCTCACGTCCAGGTAAAGACCGCTAATTATTATTATTATTTAAGTATTTATAAAATGGACACCCTTTTCTTGACGTGTTTGTAAGGGTCAGTGGTCACTGGTCAGTAATCGGGTATTATTCTTCCATCTAGCCAGTCAAGGATATGTGTACAGTTTTACCATAAAGGCCAAGGGATCCGGTCCACTGGAACAAGATGCGGTCAACCCAGTCTATCAATCAATTGGTTCGAACCACACCCTCCTATATGTGTTGGTATTTAACTCGGTTTTGTTTAATGAGTTATTTTAGCAAATCGAATGAAGGTTAGATTTTAAATAAAATAAAAAAAATTAAAAAATATATTTATCTTGTAATATTTAATAAACAGAGCCAAAATAATTCTTTTTACAGAACAATACAAAATTATTAATTCATGCAATCTATATTGAGAATAATCTATATTGAGAATTATCTAATGAGTTTTTAAAATGTAGTTGTGATTATTTTTTAAAATATTTTTTTATTTAAAAATATATAAAAATAATATATATTTTTTATTTTTTAAAAATTAATTTTTAATATTAGCATATTAAAATAATTTAAAAATACTAAAAAAATATTAATTTAAAATAAAAAAAATTAATTTTTTATAAAAAACTTTAAGAACAAAAAAAACTCGAGAAAATAGGTAAACCCCCGTCCGAGTCTCGTAACTACGCTGTCCAAGTCAAAAGAAACTCTGAGAGAAAGGGCCCCACGAAAGTTAAGTGGGGCCCATAATAAAAGTTGACTAAGTCAGCCCATTTTCACAAGAAGAAGAGGCGCCGGGCCAATAGGGTAGGTGGATTTTTGGAACGCGTCAATCTCCTCTTCTCAAGTCATACATACGCCTTTGAAAAAAACCCGAATTACACATGAAAATGATGTGGAAAATGGCTCTCGATCAGAAAAGACTTTGCCTTCCCAGGGCCCCACGTTTTGTCACGTTGGTCACGTTTTTCAAATGGTCCCACTTACACCTGTCTCTTCTCTGACCAGGCCATAACTTCATCGTTCTACAACTAAAAATAATAACAACTAAAAAAAAAAGTAATAATTGAAGGTTTAGAATCGAGCTAAACTGAAAACAATTTCAATCCGCCCAGTTTCTTTCATTAGGTTGGATCCAATTCTTCAGTTTGGACAGAAAAATTTGAAAATTTTATAATCTATTAAAAATTAAATTATAAATTCCAAATCACAATAAACAATTCTATATTAAAAAATAAAATAAAAAAATAAAAAAATAATTAAAAAAAAATCGAATCAATTTGAGTTAACTCGCTAAAATTTTGGCTCAAATTATGTGATGAAGATAATTTTATGAAAATAAATAAAAAAAATCATGAAGTTTAATCCCTGATAAATTTAATATTAAAATATAAAATTAAAAAATAATAATTTATTTTTTAAAAAATTCCTTTTATTTTTGTTATTGTGAATTTCTCTCTCCTTTATTTAGACATTTCTCCTATATTATAATTATTGGTATAGCTCGAGAACCATAGAACTTTTTGTTTGGAATGAGAAGGCTTCTATTACCATTCATATTTCCCTCAAATTCAGTATATTGTTTCTTTATTATTTTCTTAAATAAGCCACATATCTTGATTGCAATGTTAAATATACAAACAAATAATATTAGAATTTCATATAAATATTTATAGCAAACAATAAATAAAAAAATCACTTATTCTATAAATATTAAATGATTAATTAAAAATATAAAGAGTAATGGTATATATCAACTTTGGAAAAATATTGTATATAATATTTTTGTTGGAATAGCTTTATTTATTATTAGTATTAATGTAACATCTCAAACTTTTAGAATATGATCACCAATAATCCCCCTTCAAGTTAATATCAAAACAAGGTAATTATTTTTTTTTCTATTGTAAAAAATAACGATCGATCGAATCAATCTTGTTTAAATTTTTTATTATCGAATTATTCTATAATTTGTAAACTTTCATTATTAGTTGATTAATAAGTCAATTGGTTCCATCAACCGATTAAGACAATAATAAAATATATTGTTCTAATCATCAAACTACCGATCAAACAAATTTACAAATCTAATTAGTCCACCAATTTAAACAAAAATATACTTTTTGCTATTTCTCCTTTAATCACTTGTTAACTTTTGGCGTAAAACTTGTGTTCTCTCATTAACAATATTTTCTACAAGTCTTGGATTGATTTTTCCATACTTTTGGATTTTTTTCCAAGCTATCATTAACTTTCATTATGAGTCATTCTACGTTGTAATTCTAGTCCAATCATCCCAGATTTTATCTCATGCCATCAAATCTCATGAAATAATTCCCATATTTAATAAATGAATACAATACATTATATAATTTCATGGGAAGACAATATAATTTAAATTCATACATAACATTATAAAAATCTAATAAGAAAGTCTTATCCTAAGCGATACAAAAAGAATAGTTCTTGACATTATTTACATGCTAAATTTCTTTACAACATGATTAATATAACAAAATTATATACTTGATAATTAACTAAATAAAATCCTAGACATCTACTCATTCAGTTCGTAGTTACGAAGTACCTAAAATTAATTTAACATTCAGTATAGATTTAAACCATGAAATTAACATATACATATTAATGCAATTCTTAAAATACATATCATATACTCAACTTGTTTTTCAAACATCTTTATAATCTTATCAAATTTTCTTTTCCAATATATATTATGATTTTTTTCTCTTCTAGATGTTTTTCACTTATTGTCACCACTTATAACTAGTGTCATTCTCCATTTCCTAGTTAACTAGTTTCATCACACATTTACTAAGCATTAACTTCATGATTAGTTAATTAGTTCTAGTATTCTACTACTTATCACTGAACGCTAGCTTTATTATTGGATAATTAGTTTCATTATCCATTAATAAACACTAACTCCATTTACATCAATATTAAAAAAGAAGAAGAGATCTACCATATTTATTAGGGTACCATTACTTGACTTAATATAAAAGTTTTAAGGTGTTAAGCACCTATATAATATTTTAAGATATTATCGAGCACTAACTCTATTTACATCAAATAGTTTCCTCGCTTATGTTCTTCATCTCTTTCTCTCTCTCTCTTATAAATTTCATTTCATTTTTTTTTTCAAATTCCCAAGGCTTTACAGCTAACATTATCATTATATGCTAGTTATTCACATATTTATGAAAATAAAGGTTACCTACCAATTTTTAAATATATGTTAATCTATATAATGGTTGATCATACCACAAGGATAAGTAAATAAATAAATAAATTTGAAGTTCATGTCTTTACACTCTAATTTGCAGCCTTTTTTAATTTATTTTTATTTACAAATGATGATTGATAACCTATTCATAGGATGGGGATTCTAAATTTTCTTACGGTGGAATTGTGCTCACAGAATCACAAATGGATTTTATCCAAATCCATAATCAAACATTTAACACAAGAACCATACACTTTTTAGTTTTTATTACTACTAAACGCTTGTATTCGGTCATCTTCTCAAGTCTCTTACCCCTCCCTTTTTATTGCCGAGTCCACTGCCACCGTTTAAAGACTTGCAGACCCTCCTCTCTCTCCCTCTAGTATTTTTTTTATCTCTTGATTTATGGCCAAAGGAAGTGGTGGACTCTCCATTGATTCAGATCCAATCGCTACCGGTGGCTTCTTTCTACACAAACCAACTGTGCTCACTTCTTTCCCGGAAGAGAACATCAATCCCAAGTGGAAACATCTTGCTGCAACTAGCGCGACACAATCCATGGATGTCAAAGCGACTAGATCTCCTCCTTCTACTTTCCAATTCCCATTCAAACTTATAAACACCAACGAACATGACCATGACCATGATCCTGATTCTTCTTTGCCATCTGATAATAGACGACGGACGGTCATCGATGAGATGGACTTTTTTGCTGACAAGAAACATGATGTTGATCGCATGACCATCATAAACAACGGTACCCATGATTTAAAAGACTCTGGAAGTCCTGCTGGATTGGAGCTAAACGTCAACGTACGTGACTTGTACCAGAGTTTATGTCTTCAATGTTCCTTTTCCCCTCTAACTGTATTTCTTTTGGGTTATACAGACTGGTTTGAATCTTCTCACTACCAATACTAGCAGTGAACAGTCAACGGTGGATGATGGCGTATCGTCGAACATGGAAAATAAAAGAGCCAAGAGTGAGGTAAGCCACCATCAAGTGATGGAAAAAATGAAACTTTACAAAAGAAATGATTTTGGTTAATTTTTGGGTGTATTTTTTATGTTGATATATATATATGTTGCTGTGCTATTGGTGTTTGCAGCTAGCAGTTCTGCGAGCTGAGGTAGAACGAATGAAAGTGGAGAATCTACGGTTGAAAGACATGCTAACTCATGCTACTAGTAATTACATGGATTTAATTACACTTCTGCAGGGCCAAAATTCTCATCACAATAATGAGCAGCTTGATGGCAAGAACAAAGATGATGGGATAGTTCCAAGGCAGTTTATGGATCTTGGTCTGGTTGCTGCTACGGGCGGTGGCGACACGGAGGACCTCTCTCTATCTACATCAGAAGGAGGAAGGAGGCGTGATCGAACAAGATCATCTGGAAATAATGCAGAGAATAACAATGAAGATGGGACAGTTGAACAGGATAAGAAAGGAACCGATCAAAGAGAGGAGAGCCCAGATCAAGGTTGGGGCTCTAACAAGGATGCTAGATTTAACTCGACGAAAACTGTTGATCAAACGGAGGCTACAATAAGGAAGGCTCGAGTGTCTGTTAGAGCTAGATCAGAGGATGCTACGGTACAGCCAATTTTATTAAGTTAGACACTGTAGGGTGCAATATTAGCTGAATTTAATTAACTGATTATGGAAATTTATGCCTTTTTTAGATATCGGATGGATGCCAATGGCGAAAGTATGGACAGAAGATGGCAAAAGGAAATCCATGTCCTCGAGCTTATTATCGGTGCACCATGGCTGCTGGTTGCCCAGTTCGAAAACAGGCATGTTTCCCATTGTTTCTCTTAATTATTCGCCATCATTTGCTTCTTTGAGAGGATTTCTGTTGCATATTATAACAAATAATTGTTTTTTGCTTTTTTGTTTTTTAATTATTTGTTTTAATTTATTTTAGTTTGTTAATGTTAAATTTCTTTCTATTTAGTTATCAGACTTTCATGACACATATCCTGGGTTTCACGGGTTAACCTGGTTTCACGGGTGAACCCAATTAATTTTGGGTTGACCCGTTAATTTTTTTTTTTTTTTTATTTTCATAAATTTTTTTTGTTTAATTTAGTTTGATAATGTTAATTTTTTTAATTTATTTATCAGACTTTCATGACACAGATCTTGGGTTTAACGAGTTAACATGGTTTGACGAGTGAACCGAGATTTTTTTTTATTTTTAATTAATTTTTTTTATTTAGTTCAGTTTGTTAACGTTCACTTTTTTTTATTTAATTACTAGACATTTATGACACGGATCTCGAGTTTAACGGGTTAACTTGGTTTAACGAGTTAACCTGAATTTTTTTTTGTTTTTAATTATTTTTTTTGTTTAGTTTAGTTTGTTAATGTTAAATTTCTTTTTATTTAATTACCAAACTTTCATGACACGGATTACGAATTTAACGGGTTAACCTGGTTTGACGAGTTAGCCTAGTTAATTTTGGGTTAACCCATTAATTTGTTTTTTCTTATTTAGTTATCAAACTTTCACAACGTGAATTTAAGGT